>JAOYRS010000073.1:6600000-6980000 GCA_032432895.1 Dryadula phaetusa
AGTACTTAAGATGCTTAGTTGACTACGAACGGGGTAACTTGGGATTATATAATATTTGGCTTCTGGGATTTCTAATGTTATTCAGGAGGAAACCCTAAAAAATTATTTAAAAAAAAATCGCTTGTAAAAAATTTCAGAGAAATCAGTTAGTCTTTAATAACCTAAGATATCAGAAATAATAATAATATATTAAATATACTTTCATTTTATTCACGATTTGTAAGTTTAAAAATGTTTTTATATAAAAATAAAACAGTAGCTTCGCGCTTTATTCCGAATAGCATAAGACAGCCTAGTGTAAGAGACAACGTAGTGTCAAGACACTCCATCGACTGTTTTCCGCCCGAAATTGAGACATTTCGTTTTAATTCTAAACGCCGTGCTTTGTCTTTATGCGAAGGCACTAAGTATAAGTGACAAAAAACGCATTAGCCTTTAAAAGTATATAATATTCATTATATTTATAATATCATATACAAAAAGACTTCTATTACTAAGTTATTGAGTAGCTAAGAACAGCCGAATCAATGGGACGTAAAACACTGGGTTTTGATTTTGACAGTATAAGGAAATACCAAGAGAAAACCCTACAAAATTACCTTCAGGAAACAGACACAAAAATAACATTTATTTATTTATATTTTTAGCTTCACGCATAGCAGCGTAAATAGAAAGCACCTAGTGTCAAGAGACGCAGTACTCCGCTTCTCACTGAATTTGAGACATTGCGTTTTGAATGGTGGAACTCAACGCCGGGCTTTGTCTTGACAGAGCGACGAAATAAAAAAAATATATATATATATATATAATAATTTCTCTGAGCGGAGTGGGACCCACAACCGATCGCGTTTACAGACAGACGCCGTTCTACTGCGCCATGACCGGCATCAATCAAAAGAACATCTATGACACCTAATACATTATATTCGTTTGACTGTAAAATCTTGGTTGGTTGACGGTTCGATCGCCATTCTTGGGAATGTCTATAAAAAAATTAAAATTTATTTTCTATTTCGCTTACCAATTTAATTGGCGAAGTGTTTCAACGCAATTGTTTTCTTAATTTTCAGTGGAAAGCTATCAATGGAGTGTCTTGACACTAATTTATCTCTCTTCTCTGCTATACGGGATAATGGTTGAAGCTTTTATTATATTTATATTAAGCTTACTGTAATTTAATCAATTCTTTTTACAAATTAATTTCAACGAAATGACAAAAATATCTTTAGCACGATATTCTTGTGAATAACTTTTTAATTCTTTAGTCTTTCGAGTTTGGGAGTGAAGTTAATAAATAATGTAACAAAACTAAAATGAAAAATCATACTTAATATGGAAATGTGATTTCACAATTGTTATTTTATAAATAGAAATATGCTCTACATTTACAAATATTAACTCCCGGTTTCCGGTTCCGGGTTTTAGGTAATAAAATGTAGCCTACAGTCTGAATCAAATATAAAAACATCTAATATTTTTTTTAGTTTTACGCTTTTATACCACATAGCAGGGTAAACTGGAAGTACTTAGTGTCAAGACACTCTATACTCCACTTTCCGCCGAATTCAACACATTGCACTAACTTTATCTGTTTTTTTTTAATATAATGTATAATGTTTTATTTCTTTACGCCTTATCCCATAGGATAGTGGGGAACAACCTTATGTCAAGAAACTCCATCGACTGCTTTCCACCCAAAATCTATTTTCATATTGCGTGGTGCAACTCAACGCCGCGCTTTGTTGTTTAATTCTTTTATACAATTTCTTTATTAATTTAGAAATACTATTTTTATCTTACACCAGTATAAAGAGATAAACCCCAAAGAAAACTTAAACAAATTTAATGAGTGCACGTATTACAGTATTTCCACTTCCGGCGATTCGTTAAGGTCGATTCTTCGGAGCTTGGCTGCTAGCATCGCTTACCTAAGGCTCACGTAGTGCTTCATTGTGGCCTTCCTTATTTGCTATGTTAGAAACAGTTTCTCATATTGTTATTGACAATTATATAACAGTACAAGAGCTTAGTAAATAGCTAGCGGCGCAGTGGAACTGTGTCTGATTGTAAACACGATTGGTTGTGGATTCGAATCCCAGTCGGGAGAATATTTAAAATTTATTTCTATTAAAACAAAATATAACTTAGAATTCCACAACTTAACGCACAACATCATGCTTTTACATATAAAAAAACATTAATAAGTATTATAAAACCCTTAAGATCTTTAATTTTAAATGAAATTATTTTATATTTTGGTATTCGACAATATATTTTTAGAAACCTGACGTTTCGAACACTTTATAGTAGTCTCTGGTCACGTGGTCACAGGTAGACTACCTTACATAGACTATTGTAAATTACCAAAATATACGCGATTAAATTCATTTCATATAAAATATAATAATGTTAATGTGAATAATGTTTCATATAACGATGTTCGTTGTAATTGCTACTGGTGAAGAAATGAGATTTATTAAATAAAAAATTATTTATATATATAAATTAGGAACGCCTAAAGCTTTAGTCAGCTTTATACGTTTAAATAATTTTAAAATATTATTATGTCTTACATTTAGAAATCACACTATAATTATGCATATTTTATGTAAAAAATACTAATTTAATTCATTTATATACAAAAAAGACTATAAATAGTGAGGCCGGTCGTGGCGCAATGGGACAGCGTCTGACTGTAAAGCAATCAGTAGTGAGTTCGATCCCCATCGGGTTAATTGATTATATTTAAATTAAATAATATCCTCGCTCTGGTAAGGCAAATTGCGGCGTTGAGTTCCACCACTCAATATGCAATGTCTGAAATTCAGTGGAAAGCGTAATATGGAAAGTCTTGACACTAGGTACTTTCTGTCTATCCTGCTACGCGGGATAAAAGCGTGAGGATAAAAAAATATGTAAAAAAATAACATGAAAATTTAATGGTTGCAAGAGATTTTAATTTCCAACAAAGACAATATTATTGAGTGAATTCAACTTATTTTACATAAGCGTTTATCAGAGTTCGCCGTAGCGGACTACAGTCGCAGTAGGTTGCAGTAGTTGCAGTGCGGAACCGTAGATATGAAAACTTGTGTAACATGATTCAAAAACGAAGTTATGGCAAACCTAGCATTCAGATATTGAATTTCCTAATTTCCTCCTGTATTTAAAAACAGAATGACAAGAATGTCGTAACTCAACGCCGCGTTTTTTGTTTTACGGAGGAAATGGAAATTACTTGAAATATAATAAATATCTTAAAATTTCAACTTGGATTTGAATATTTTCTCTTGAATAATGTCTGAATTAGAGAGTAGTTAGTATCCCTCTATCATTTGTCGTTTGAATTCGAGAATTTTCTCGTTGAGTGACGGGACTCAACACCGTGCTCTGTGCCACCACAATGGAGAAAGCAATAATGGTTATAAACGATTTAAAATACAAATTCCTTCCGACCTTCATGACAATTCATTAATAACTGAAACGTATCACACAAGTGCCTACTACAGCGAAGGGGAAAGACAAACGCTGTGAAAAGAAAAAAAATATCCACAATGAGACGCTGACGTCAGCCCCTAATCGAATACTGGAAACAATTCCAACGAAAATATATTGTTTTGATAATGCCTTTAAGATTCGAATACTTAGGAGTTTTACAAAGTCACTTTGTAATTTGCCAATTTCAGCTGAAATGGTGGATGTTTGTTTTGTGAACAAGTTGCGCCTTTTAAATATACGTACTAAGCTTTTGGTATATGATTTTTAAACTTGAAATAATTTATACATTCATTAAATATCAGTCACCATTATGGTACAGTGGAACTGCATATGACAAAACACGATTGCAGGTTCAATTCCCACACGAATTAACCATATTTAAAATATTATCATTTCCTCACTTTGTTAAAACACAGAGCGGTTTTAAATTTCGCCATCCAAAAAATCCTATAACTTAGATTCAGACACTACGTGGCCTGTCAAATGTCTGGACTCAGTTATATCTGTTTATAATATTTTATAGCAGAAGCAAAATATTATAAATACTGGATGTTAATTGAAATGTCTATTCTATTCTTTACTAGATAACCTGTTTTCTGGTTTTATTTCACTGCGATCTGCATAAGACATACTGCTTTGATATGTCAAATAAACTCCGATGCTTGTCGTTAAGGAATATCGCGCTTGATTGGTTTTACGTTCCATGCCAATAACTACTTAGTTATACGTATTTCTTGCATTAACAGGTTAAGTGGAGAAGATCTGGTGTTAAGACACTAGGCTTTTTACTCTCCACCCGTTTTAGATGCATTGCATAATTCAACGCCGCGATTTGTGTTACTACATCGGAAATTTGAACATTACTTATCTATAATCATTAGATAACTATTTTATTTATGTTATTTCAATGTCAAGCTCGGATAAGATAACTAAAAACAATGTGGCGTTGGGTTCTGCATTTCATAACATTGAATTTGGGCAGAAATCAGACAATTGAGTGTCTTGAAGTTATATTCTTTTTCTCTACCTTGCGATTCGGGTAAGGTGTAAAGATTTTGTATACATTTTAATTTAGTAAAGTGGTATGTACAAATAACTGATATATTGCTCTGTTCTCTTTCCGTGTTCTAAGACATAATGGCGCACTTTATTTAATAGACTAGGGGAATATTTGTGTCGCAAATATGAAATTAAACAAAAACAAGAACAAAAACAACATCGACTACAGTTTATATGAGAATATTTAAAAATATATATATATATTTGAACGCAACGAAACTCGAACCCGCTACTTTGGAATCTTTTTTAGCTTCACGTTTTTATTTTACATAGCTGGGTAGACAGGAAGTAGTGTCAAACACTCCATACTCCACTCCACTTTCTACCGAATTTGAAACATTCCATGTTGAGTGGCGGAACTCAACGCCGCACCTTGTCTTACCAGAGCGAAGAAAGTAATTTAAATATTATATAATCTTTTCCCCAAGAGGTAATCGAACTCACAACCGATCGTGATCGCAAGACGTTGCTCTACTGCGCCACGATCGCTCTAAAACTTAGAATCTGTCCTAAATTTTAGTTATCGAAAGTCTGAAGTTACTCTTTAAAAATACAGCATATATGATATACAGTATTTTACTGTAAATTCAATTTTTTTAAATTCAGTGAAATTCATTTTCTATTTACTCGTAAATGATTTTCGGTTTACCTTTGCTGCTCTGGTAAGGCTAAAGGCGGCGTTGAAATCTGCAACTTAACATGCCTTATATGTGTCAAATCCTGCCGGAAACGGAGAGAACCTAGTGTCAAGCAGCAAATCTTGACACTAGGTAGGCAAATATCTTAAAACAAGCATTATATATTAAATATTCCGTTTATATTGAAAATCGAACCTTGAACCTGTAGTCAGTACCTGCCTTACTGTGCCATGACAGAGACTATACTTACTTCAAGAGGCCAATTAGGCCTCTTACATCAAAACTTATTTAAAAATGTTTTAGAACATTTTTACAATTTTTTTATAATTTTTCTCTATTTATTACAAATTATGCTAAAATGAAATCAGTTTGGGCAATATCGTAATGGAATCAGCAATTTTGAACCTTAATGAAAGGAAATAAGTATTAAATTGTTTTGTGCCTTGTATAGGCATAATTTACTATGTGCGTGCCGATATTTTCTATCCACAGACTGGTTTTAACAGACGCTGGCTTTAATTAACTTGGACAAAAAAAAATTGAAATTTATTATTTATATATTTAATATTTACTATTTTTAAAGTGTTATTCCACACTAAGGATTAGAAAACACTTTTGAAAAAACGTATAAAAATTTGAACGCAGCGGGATTCGAACCCGCGCCTCTTGGATACCGTCCAAGCGCTCTGACCGGTAAGCCAGTTCAGAGCGCTTGGACGGTATCCAAGAGGCGCGGGTTCGAATCCCGCTGCGTTCAAATTTTTATACGTTTTTTCAAAAGTGTTATTTATATATTTATTTATTAAAATTATATGAGAGTAATATGGTTTAAAAAGTTACGATATTTTTTTTTATATTTACGGTGAATTTTACATACTTTCATTAGAAATTAATCAGAATTTCTATGAGATGATGTTTTCTCTCTTATTGTCAAGATACATTGTTAAACCAGAATTTGAATGACGGAGCTCAACACCGCAGTTTATCTTACTAAAGAACGGAACAACATTTTATTTCAAGCATCCTTCCATCGAAATAAATTGAACACACAACCAATATTCAATGACTTCAAAAAAAGAAATAATAATTCATCAAAATTATTATATTAAAGACTCTGTTATCAAAGTGTTCTGTTCAGCACTTATATACTAAGGCAAGGTGTGCCTGAAATTGGGGAGCTCCGAAATAACTCAGTGGAATTGGTTTAATTATATACTGGGCTTGACTGGAAACTTATAGTTTTATTATACATGCAAATTACAGTGTCAATAATAACCCCGTGCGGTATTCGAACCCGCAAGCGCTATTAAAAATACATTTTGCTTCTATTTATTATATAGAAAGAACCTAATGTTAAACAATTGGAATTCTAATTCGTTTTATTTGGCGGAACTCAACGCTGTTCTTAGTCTTTGTCGGCATGAGCGAAGAAATAAAAATAATTTAAATATAATCATTCGTCCGAGTGGGAATCGAACCCACAAGCGATCGCGTTGACAGTCAGACCCAGTGCTCCGCGACCAGACTCTTTCGGACGTATTCACTGAGCAATAACGTCGAAAATAGTACTAAGCAATAAAAATAAATTCCATCAAAAACAAAAATACGCCATAAATAATTCACGTACGTATTGTCGTATATATATTTCAAAAATATCCAATTGCAAGGTATCCTTGGAATGCTTCCAATCTTACCAAAACCACTACTACGTATATATTATTTTTATCATTATACGAATTTGCGTTTAGTTTTTTTAACAACTAAGATAGACAGAGAGTATTTAGTGTCAAGACACTCCGTACTTCGCTTTTCTTCGAATTCAAGAAATTGCGTGTATTTTGAAATATTGAGGGCGGAAGTGATGGTGTTTTTCATAAGTCAGGGAAATATTATTGAATGGAATCGATTATTTTTATACTAGTCACGTTAATGAAAATATAAGAATTAGAAGCTGAAATTGTAAATAAATATATGTAGTGAGGCCTGACAGGCCTATTTAGGAATATTAGAGGCCAATGTAAACGTGATTAGGTGAGAGTTCGATTCACCATTCTCATCCTCGAAGCCCATTCGTTGAAATGATTATATTCAAATTACTTTAATTTCCTCGCTCTGGTAAGACTATGCGAGGAGTTGAGTCCCGCCATTCAACACGCAATATCTTGAATACGTTGGAAAGCAGAGTACTAAGTGTCTCGAAACTATGTTCTTCCTGTCTACCCTACTATGCGGGAAAATAGAGTGAAGCTAAACAAATACTCTTGGGGATTGGTTAAATTTATAATTTTTTTTTTATTTCTCTGCTAAGGTATGACAAAGATGGGTATTCAGTTTGCCACTTAACACGCAATGTCTTGATATCAGATGGTCTACAGAGTGTCTCGACACTAGGTTGTCTCTGTCTACCCAGGTTAAAAGTTACGTTAAAAGCTATATTATATTTTTTTAGCTTCACCAGTAGGCAGAGAAGCTTTAGTATTAGAGTACCTTGTACGCCGTTTAATGTTACGTTCGTGTATAGCTTTTCACTTCACATGTTTTAGTACGACTAGGACAAATGCGGCGTTGAGATACACCATTCAACGAGTAACGACTCAAAGTTTGGTAAAAAATGGAAAATATAATGTTCTAACACTAAATTCCCTTTAACTGCAGTTAGAACTTATAATTATTGAAAATCTAGAAAATTATATTTCAGAACGAAAATATTTCAACACAATAGAAAATGTAGAGTAAAATATATTCGATATAATAGTAGGGGCTAAGTACTAAGACTACAAGCGCCGGCGTGTCTCAGCAAGTTGGCAGGTCACAAGCCTATGAAGGATTTTTCCAAGGTTTTTGGCAAAAAATCAAGAAAATATATCATAAATCTCTTTACAACATTTTGGGTATTATTTTGATATAAAAATATTGCTACCAAAATATTTTTTTCTTACCTTCACGCTTTTATCCCACATAGCAGGGTAAATAGGAAGTACCTAGTATTAAGACACTATGTACTTCGCTTTCCGCCGAATTCGCGACATTGTATGTTGAGTGGCGGCGCTCAACGCCACGCTACCAGAGCGAAAGAATGAAAATAATTTAAATATTATCATTCCCCTCAGCGGGAATCAAACCCACAATCATATAATTAAATACCATTAAAATTTTAATTATTAAATCGTAAAATAATAAAGAAAAAGTCATTTTTATACTTTCAAGTACTTTCAAAGATATTTGTAAGGTGAAATACTAAATAGTTAAATTTTCAAAATGATATAAAATGATAATAGTGTAATTCGATGTTGAAATATCAGAAGAATGCCACGATATTCTTCTAATTACAAACAAGATGATTAAGGATTCGATTCCCAGTTAGAGATTTTTTTTTTTTTGCCTTTGCCTCCTCTGGTAATACAAAGCGCGGTGTTGAGTTACGTCACTCTATACACATTATTTCGAACAACTGAGGTATAAGGTGTTCTATTTTATTCTATAAAAACAGTATGACCTATGATTGTTGACCTTAATAGCGGAAAGGGTATGTATTAATAACGATATGTCGCTCACAACTTTATAGCCTTAGAATTAATTTTTAAAATTAATTTTTATCTTATAATTAAATATCATTTAATATGATTGTAAATGAAAATAATGCGTAAAACGCCATTGTGGCGTAGTAGCACAGTGTATAGCTTTAATTGCGATTGGTTGTGAGTTCGATTCCCTCTAGCAGGATTGAAGGTAATATTTAATGTATTTTTCCGATTCTTTGTTTTAGTAAGACAAAGATCGATTTAGAGTTCGTCACTGAACACACTTTATCGATTTCGGGCGGAAGGTAGTTAACGGAATGTCTTGACACTAGCTTGTCGGACCATTCTGCTGTGCGGGATAAGAATGAAGACTTGGATGTCTAGAATGTTGTGTGATCTTTAATTACTAAACTAATACACCAGTCCAAATTATTATGGACATGATTCCCACTTGGTGTAACGTTTGTATTTAAATGTCCTCCTCATTACCATGCTCTGGTAAGACAAAGCATGGAGTTGAGTTCCATCACCCAGCAGGCACTGTCTTAACCGCCCTGAAAAGTGGAGTACGGAGTGTCTTGACACTATGTACTTCATCTCTACCCTGCTATGCGAAGTAAAAGTGTCAAGCTCAAAAATAAATATTGGAATTATCTTACTTTAGTTTTATGACAATTTCATAGTATTCTCAAATTTTCACGAACAGATTAACAGCGAAGCATGCGACCAGCTCCAGAAAATTGATCGCTTAACATGAATAGCAAAGTTAAAAATCGTATAACAATCAATCTTGTACCGGAAAGAGCCAATTTTCTGTTCGACTTGACGCTAATAATACGCAATTTCCTTTTATGCCTATTTTCATACCTTTTCAATGCAAAATAATCACTGCTTAGATAAAGTAAGTATTCATTTGCTTAATATCCTTAATGTCTTGATTCTCATTTCAGCTTCCCGCAAGTCCCGATTAGACCCTACACCAGGGTATTCAGAGAGAAATAATCTATCTTCAAGACACTCCGTTGACTGCTTCCGTTTACAGTCAGACGCCTTCCACTGTATCACGATGACCTTTTTTTAAATTACTAACCGTTAAATAAGATCGTTGGTAAAGAATATTTACTTCAATTTATTCAAAGGAGAAAGCTTACAGAACAGAGTTAAAGTAGGTGATTTGACAGTTAACTGTCTGTTGTACGCAGATGATGCAGTGCTAATTGCATCATCAGAATGCGAATTACAGGCATTGGTCACCACTCTGAAAGAAGAGTGTGAAAGCAATGGTCTAAACCTGAATGCGAGTAAAACTAAGATTCTTGTATTTGAAAGAGACGAAGAAAGAACGGAATGCAAGATTATGGTAGATAGAAAGATATTAGAACAAGTGAATGAGGTGGTATATCTGAGAAGTATGTTTAGTAAAGATGGAAGATACGTAAATTGATGTGGAAATGCGTATTGCTGCCGGTAACATGGTAACGGTGTTCTTGCTGCATTGATGCGAGGGTAAAACATTAGAACACCTGCATGACCCACCGTTCACAATGCAGTGCCATGCGATAAGTATATGTGTCAAAATATATAGGCAAATGCAGAAAGAGATCATCTTTGTCAGATTTGCGGAGTCGGTTTGCAACGCAGAATGGCAGGATTAAGCTAAAATTTCATGGGAAGTATAAATGCTCATTAAGAGGATGAGTGATGAAAACGTGATAAAACAATGGTTATAAAGATTTACGCCACACACGCGAGTGGAATTAGAGGTCGGGGGAGATCTCGTTGACCTTTAAAAACACAATATCGAAGATACTGGAGGAAGGTCACGTAAAAATCATGAGGAGCTCTCGAACTGCATGTATGAAGAGGATAACGACTGTGGATGAGGCAAAAGAGAAATGGCGTTTAGCGCTCCTTGTCTCTGACTACTCCGTCAGGGATACAGCATGAAGCTAAATAAAAAAGATAAATTACATATTGTTTTAATCATATAAAATTTAACTTAAATATTTCTTATGTATCAAATTTATATATTTTTGTGTTAAAAATATAGTGTGCCGTACTTGTCTATCAATATACTAAAGGTAGAGTAGAACGTACGTAACGAACGTAGAGTAGAAATATAAGGCACGTAGCTTTTATATAATAAATTCGAATCATGTCGAATACAAAAAATTAAAAAATTAAAAATCTTAGATTTTGCATGTAAATTGCAATATGCATATATTTTGGTATTTGAAAACCCTTTTTTTGAAAATCATGAAAAATACTAAAGTAAACTATAGTCCTAGACTACACTAAGGTGGCATTATCAGTTAATACAAAAATTAATTATAACGAACTACCGTCATCTGTTACTTAATTTAAAAGATTAAAGGTCAAATTTGTTTAGCCTCTTCATTCCATCGTGTAAACGCTAGTTAGATAAGATAGTTCAAAGGAAATGCAAAATTTGCGGAACACATTTCAAAATTGATCGTGTCTTTCAGGTGGCGTGGCGTAGCGAGGCAAAATGTCAACCTGTAAATTTTATATTTTATGTAAATCAAGTATCAAGGAAGACGCGCGATCACGTTTCGAATTTAAGCTTTTAAAGCCTTATACCTTTTGTAATTTCACTGATTTCGTTAGGATAGGCAAATGTCTGGCAATATTGTAACGATATTTTTTTTAGCTTCACGCTTTTATACTAATGTCAAGACACTCCGTACTTTGCTTTCCAACGAATTCAAGACAATTCGTATAGAGTGACGGAACTCAACGCCGCGTTTTGTGTAACTCTGCGAAGAAATGAAAATAATTGAAATATACTCCCCCGAATTGAAATCGAACCCACAATCAATCGAGTTTACAATCAGACACTGTCTCACTGCGCCATGCGGCCTCAAATGATATATTAGTTTTGTATAAAAATTAGAACATAGCGAGATTTGAACCTGTTTCCCTTTTATAGAATACGTTGACATCTCTTCATTATGTCATACAATTTTTTCTAAAAACAACAAACGTATTAACATTAGTAAATATTTTGTTTTCAGTTAAAATCGTCGACTAAATATTTTATGTCATTCTAGAGTCAGACAATGAAGCTACGTATATAATATAAGACGAAGAAGAGATCTGTATTTCTTTACATTTCTATCCCGCATAGAAGGATAGACAAAAAGTATATAGTGTCAAGACACTCCGTGTTTATTAATAGGAATGTGGAATTAGCTTTAACAGAGATGAGAACCTATACATAATATTATTATGTTTTCTAATCCTAAGTGTGGAATAACAGTTTAAAAATGGTAAAACATTTACTTACCTCTTCATTATTTCATACTAATTGGGAAGTTGACAACCAAATGTATTGCAGGTATTTAATAAAATAATGGATTTTTACTAGAGATATACATTTATTTTGTTCGTAGCCTTTAATAGTCTCTCTAACAACTTGAAAATCGCACGATTGTAGAAAATCTGTTTCTTTCCATTAAAAACTGAGTTAAATAAGATTTTATAGCATCAATATTTACAATAGTTTAACCATGAGGAAGTAGTCCAAGAATCAAAAGAAGTGGTAACTCGATGGCGTCATATCAGGGCTGTATGGTGAATGTGACATCGATTCCCATCCTAATACTTAAACAGCTTTAATATATTTAATAATTTAAATTTTAGCTAACCTCAAAGATATTGTTGCTGTACTATAGAAAGTTGGATTTTTTAATATTTCCGATATTTTTTTTTGTGAGACACATCTCCATTTACATATACATATATCAAAGCAAATATGGTTCAGTGGAATAGTGTTTCATTGACGATATCGTATGTGGAGTGGATTCCTATTTTTTTTTTGCTTCACGTAAAGCAGGGTAGACAGGAAGTACCTAGTGTCAAGTCACCGCCGCTCTTTGTGTTGCCAGAGCGAGAAAGTGAAAAAAAATTTAAATATATATTATATACCCCTAAGTGGGAATCGAACCCACATCCACACGTGTTCATAGTCAGATGCTTTCCCACTGCGACTGGCCTCACTGGAAGGAATGATTATACTTAAAATTAATGACGCATGACGTTAAGTTCGCTACTCAATATTTAATATATCGATTTCGTGTGGAAAGAAGTCAGCTGAGTGTCTTGACAGTATTTTGTATTTCATACAAATTTTCCATTTTCAACATCAAGTAGTAATCGAACCGGTCACCATCACATTTAGAGTCCAGCTTCATCGCACTGCGTCATAAGGGTGGTAGATATTAATTCAAAAGATAATTCAATAGATATTATATAACTAGAATATTCAAAAAGCTTCGGCACAAGCTTTTGTAATCTTACTTTCAGTTCTTAAAACTTGCGAAACTTAGACAAAGCTTCGTATTACACATTATTATAAGAAAATTACTTTTAACAATACAATCTATGATGAAATGTATCGGATCACTCTCTGTATATTGAAAATATATAAGAGAAATATTGTTATTGGATATGTATATATTTTCTTTTGGCTTCACGCTATTATCCACACAACTGTAAAGTGTACAAAACGTCAGGTTTCCAAAAATATGTTTTCGAATACTAAAATATACGCCGTTAATCCGTTTAAAATAGTTTCATTTAAAAAGTAATAGAAATTATAAAACATTTTAAAGGAAACAATACTATACTATACTAATAATCGCGTAAATTTTGGTATTCGAAAATATCTGTGACCACGAACTACTGTTAAGTGTTCGAAACGTCAGGTTTCCAAAAACGTATTTTCGAATACCCAAATATACACGATTAATCCGTTTTAAATAATTTCAATTGATCTTAAAAATTAAAAAAGTATGTTAAAAATATTTATTATAAATTGAAAACAAAAACAGCTTTGCGTAAAGCAGAGTCTTATTTCTCTGTTCTTTACTTTACGTTCGAAATTATGTGTTGATCAAGTAGTGGAGCTAAACTCCGCAATTTATCTTACTAGAGTTGGAAAGTGGAAATAATTTAAATACAATCATTTCCTTCTAGGGAAGTTCGAACTTATAATCATTCAAGTTTATAGTTGTGAAACAAAAAAATAATATATTTAAAAAATTGTGTTTTGTTATTTGACTTTTGGACGGTTGCCAAGAGGCGCGGGTTCGAATTCAGCTGCGTTCAAATTATAATATGTTTTTTCGGACATATTATCTTATTAATTATATGTAACTAGTACAAAGTACGGAAGTACGGAGTGTCTTGGCACTAGGTACTTTCTGTCTACTCTGCTATGCGGAATAAAAGCGTGAAACTCAAAAAAAAAACTAGTACAAGTAAGACATTTTATGTAAAAAAAATATAATATTAATTATTTGTTGTCACGATCACCTTAGCAAAGACGATCTATGTATTAAAAATAAGTCATGTAATCCGGACACATGGGCGAACCTTCTAACAAATCGGCCAGCAAATGAAGATTTTATAGAGACTGTTACTGTACAGAATCTAAAAAAAGAATGGGAAAAAGAGTGACTTTACTCTACTCTCTCTTTCTTTTTCTATCTCACTTTTTTTACCAAAAAAATTACACTGCATTATTATAATTTAATGTATACCTTTTGTATGTGTGTTATTGAAGATAATAATAACTCTAGCCGATATCAGTAAAGTGGCCGCTCTCGTGGAACTAGCCAACTGTGGAGATATTATAGAGTGTTTTATTATATATAATAATATTCATATACTTGTGATTATGATATAGATATAA
Organism: Dryadula phaetusa; assembly: GCA_032432895.1. NCBI lineage: Eukaryota > Metazoa > Arthropoda > Insecta > Lepidoptera > Nymphalidae > Dryadula > Dryadula phaetusa. Next base: position 6,614,433 of record JAOYRS010000073.1, read on the forward strand.
GTATAAATAGTTTTAAGGTTGCCAGTGGAAAAATGGCCTTATAAAATGATTATCATTGGCTTACTTTTTGTCAGTAAAAAATAATATTTTGAATGAATATATATAGACTAAGGAAAGTATCACAATATATATATATATATATATATATATATATATATATATATATATATATGTGCGGTCAGCGGAGTGTCTTAACACTAAGTTGTCTCTGACTACTCTGCTAATACTGCGAATTGTGTACGAAAAAAACACAATTCAAGGTTACTTCGAGGATACTTTAAGTTATTACTACCTTGAGTAGAAAGAAATATTGATAGTTGGATACTAAGTACAAAACAAAGTTCATAATAAGTTTCACTTTTTACAGTTAAATAATTTTACACGTACAGTAGAGTGAGGAGAGTGAGAAGAAAACGTAGTGCCTAGTCAAACTCTATTTCCGCTTATTTTGGTAACGTAGAGTGTTTCTTTTATTGGTCTTGTGCTGGAGCTTCGTATTTCAAATTTATTTGAATACTTAGAGAAGGGATGCAGAATATATTTTATAATAATATATTATAATTTTTTTTTGTAGTTTAACACTGTACCCCTGACGGGTTATTTAAAAACAACGGAACGCCAAACGCTACGGCACCTGCATATCTTACCCTCTTCATACTCGCCCTTTGGGGGGCCCTCATGGTTTTTTGTGACCTTCCTTCGGTATCTTCGATATTGTGTTTTCAAATGTCAACTGAGGTTTCCCTTGACCTCTCACCTTTACCTTTGCTTGCATAATGTATTTTACTAAGATAAATATAGCAACCATATTAATTTTTCCATATAAAACACATGCAATGGGTCTACTAACATATTACCCTACAAAAGAAATCGATCCGCTACCTGTAGTCGCATACTTCCTTTCTTCTACTATGCCGCTATGTACAATTTAATATAGAAGGTGAATATATGTTATTTAGAATAAATCGAAGATTAGAAATCAAAAATAAAATTTTTATAATACTTTAAAGACTCTGAAACTCGGTAAGTCGCGTGTCGCGTTAAAATGCTTTTATCTAAGCTCTCACGGCTTAGCTTCCGTTCACATGGGAACATAGAGACTTTGTTGGGGGCGTTTCTTCTTTTTTTGTTACCAAATATGCCAGTACTTGTTAGATTATTCTATATTAAAATTTATGTAGTAATATTAAATTATTTTCGTATGAAATTTTTTCAAAAAGGTTTTCATTGCGTTTTTTTATTAAGTAAGAGATATCACTATAATATAGTACTGTAAATATACAATGAACTGAAAAAATTAGAATGAACCAAAACATAGACAGCCTCTGACTGTAAACGTGATCTGTTGTTGGTTCGATTTCCATTCGGGGGAGTGATTATATTTAAATTATTTTAACTTCTTCGCTCTAGTAACACACAGTCCTGCATTGAGTTCCACCACTCAACAAACAGTGTCTCGAATTCAGTGGAAAGCGGAGTATGGAGTGTCTTGACACTAGGTATTTTCTGTCTACTCTTTTATTCGTGATGAAAGCGTGAAGGTGAAAGATAGACGATTCTTACGAAAATATTATTATATAAAACAAACAATAATTTACGAAATATTATTAGAAAGGGAATTGACGTTTCATATTGTCCCTCATTAGCATTGACATAAAAATGCTTTCAACCCATTTATTACTTTTAACACGTTTTTATTATTCTACATTTATATCTCTATAGGTACAGTGGCAGCTCCCGAAGAGGCAAAGTAGTCGCACATACAAGCTAGTGTCAAGACTTGCTTTCCTAAGAAAATCTACATATTTTGTATTTGAAAAGCTTTTAGACTAACCTGCCTATATGCGACTTGCAATTTTTAAAATGAGATTTTTTAAAAAATAATTAAAGTAATAATATTTTTTTAAAATATCAAAACTCTTTGTATATCTTAATGGTTAAAAGTTGAACCCTACATTATATTTAAGAATACATTAATGCCTTTATTTCAGTTCTAGATTTGCTTGAAAAAAAAACACAAATATAACTATTTTCTAGAATATATTTGCTAAAAAGTATTTTGGATCATCACTGCGCAGTTACAATAACTTTGACTTAAAGCATTAGTTATAGGTTCGGATATGTATATTTCACATATGTGGAAATACATAGTCTAAAAAGTATCTACTATTGCTCGCTAAATAGCGAAACGTGGATACTTAAATATTATTTTTACCAGCAATATAAATAAAGGTCATGTAAAAATATACAAATAATATTATTTATTTCAAATAAACACAAATTAATATAATTTAATAAATATTTTTCAGAGTGATTCATCTCAGAAAAAAGCTCATCGAAGCAAAAAATAATAATAATTTTACAATATATTTTTTTAAACTCACCAAAATCTGGATTTATCGCACTGTATCACTATACACAGCACTATTTTATTAAATAACACTACACTCTACACTGAAATGTACTTAAAGCTCTCGTAGTGTCAACGTAGTATAAACTTTAGGTGACCGAAACGCGCGCAGTTCGTACCGCGTCCTCGTGAATACTGAAGGCACATGCGTGGTTTGGTTCCATTCAGAAAATTGTATAAAGCTCTGTTAAGCTTTTAACCGATTTGTAAGAAAAAAATAGTTTGCTTCAGATTTGTGCTTTTTGCAATTCAACAAAGTAACAAGTAGAATTAAAACCCTTTATGCTCCATTTCGTTCTGAAGACATTGCGTGTTGAATGGAAACTCAACACCGCAATTTTATTTTGCTATTACGTATAAGTGAAAATGTTACAAATATTAAAATTTCTTCTAGTAAAGAGAACGAAGATTCTTTGACGTTAAAATTTAAGGAAATAAATATATTGACTTTTTCTAATGTAATAATTAATATAAAGAAAAATATATATAATATATAAATATATATAATAATTTTACTATAATCGTATACACAATATTAACACAAGAAATAGGCGTAATCTCACCGCGCCTGTATCTCGATTGCATCGGGTCTGCAATTCTTTCATGGGGCAAGCTGTATGCTTTACATAAGGATCCCAGAAATCGCTCGAGATTGTTCTTTATCACGGTTTAAAAAAGTTTTGAAAAGACGTTTGTATATTAAGGTTATTCATAGTTAGTTAGTTAGTTAAAACTTTATTGCACATTGATAAAATATTTATTATAAATATATTTAGATTATTTCATAAATGATGACTACGTGAAAAATGTTTACTGTGGGTTCGATTCTCAATCAGGGGAGTGATTATATTTAAATTATTTTTATTTTACGCAACAAAAAACGCGTAGTTAAATTCCGCTATTCAACATGCAACGACTCGAATTTGGACAAAAGGAATCGGAATTGCCAGACAACAAATTCTCTCTGCTTATTCTACTATGGGATAAATCTAAGTATGATACTAAAACTAACTAAGATATAAAAAGTAATATTAAAGTACAAGGAATCAGAAAACCATAATAATATATTATGAAGTATTATATATTTAATGAAAATATTGTAAAATTTACACGCTCATACATATTTTATACATGTTCTCTTTTAAAGTCGACTCAAATTGCATTGTCTTGATTTCAGGCGGAACACAGTCAGCGGATTGTCGGTACGCTACGTTGTCTCCGACCACTTCGCTACGCGGGATAAAGCGCGAAGCTTTCAAAGTACGTAAGTAAGTTCCAAAAGATTTGGCGATTATTTTTATCAGGAACAAGATAAGTACTTAATATGTGATTAATGGTGAACAATGTATGACAGACGAATGCCAGCTCAGTCTACCTGTGACCACGGACTGCTGTTTTCGAAATGTCAGGTTTCCATAAAATGTATTTTTTAATACCAAAATATAGGCAATTAATCCGTTTAAAATAGTCACCGACATGCTTGTTTCATTACAATGTATTAGTTTATGTATAGACTTTAATATAACTATAGCATTTGATAGCTACACGCTTTTTCCCGCATAGAAGGCTAGTCAGAGATAACCTAGTGTTAAGACACTCCGTCGACTGCTTTCTATCCAAAATCAAGACATGCCTGCTGAGTTGCGAACTTAACAGTTCTGTTTTACAAGAGCGGAGAAACAAAAATAAATTTTAAATACAATCCGAGGCTGTCTCAATGGGTCACTATGGGGAATAAATTAGTTATGAAATTTTATTATTAATTATTTTGTTATAAATGTATAACAATTATAGAAGATAGCAGTAGGACAGGATTTAACAAGAGTGGAAGAATGAATATAAATTCTTACAATAATAACGGAAAGATCCCAGTTGTGGGACTCGAACCCACAACCAATCACGTTTACAGTCAGAAGCTGTTCTATTGCGCCGCGATAGCCTCAAAGTAGTCTTTGAGTAAATAACAAAAATATTATAAAAAATCAATATACTTTACTATCTTTTACATTCAAAATGGAAATAGGTTTGATTTTTTTAATACTTTTAAAATCATTCCATTGCCATCTTACACAACGCAACACGACAATGGGGACCCAGAAACGCAGTTAATTTTGTTTTTTCTAATGTAATGATAACCTAAAAGTATGTAAATTCCAATAAATAAATATGTATGTTTTTTTCCCGCATAACAGGGTAGAGGCGAGAGTGGCGTATTGTGTGGCGCAACTCAACGCTGCACTTTATCTTACCAGAGCTAGAAAGTGAAAATAATTTAAATATAATCACTCCCCCGAGCGAGAATCGAACCGACAACCGATCACGTTTACAGTCAACCGCTCTCACAATGCGCCACGATCAGCCTGAAGTCATATGGTACCTCGTACAAATAAAATAATTTAATTGTTTCAAAAACTTGCTTAAACATTAACAAAGATCTAATTTCCAAGAAGCCGACTATAATTACATTCAAAATAGATAACAGTAAGGAAAAGAAAGATACAGACCCAGTCTGTAATGCAATAAATTTTATATTAAAAAACGCAATTAGTTGTGGGTTCGAATACCATTTTGAAGTATTTAAAATTAATTTTCATACCTACACTCTGGTAAGACAAAGCGCCGCGTTGAATGCGCCACTCAACATATTAATAGAATATTTTGGCTTTTGGACGGAAATCGGTCAACGGAGTGTCTAACGATGTGTTTTTGTAGGATAAAGCGTGAAGTTATTTTTTTACTTGACTATCTCAGTAATGTAGAGATGAGACTCTCTGTTCTCCGTTTTTTGTTCTATTTAAAGATACTGTAAGCCGAGTGATGAAATAATTATTTTCAATTCTCCACTCTAGCAAGACAAAATGCGGCGTTGAGTTCTAACACACACAATGCCTCTATTTCATTTCTAAAGGGAAAACTGACGAATGGAGTGTTTTGACACTAGGTTCCATGTTTTATATCTGAGAAAAGCTTACTTAGTTACTTACTTACTTAGAATATTCGACGAAATTGTTTTTTTTTGCTTCACAATTTTATCCCGCATAGCCTTATAAAGTACCTAGTGTCTTGACACTCTGTACTTCACTTCCCACCGAATTGTCTAACCAGAGCAAGGAAGTGAAAATAATTTAAATAGTAATTACTCCCCCGAGTGAGAATCGATCCCACAACCGATTACTACAGCCAGACCCTGTCCCACTGCGCTACAACTGGCCTCTTCTTTTACATATCAAAATTTAATAATAATCACTCAACAAGTAACATGAATAATGTCAAATAATTTTTAGATTATTTTGTTACTATAACTTCATACATTTTAAAATAGATTATCGCCAGGTTTCTTGAACAATCGCAATATATACTTAGACTGGAAGCTTTTGTGACGTAAGCTTTTGTGATAAACCTGGAAAAGCTGTACGTGAAAGGCGGGTTTGTATAACGTCATATATTGGTATATTTTGATGTGTTACTAACATTTTATTTGATTTATTCTACTTATTTATATATTTCTATTTTTTTATTTTCAAAAATTTTAATATGCTCTTCTTTTTTTGTATGGATTTAAGATTCATGCCTGTACTCTCATAGCAGGGTAATCATATAGCCTAATGTCAAGCAAAACACTCTATCTCAAGACGAAAGAGGTATGCAAGGACTCTGAATATCCTGCAAGGGATAAAGCGTGAAGCTAAAAAAACACTGTTATTTTCCACTCTAAATCAAGACATTTTATTCATATCAAATGAAAAAATTAATGAATGAATAAAAATATTTTTTTTTTTATAAAATTAGTATGAATTGGGTATTATGAAATGTGGCTTACTTAATAATTATATAGAAGGTAAATAAAGATATTATTTATTATAATAATGCATTAAATAAAATATTATTATGTGTTTGATATACATTTTTATATAAAATGGCGTACACGTTATTAACGCAATACATATCCTGAGTGAGACAGATATTATAAAAATCAGCTTTACATTTTATCCCGTCTCCGTAACTCGTTTAGTATCAAGACACTCCGTTGACCACTTTTCGCCTAATATTCAGACTTAGCACGTTGAATGGTGCACTGAGCTTCGTGCAACGTCTTACCAGAGTGAAGACATGAAAATCATTTTTAAATATAATCCCCCAAATCGGAATCAAACTCACAACTAATCACGTTTACAGTCAGACGCTACTATATTAGTATATAAACGTCTAATAATGGAATTGAACTCCATTATAATCTTGTAGGAACACAATCATACAAACAACCCCACTACGCCATACCCCAAGTGAAACCCTTTTACAAAATAAACACAAATCTTGGATATTAGAACGTCTCAGCAAACAATTAACGATTGTTCGGCCTCTTCGTACAAATCGAGTTCCATTTCTTTAACTCGATATCTCTATTTACACGACGGTTATTAGAAAACGTTTACTGTTAATGGATTTTATTTGACATTTTGTTAATCTTACTTTAAATCAATAAAATTAATATATTTTAGATTAAAATATGGTTAGTTATGTTAATTTACAATATCTCCTAGTGGGTTATTGTTAGTTTTATATAATTTTATCATTTTTAAAGTGTTATTCCATACTTAGGATTAGAAAACATTTTCAGAAAATCTATAAAAATTTAAACGCAGCGGAATTCGAACTCACGCTTTTGGAAACCGTCCAAGAGCTGTGACCGCTAAGCCATGCGTTCTACTACCGGCTGTGTCAAAACTGGTTTTAAATTACTTTAAATCATTCATTTTGGTTAGACAAAATTCGACGTTGTGTGCCATTACTTTATAAGCGATGTAACGGGAAGCAATGAACGGAATATTCATGATATTCTGTTCACTGCTTTTAGGTTGTCTCTGATTATCCAATATAGGAACAAGATACACAGACGCTTTGAATTTAATTATATTTAGAGTAAATTTTGGATTTATTTCATTTCATCCCAGTGGTCGAAACGCCTTTTTAGGTAAACACGTAGAAAATATTGACCAGATAAGGTGAGAGACAATGCGGAGGTTTCTAAGACCTATAGAAGGTTCATTACTGCTGCAATGCTTCCATAAGTAATTGGTAATCAATTTTTCATGCTTTATCACTATCGGGGTCATTAAAGAGAACTGAACGCCAAGCGCCACATTTCCTGCATGCGTTTTTTTACCTCGTCTAGTGATTCTTCTTCTTTCTTTTCGAGAAGGGGGGACGGGGGAAGTTCTAATGTCTGCTACGTGACCTTCGACACGTATCACCCAACATTATCTTCTTTTTTTAGCTTCACGCTTTTATCCCGCAGGGCAGGCAGTGCCTAGTGTCAAGACACTCAATTCTCCACTTTCCGCCGAATTTGGGACATTGCGAGTTTAGTGGCGAAACTCAACGCCACGCTTTGTCTTACCAGAGCGAGAAAATGTAATTGGGAATCAAACGCACAATCGATCGCGTTTATAGTCAGACGCTGTCCCACTGCGTCACAACCGGCCTTATCGGCCATTATCTTCGTGAAGGTCAATATTAAAAATCAGGTAATAAATTCTACACAAAGGAATTTGAACCTGTGCCTCTTGAATACTGTTCAAGCACTCCGAGAGAAGGGCCCAAGAGATTTCATCGTGGTGAGTTTGGAACGTGTCTGAACGCAATCATTTTCAGTTCAACTTTTACTTGAGGGAGATCTTTTTATTGTAGTTTATGTTTTTTAATTTTATTTTGGTATCTTTTCGTGTTTTTTGATAGCACTATTTATGTTTATTGTCGACATATTGTTCGATTGTGAATTTTGTTATAATTTTTTTATGTTTTTAAATTTACTTTTTTTTAATAATATTTTTTAAATTCATTATTGTTAATTAGGTCGGTTGTGGCGTAATAGGACATCGTCTGACTGTAAACGTGATCGGTCGTGGGTTCGATCCCCACTCGGGGGAGCGATTATATTTAAATTATTTTCACTTACTCTCTCTCTCTCTGGTAAGACAAAGTGCGGCGTTGAGTTTCACTCATCACGCAATGTCTCGAATTCTGTGGAAAGTGAAGTATGAAGTGTCTTGACACTAGGTACTTTCTCTCACCCTGCTATGCGGAATTAAAGCGTGAAGCTAAAAAAATAAATCTTTGTTAATTAGAAATAGTGGAATGTAAGATTTTTTTTTTTCTTAATTTTGTTTTTTTTAGCTTCACGTTTGTTCCCACATAGTACGGTAGACAGAAAGTACCTAGTGTCAAGACACTCCGTACTTCAATTTTCGCCGAATTCGAGACATTGCGGGTTGAGTGGCGGTACTTTACACCGCGCTATATTTTATCAGACATTTTTTTATACCTTCTTTCTTCGTAATCTTCTTCGTAGTCTTTCACTTTGTATCATATTGTCTATTTGTATATAACGCTTTAATTTCATATACTTGCTTATTTATATGAAAGCGTAAATAAACAGTGTAAATAATTATTGAGTCTGCCTGTGACCACGGACTACTGTAAAGTGTAGACCTACCTGTGACCACGGACTACTGTAAAGTGTTCGAAACGTCAGGTATCCAAAAATGTATTTTCCAATACCATAATATACGCGATTAATCCGTTTAAAATAGTTTCATTTAAAATATTTATTTTATCAAAATAAATTATTTATAATATACTATATTTTTAATCACAAATTTTAAATATACGTCTACTATTTCTAAATTACCTTAACGGTATTGGAAAGGTAAGCTTTATCCATATTCGCAGACTATGAGTATTTGCGTTTCTTTTGACCGTTCAGTACATAATAGTGAATAGTTTCTCTGCTTCAGAGGACAAAACAAGTAAATGTCATTATAAGATACAAAGGCAGTGGAGTCAAAGTGGAGGCTTAACGCTCTTATCCAGTAAGAACAAAGATATGCTCGTGTTGTATAGCTTAGAAGTGAAATATAAGCTATATTCGAGCTGTTATCCGCATAATAATGAAACAAGAAGCAGAGATTCTGAAATATATTGTATTAAATGGCAGAACTCTACGCTGCATTTTCTTTAATCGAAACGGATAAATGAAAATAATTTAAATATGGTAATTCTCATGAATGGGATTCAAACTCAACCAATTGTGTTTCCAGTTCTAGACTGTTCTATTCCTGTATGCATCGCTTTGAATAAAGAATCGCTTTGAATCAATGCATATGATTTATAAATCTTACACAAAAATGTAGACAGTGGAGTAGAAACTTTATTCTATTTTAAATGAAATTATTTCATACATGATTAATCACGTATATTTAGGCATTCAAAAATATATTTTCGAAAACTTGACTTATCTAATACTTTACAGTAGTTGGTCTTGGTCGTTGGTTGGTTGGTCAAGTAGACTGAGGAGGAATCGTCTGTAGGTTAGTCCAAGACAACCTAGTGTCAAAACATTCCACTGACTGCTTTCCGCCCAAAATAGAGACATTGCGCGTTGAATCGCGAATTTTGACGCCAGGTTTTATATTTTTATGTTTAAAAATATATTGATATTTGATCAACCTTTATTTCATCACCGTATGCCGGAGAATGAAGTGCCTGAACACTAAGTGCTCTCTACTAACTGTTACCGTTTTTTTATTGTTTTCCACTAAGGATTTTTTAAAATAACGTATAATAATTAGAACAGAACAGAATTCGAACCTGCACATCTACATTAACCTTACTTTTTTCAATGTTTAAATATTAAAGCTAACAGTAGCTCAGCATAGCGTGAAGCAGTGGACGTAGCTCGTTAAAAACCCGGCATTATTCTAAAGAGTTCTAAGGATTTTACTTTTCTACATCTTGTATAAAGTTTGCTGAATATATTAAATATAAACATTGTTTGAATGAGGAATGGATAATAAGGTAAATTTTGTAAAAAAAATTGGTATACAATATATGTCTTACCTATTATTTATTGGTGTTAATTTGAACGCGATCGATCGGTTGTGGGTTCGATTCGCACTCGAGGGAGTGATTATATATAAATTATTTTCACTTCCTCGTTCTGGTAAGACAAAGTGTAGTTTTGAGTTCTGTCCCCCAACACGCCATGTTTTGAATTTGGTGGGAAGTGTCTTGACACTAGGTACTTTCTGCCTATCCTGCTATGTGGGATAAAAAGCGTGAACCTAAAAAAAATTGCAGTTGAATATAATATAGAAAAAAATTTTGAGTCATTTCAAATCATGAAACCAATAATTCAATAATTTTGATGTTAATAGCGGTCAATTATTTTGTCCAGTAAAGTACTACTACTGCGGTGGTAATTTAATTAAAATTTAAAATAATTTAATTTAAATTAACCCTTAATTGCCATTTGTAGGAACATGTCTTACCTATGAATTCACATCGCTAAAGACTGAAAATACAAATTACAAGTCATTTCGTAAAGGTCTTGGACTTCCGGTTTTCACTATGAAATTATTTTATTATTGAAATCAGAAATATTTTTTCTGCTATTTTTGAAGCAAATGGTGACATCTAGTGGATTGTAACTTAGTTTATATATTTAAAGTATTATATGTCCATACTAGGTTTTTTTTGAGGTTTTCTTTACAAACCATGGACTTATGGGCGTCCATGAATTTTTACGATATTTATAATTTTTGTGTTTTTTTTTATTAAGTCCATACTAGGTTTTAAATATAAGTATTTGCAGATATAAAACAACTCACGTAAAAAGGTAGTCACAGGCAACTTAGTGTCAAGACACTCCGTTGACTCCCAAAATTGAAATACTAAACGCCACGTTTCACCATACCAGAGGGGAGAAATGAAAATATTTTTTTAAATATCTGAACAAGAAACGAGCCCGTAACTATTTGTGCCTACAGTCGAACGCTGTTTCACTACACGACCATGGCCTTAATAAACAAACGAACATTAAATTACAAATTAGCTAAAAGAAATTATGAAACATAAAGAAATTATCTGGTAAAGACAAAGAGCGGCGTTGAGTTCCACCACTAAACGCGCAATGTCTCGAATTCGGTGGAAAGTGAAGTACGGAATGTCTTGACACTAGGTACTTTCTGTCTACCCTGCTATGCGGGATAAAAAAAATTCTGCCTAGAAATGAAAAAAAAGGATGAAATTCTATTCTATTCTATCCTTTATTCCGATAATAATTTTTCTACATGAACAGATACATATTGATTGCTTAATGCAAATTTACAATTCCAATTTAATTGGAAGTTCGTCGCTCGATCAAAGTAATCAAATTTTAAGAGAATTTTCGTTATTAACTCAGCAAAATTTGACACACAATGATTGATTAAAGCAGGTATTAAGTTATATACGGAGTGGACTTTTGCAGGCTCTGTTTTGATATTTACACGTCTTCGATATATTATGTAATGAGCAGTATCACGCTTTATCCCTTAAAACTGAATAGCTTGAGGGAACCGAGTGTCAAGAATAAGCGTGTTGAGAGGTGGAACTTAACGCCGCGACTTGTCTTACCAAAGCGGTGAAATAAAAATAATAGTTATATGGACTAAACATTAAGAAGAAAGAAATAAGTCGCTGTTTTCGGCACCTTCTGTCTGTATTATTATTGGCGTAACTTAACGCTGGGCCTGTCTATTTATATAGGTAAAACACCTTTTATAAAAAAATATTCTCACCAGATAGGAAACTCATAAGCGTCGCCAATAATTACCTTTATTAATATGGTTAATATCCAACTAATAATATATTTATTACGCATATTATAGGTCATACCACATATATTTTTGTATTAAGTCACCAACACGTTGCTAAGCAATGCATTATTTACGCATCTATGGGTCATCTAGTTAATAAGCATGTCACAGAGACTTCAACAAAGCGCGGCGTTGAATTCCGCCAATTAACAAATTAACCGGAAAAGTGTGAAAAATGTGACGAAGACTTCAACAAAGCGCGGCGTTGAATTCCGCCAATTAACAAGTAATATGTCGAATTAACCGTAAAAGTGTGAAAAGTGTGAAGAAAACATTTCTTATATACTATTTTAAAAGTGTTATTGCACACTTAGGATTAGAAAACATTTTTGAAAAAACGTATAAAAATTTGAACGCAGCGGGATTCAAACCCGCGCTTCTTGGATACCGTCCAAGTGATCTAATCGCTAAGCCATGCGTTTTACCAGCTGCGTCGAAATTCTTATACGTTTGTTACAATTTATTTATTTTGTTAGCATCTCTGTAGAGAGATTTTTACAAATTTCATAATCGTTTAACAAGAGACATTGCTATTTTATTTTAATATTTGTTATTTTTAAACTGTTATTCCACACTAAGGATTATTGAAAAAACGCTGCGTTCAAATTTTTATACATTTTTTCAAAAATGTTTTCTAAAACATTTCTTTTTAAAGCCTACCTATCTCGGATAGAAACGGTCACATTTGTTTCCACAAATCGCGAAATCCATGAAAATTTCAAATATCATCGTCATCAATTTTGCATGTGGATAAAACACCATGACACGACGGCGTGACGTGCCATTCATCAAAATCAGATTATGTTGACATCGGCCCGCTGGTGCTCGGTTACAGCTTTATTATACCACTAAATACTATAATTACAGCTTCATTACAAGTACAGGTGCAGGTAAATATAATGATAACAGCTTTTTTAGCTTTCACGCGTTTATACCGTATAGTAGGGTAGTCAGAAAATACTTAGTTTCAAGACACTCCGTACTCCGCTTTCTTTCTTGTCTTTACACCGACCGGTTCGAAGTGGGTTCGAAGCCCACGCGGGGGAGTGATTATATTTAAACTATTTCCACTTACTTGTTCTGGTAAGGCAAAGTGCGGCGTTGAGTTCCACTATTCAACACGCAATGTCTCGAATCCAGTGGAAAGCGAAGTACGGAGTGTAGACCTAGTGTCAAGACACTAGGTCTACCCTATGCGGGATAAAAGCATGAAGTTAAAAAAAAATAGACTTATTAAGACTATTTTTTGTATGGTTTTTAAAATGAATTGTGCTATTTAAAGGGCCTGACTGTAAATGCGACTGCCTTGCGTTTTTTTAAGAATGATTACTTTGAAACTGTTTGAAAATGAATTCCTTAATATTTTTAATACTGGTGTTTAATAAACAATGCCCATACGAGACTTGCTTTTTGAAAAATTACAAGTAAACCAAAAAATTATAACATATTTTTGATCAAAAATGTCTAATGTTTTTAAGATCCGGAAGTAATCACGCCGGCGAGCGGCAGCAAGCGGCCGCGACCGTCCAGTCAGTCAGCTCTGAGTAACTCATACTAAATGAATGTTTATTAGAAAAATGGGAAAAAGTTGTCGAACATTAATTGGTTTTTGAGTTGAAATATGAGAAAACAGTATTTGCTCGCTGTTTCTAATTTTCGTTTTTTTTTGTTTGTTTGTTTGTTTGTTTGTTTGTTTGTTTGTTTGCTTATTTGTCGTTTTAGAAGGATAGTGTTATTGTCTTTAATAAAATTATAAATAAAGTCAACTCTATCGTGGCATAATGGAACAGCTTACTGTAAACGAGATTAGTTGTATGTTCAATCTCTACTATGGGTTAAAATATTCATATACATATTATTTAGAATTAGGTAACATTTTTTCATTGTATTCTTTTGTTCGCTCTGGTAAGACAAACCACGGCGTTGAGTTACGCCACTCAACACGCAATACCGCGAATTCAGCGGAAAGTGGAGGTTGGATCTCTCTTGAATAAGAAATAACGCGGCGTTGAATTGTAACACTGCTATGTAGCGAATTCGACTTTCCGTGCTTTGCTTTCCACCAAATTCAAGACATTGCGTATTAAGTGGTGGAACGCTGCCCTAGAAAAATTAAATATAATCAAACCCCAAGTGGAAATCGAACTCACAGCCGATCGCGTTTACAGTCAGACGCTGTCCCACTGCGCCACGAGCGGCGTCTAAAGAATATTTGTACTTAACAATATTACTGAACTAAACCGATAAGCGGATAGTCTACATAATAGAACACACAATACATAGACAGACTATTCTACAATAGTCTAGTCTTATCACCTGTGTGTGTACACATGTATAATCTTAGTAGTGCTTGAAAAGAATATGATATTAGCTTGATCTGTACACTGTGGTATGTCCGTCGTGTTGTCGTCTTTCATACATTTGCTGGACAATGGACATTTTTTTTACCTTCATGCTTTTATCCCGCATAGCAGGGTAGACAGAAAGTATCTAGTGTCAAGACACTCCGTACTTTGCTTTCCACCGAATTCGAGACATTGCGCGTGGAGTGGTGGAACTCAATGTCGCTCTTTGTCTTACCAGAGCGAGAAAGTGAAAATAATTTAAATATAATCACTCCCTCGAGTGTGGATCGAACCCACAACCGATCGTGTTTTCAATCAGACGCCGTCACCTCATACGTCACTACATAGAATACATACAATAATAAAATTTATAGCTCAGCATACAGCAAACAGGCAGTGAGACATAAAAAAAAAGAATTGAACGCATGTCTTAGCGGTCGGAGGGCTTGGACGGTATTCAAAAGGCGCGGGTTCAAATCCTGCGTTCAAATTTTTGTACGTTTTTTCAAAGATATTTTATGAAAAAGAAGAATGTATAGTATAAAAGAGAGACAATGTATGGGGGATATAAAATTAGTTACTGATGGTGAGAATTTTCGAAAGTGTCGGCGCACGCGCAGGTACTCGAAAGCCTTCGTACGTTTTCGTACAAATACGAAAAAAACGACGAATAGGCTTTAGTAATTAATAATATAGAGAAAATAAGTCTCAAGTTCACATTAACTTTAACACAAATTAAATGTAAAAGATTTTAATGTTATTTAATATGTGGACCTGAACTTCTTCCGCATAGAATTTAATATATCTAATTTTTTATTTTATCATTCTACAATAAAAGTAACTCAAGTTACGCCTTATTACGTCAGCTATCTGCCAATGAAAGTTCTAGAGATTAGTTGAAACAAACAAACAGATAAAAATTGTTAAAAATATTATTTTACTGTATGTACAGTATATATATTAGTATAGTAAAAGCGGTGATTTTAATATGACGAACAAACACTCAAAATCTACTTTATGTATAGATAAAGTAATATTAATAAAATATTTTACACACACACAGTGTCTCGAGTTCGGCGGAAAGCGGAGTACAGAGTGTCTTGACACTAGCTACTAATCTATCCCGCCATAAATACTTAGTACTTTTATTGTAGAATTATAACAAAAAAATAAAAGATTCCTTTAAGTTATAGATTGCAAGTTAAAAGTTTAACAATTATGTAGACTTTATTTGAACCTGTTCACACCTAAAAACTATGGAAGACTTCAACTGCCACGAAACACCAAATTTTCGTTTATTACAAACTAAACTATATTTAACAAACTTTAACTTAGTTCGCGGTTTATCTCCACAAGCTCATCGTTATATCGAATTAGCTTTAATATCCACTATATACTAATTACGTAATGAACATTATAATTTCGTATACGTTATTAGAGGCTTTAACCCATATTTCAAATTTACGCCCCCGCTTTGTTACGATATGGCTGACTAATAAAAATTAGGTATATTTTATATTAAGAAATGACTAAAAGAATTCATATTCAATGAAATAAAATTAAATAAAAGAGATTTGAACCCGCGTCTTTTATACAATAACGCTTGAATGTTTTATGGATAAGCTATACGAATGAGATATTATAAGTAAGGAGACTAATCAGGCAGTGTTCTGTCAGTCACTTCTTAACTGATTTGCAGAACCAAAATACTTTCTGACCGTTTTCGGTCACAGCGACTGACATCTGACTAACAAAAACTTCATTGGTGTGCTCGTAACTGACATGACTGATCTTTTCAGAAAACATCACATCCACTAAATTTTAACACTCCGATATAAAACCGAAGAAGCAATAAGCTAATAATTTAAAATATTTCAATTAAAAACTAAATTCATTCCTGCAATATGGCTTTTAAAATCGGCCATTTTCTTATTTCAGTAATTTTAAATATTTAGGAATTTCCTTTCACGTGCCACACCACCACGTCCAGGTCGTTACGACATGAACACCTTCAAAAAGCGCGCTTATTTCCACCTTAAAGGCCAGCAACGCTTCTGTAGCTCCTCTGGTGTTACATGGGGCCGTGGGCGGTGGTGATCACTTACCATCACGTGACCCATACACTCGTTTGCCTTGCCTGACTTTTAAAAAAAACAAGTGTGGAACCCAATGACGTATCATTTGTTAAAATCTGTTCACAGGTTTAGCAGGCATACATACGAGGTAAAACATAACCCTCCTATTGTCAGTCGGTTAGAAATAACATAAATATAAATATATTACAAATGGGAACCGAACCCACAACCACGTTACACCTCAGCTACTGTGCCGTGGGATTTAAAAATGTTATTTAACCGAAACAACATCGTAACTCATCGGCACGTGCTCCACACAGTACTCCCTAACGCCGCGTAAAATGATTTACGCGGATGAAACGGGAAACTCGAATCGTCAACAATGCTTTTGTCACTCGTTTATAACGCGATAAGCCTAAGTAATAAGGAAAAACATATATGTATGTAATTCTTAACATAAGGTGCGATGCTAAGTCGCTTATTAATAAACGTTAGTAAGTAATAATTTGATTTTTTTTAGCTTCACCCTTTTATCCCGCATAACAGGTAAAGAAAGCACTCAATTATGAAGACACTCTGTACTTTTCGCCGAATTCTAGACATTGCGTATAGAGTGATGGAGCTCAACGCTGCACTTTGTCTTATTAAAGCGATTAATTTAAAATAATTTAAATATAATCTATCTCTAACCAAAACGGGCAAAAATATTCAAAATTCACTAATATTAATTTCTACAGGTGGGAATCGAATTCACAACCTGTTAACAAATATTCCAAACGGAGCTGTGCCATGAAGGCATTATTATTTGAATGTAAAGTCACATCTTAATTATGTAACTTTGATGTTAAAATCCTAGGCTTAAACATCATTCCGGAGATCAACATCTCCAATATTTATCTTTAGAAACAACTGAGTAGTGAGTTTGGGTTATTTGTACTTACGTTAGCATCTTTAGTTACAAATCTGATTTCAGTGACTTGCTCCTGTTCATTTCATTTCTACGTTTATATGGCCTTTATACGTGATTGTGGCAAGCGATATTGTTGAAAGACGATATATAGGAAAAAGATATTGTAGAATATTTTTTTTTTAAATAAATTATATTACATTATAAAAAGCATTAAGCTAAAAAAAGCTTTTTTTTAGCATCCTGCTATTTATCCCTCATAGCTGGGTAGATAGAAAGCACCTATTGTCAAGACCGATCTCCGCCAGATTTGAGATTGCGTGTTGAGTGGTGGAACTAAACGCTGCACTTTGTTTTACCAGAGCGAAGAAGTGACAATAATTTAAATATAATCACTCCCTCGAGTGGGGATCGAACCCACAACTGTTCCATTTTACAGTCAGACGCTGTCACACTGCGCCACCGGCCTCAAAGACATTGTCATAGGAAGATATAAAGAATAATCATAAATAACTTAAAAAATATATGTAAAATGATCAAACTCACTTCTGCTTTTAAAGCAAAGATAATAGGTTCATGCAAATAAGATATACTATTGATATTAGATCCGGACACATGTACAATTTCTAAAATTATGAAATTAATTCATCAGCAAGATGTAGATGAAAATCTTTGAAATATTTTTGACATTTATTTATTGTTTTCTTTAATAATTATTTAGTATATTTTGTTGTGAACTCTCTATAAATGCACAAATTAATGTCTTTTTCTTTGGTATGTGACGTGAATACATGCTGTGTTGGTAGTAATTAAAAAAAATTTTAAAAAAAAATCAAAACAACATTTTTGTACGGAATCTATCTAGTTTTCTCTTGTACTATATTGCATAATTTTTTCTAGCTTCACGCTTTTATCCCGCATAGCGGGTTAGACAGAAAGTACCTAGTGTCAAGACACTCCATGCTTCGCTTTCCATCGAATACGAAACATTAAATGTTAAGTAGTGTACTTAACACCGCACTTTGTCTTATCAGAATGAAAAAGCGAAAATAATTTAAATATAACCACTCCCCCGAGTGGGAATCGAAACCACAACCGATCGCGTATACAGTCAGACACTGTCACATCACTCCACGATCGGCCTCTACATAGACTTGAGACTTACATAGCAAAATTACTATTTCACTGTTCTACTAAAAAAATTTTTGAGCCCACCTTGGATTTGCTCTCCAAATGACCCCAAAACCGAAACTCATTCAAGATATCGTTCTCAAGAATCCCAATCCTCTGTCTAGTACTAAGTGAATCTTTTTTTAGCTTCACACTTTCATCCCGCGTAGCAAGGTAGATAGAAAGTACCTAGTGTCAAGATGCTCCGTACTTCACTTTCCACCGAATTCGAGATATTGCATGTTGAGTGGTGGAACTCAACGCCGCACTTTGTCTTACCAGAGCGAGGAAGTGAAAATAATTTAATTATAATCACTACCCGAGTGAGGATCGAACCCACAACCAATCACGTTACAGTCAGACGCTATCCCACTACGCCACGATCGGCCTGAATTTTATATATATTATTAATACTTCTTATCAATATAAACCGAATAACATTTTTATTTACTTATACTAATTAGTCAATAAATCGAAATAAAAGTGATATTAGGTATATTATACAAAAACATATAAACTAGATTCTGATGAGTTCTATTTCTCAAGAAAACATGATATCAATGTCGAATCTAAATCTCCAATAAAAGTCCAAGACAAATAATTCTTCGAATGTTTGAAAGCAGGGCTTCTCAAATTATAATTTTATCTGTCAAATTTACTTGTAAAATTTTACTTTAATTATTATATAATAATTTCAAAATATTATTTGTTTACTTTATTAAATGTAAATTTCGATTACATTACGAAAATAATTTTCTTCATTTCCAAAAGTGGCTAACGATGTTTTCTCCCTATAACACTAAATATAGCAAACAGTACCTTAAATTTATTGAACTCGCGTGAAGATATAGAAATATTTATGTAAGTTTTATAGAAAACATTTTAAAAAAACGTATATAAATTTGAATGCAGCGGAATTCAAACCCGCGCCTTTAGGACACCTTCCATGCGCTCTGACTGCTAAGCCATGCGTGCTACTAACTTAGCAGTCAGAGCGCTTGGAAAATTACAACAACATTTTACAAGAGGCGCGGGTTCGAATCCTGCTGCGTTCAAAGTTTTATGTTTTTTAAAAATGTTTTCTAATCTTAAGTGTGGAATAATACTTTAAAAATAATAAAAAATTTATAGAAGTTAATAATTTCTTGACGGTAGTTATTATAAACGTTTTTTACACGCAACAAAAAGTATATAAAGAAAAACTATTCCCCCGAGTGAGAAACAAACCTACAATCAATCTTAAAGTCGGTCATTACGCCACGTTGGTTACTTAAAAAATAATATAATAACATACCTGTATATATTCGTATTACGATGAATAAAAACGCTGTAAAGTCTAAACTCACGCTTGAGAACCACTGCCTCAGACTATTCAAATTACATTTACATATTTTGTAGAAAACGATATCTTCGTTACCGAGCACTTATAGTAGCCGCTTCGAATAAAAATGAATTGATATTGGCAAAGTCACCCTCCTACCGAAATAAAATTACTGGTTCGTACCGTTACTCAGATTTTTTTTACTAAAATTCTATTTGTTTGGATATTTTGAAAGGGATGTAACAAAAGCAGTTTTTAGATTCAAGGTTCTATATTATAATATTGAATAAAATTATTTTTGTTAAATTATTTTTTAGCTTCACGATTTCAACCCGCATAACAGGGTATACTGGAAGTACCTAGTGTCAAGACTCTCGGTACTCCGCTTTCCACCGAGTTTGTGACATTGCATGTTGAGTGGCGGAACTCAACGCCGAACTTTTGTGTTACCAGAGCGAGGAATTGAAAATAATTTAAATATAATTATTCCTCCCAGTAGAAACCGAAATCAAAATTAATCGCGTTTACAGTCAGACGCTGTCCCACTGCGCCACGACCGGCCTAAATTCTTCTTAGATTGTATAGTCCCTTATTTGATTACCTTTGTAAGGTAAAAATAACAATATAAAATGTACCAGTACTGTAGATAAAATATACTATAATTAAATAAAATCATTGATTTTCGCTTCCCCTAAAAATGTAGTTGAGTATTGAATCTTATCAAAGTGTCCTCACTTTGATAAGAAATGGAAATAATTTAAATATAATCATTCCCCTAAGTGCGGATCGAATCCACAACAGGTCGCATTTACAGTCAGACAGTGTCCCACTGTGCCACGACTGGCGTCTATGGTTTATATAATTTACATTTTATTTTTAAATATTAACATATGAATATTATCAATGGGAAAAACAACTATAACAATATAGTGAAGCGTATATTGTTATAGTTGTTTTTCCCATAAACATATGGGGAGGGTTCAAAAACTATATTCAACTATAGATCTAACCACTAATTGGGTGTGTAACAAGACTAAGTACATTCACGTTTAATCTTCAAAATGAAACAGGGTTAAAGGCTTAGGGCGTATTACAACCTATGTATTGCTAGAATAAGTTTTTTTTTAGTTTCACGCTATTATTCCGCATAGCAGGGTAGGCCGAAAATACCTAGTGTCAAGACACTTCGTACTTCACTTTCCACCGAATTAGAGACATTTCGTATTGAGTGGTGGAACTAAACGCCGCTCTTTGTCTTACCAGAGCGAGGAAGTGAAAATAATTTAAATATAATTACTGCCCCGAGTGGGGATCGAATCCACAACTGATCGCGTTTATAGTCAGACGCTGTCCCCCGGTATAATTTATTCATAAATAATATTAGATATTGGTCCTAAATATGAAACATTAAGAGAACGTCATTTCATCCAATTATTTGAATACTAAAGATATTATTGTCGCCAATTAAAACTACAGAGGGCATTTTGCTTCTTAACGTTCGAAGGGGCGATTGTGTTCCGTACAATTTGTTTTTCTAATTCGAACTTATTATTGTATTTAATATGTTTAACTTGTGTACTCTAACATTATAATTATTATTTTTAATATTATAATTCTGTCTTCTGATAAGATATAGCGCATCGTTGAGTTACGTCACTCACCGCGGAATACCTCGTTCTCAAGCGGAATGTGAATAACGAAGTGTTTTGACACCAGGTTCTCTCTAATTAACTCATTGTATGAGGAAAATCGTAAAGGATATTATATTGAAAATAAAATATTTCATAAAAAGTTTCTAAAACTATATATCCTATCCTGTAACCTAACCCTTACGTAATCAGTAGAAGACAGACAGCCACCATTAACCGGTTGGCAGACAGGAGCCTGCAAGAGACATCGCGGAGTTAAGGTTAGGACACCCTTCTAAGAACGGCCTACTCTGCTCTTACTCTTACTCTTACCCTCCCGCTCCTCCTCCTGTGGAGCTAGCAGGAATCAAGAAAAACAGACAAACACAAGCATCTATACATTTCAATCTACGCAAGAGTGAAAAAGTATAGTCTGCGAATGTTTCCTACTATTTGTAATTTCGACGTAGACTGATGTAAAACGCATGGATTAGCGTTCCAAGTGTTCGGTCTGTTTCCGAGAGGCGCGGGTTCAAATTTTGCTGCGTTCAATTTTTTATAAGTTTCCTACAAATGCATTATCTTTTTCTAAGTGTTTAAATTTTTAAACATTATTGTAAAAATTAATTACCCATTATACTCATATTCTTAATTCATGTCATCTGTGTTGTGCTCAGATTACTCTGAGCCGATTATTATACTTTGAAAGCAATAGAAATCATAAAATAGAGACAATGTGTACTTTTACTCATCAACTAAAACAAACGCACATACATATATACATACAAATGTATATACATACATATATTATTTAATGTAACTTTATTTCGAGTCGTAGGCGAGACTGCGTAGGACGCCTCGTGGAATGGAACGTTTCACCTACATTCACTTTGGCGAATAAATTTCTGATGCATTTTTAATTCAGTACTTTGTTTTCTAAATAGGTCATTGTTTTAAAAAAAATTATAATATATATCTAGTAAATGCTAGGTTTTAATAATTATAAATAATATTAAATAATGAATAAAAAGTAATTAATTTTTTTTAGTAATGTAAGTTAACGATGAGGCCAATAAAGATAAAGAGCTGCGTTGAGTTCCACCACTCAACACACAATGTCTAGAATTCGGTGGAAAGCGAAGTACGGAGTGTGTTGACACTAGGTACTTTCTGACAGGAACCTGCTATGCGGGATAAAAGCGTGAAGCTAAAAGAAGATAACGATTAAAAATTATTAGAAAAACATTATCCATTATCAAGTGTATATAGTGTTATGATATATTTAAAAAAAACTGCCAAGTGCGAGTTGGGCTCGCGCATAAAGTATTCCGTATCGATCTTTATAAAAAATGGTAAATAGTCACGTTTTTTGTATGAATGTCTCCTTAAATATTAATCACCTATAATTTATTTAGGATAAAATTTCAACTATCTAACTATCATGGTTCTTTAGATACAACCTGGTGACAGACAGACGGAGCCCTAAAAAAACACTAAACATTTGAGATCTGAGAATAATTGTGGATTTATTATGCATTAGTAGAAGAACTTTAAAAGCTTGCCATTTTTGTGATATTTGATTAAAACTGCTGATATTAGTCATTTATATCCAATGCTTTAAGGTTAAAGTCTATATATAAATTTTCAACTGTTTTCCCACTTCGTATCCATTAGACTAAAGGCGGCGCTTGTGCGGCGTTGAGTTTCGCGTTCCAAACCGAAAACGAGTAGTCTAAAAGATTTACACTAATGATATTTTAATAAAACTCTAGTTTACGAAACGCCTTACTGTAATTATAATTTAAATTTTCATCCAGAATTAGGTTTATGTAAATAGGTTGTTTGAGATGTCGCCGCGGGATAACGAACGATATCGAATTTAACTTTATAAAATGTTTAATTCGTAATATACACTTTGGATTTGATGATTCCTATTCAATTTTAGTCACGTTTCGTATCAAAAGTTTTAAAATTAATCTTTTATAATATTGTGATATAATATTAAAAAAATAGATTGTTTTTTGACCTCGTTCATGATAAATAAAATATTGATTTTCGCGATTTTTATACATTTTAAATGAAATTATTTAAACCGGATTAATCGCGTATATTTTGGTATTAGAAAATACACTGTCTACCTGTGACCACGGACTACTGTAAAGTGTTCGAAACGTCAGGTGTCCAAAAATGTACTTTACCAAAATATACGCGATTAATCTGTTAAAATAATTTCATTTAAAAAGTTTACAACTATGATCGTTTTCTCAAATGAGCAGCAAAAACAATTAATTCCATATTTTAATATCACTATGATATTAGAATATTCTAACACTTTGCTTAATATAATATTTCCAACTTTAATATCTAATTTGAAACATTTAGAGTGTTCAAGTGGGCAGATCTGGAATTGTTCGTGCAATTTCATTATATGAAATATATATATATATATATATATATATATATATATATATATATATATATATATATATATATATATATATGTTTTGGAGGCTAAAACTAGAAATCAGCATTTTTTGCACATATTCATTGGGGCTATTGTGGTGCAGTGTGACAGACGGACAGTAGGACAGCATCTGACTGTAAACGCGATTGGTTTTGGGTTAAAACTTAATTTCCTTCCGCTCTATTAAGACATATCGCGGTGTTGAGTTCACCATTCAAGACGCAATGTCTTGATTTTACACAGAAAGCAGTCGAGACAGTGTCTTGACACTACGTGCTGATATGTTAGATAAAGCGTGAAATAAATAAGTTTTCTACATAAATAAATAAGATATATTGACATTTCAGTGCTAATTTTAGTATATATATTCGTGGGAATATCACTCATATTTACAACTAGCACGAGTACCGTTAATATATTTAGTAGAAAACTATAACGTGCAAATGCAACAATCAATTAACAACCTTATTAAAAGCGAATACGGTTTAAATTATTAGGAAAATTTTGCTTTGTATATCTTCAGAACAGCACTTTAACAGAACAATAACGGTTTCCTTCACCAAATTAGGCGTTAATTAGATACTAAAATACAGCGAACGATGCGTTTTACCGTAACCCATAAGCACGTCAGAATGTTTCAAGCTTTCATAAAGGGGCCAGTGCCAAGACAATATGGATTGACGTACTCTGACGCAAATGGGACAATCAGGATATTAGCGAGCGGTCGTAAGTTCAGAGTTATCAGTTTCAGGTTATTTTAGGACTTAGCCTAGTTGGGTAAAAGAAAATAAATAATTATAATGATCTAGAGAAAGCTAGGTTTGTCCTTCCTCTCATCTTATCCTTTTTATTTCTAGATAGCTTTTTAAATCACCGGAAATCAGCTAGGTAAATGGAATTGTGGATGTTGGTTTTAATATTTAGTTATTATGCAGTAAATATATATATATATATATATATATATATATATATATATATATATATATATATTAAATGTTTTACTAGTTTCTTCAATAAGTTAACCGATCAACCTATTGAAATTCCATACAAATATAATAAAAATTCCTATATATTCAAAGTAAACTCGCTCAGTTCACATCACAGGTGCTTACAAAAAATATGGTAAAAAGCCATAAAAAAAGTTGGCATAAAAGTTAAAACAGCGGTACGACAATAGAATACGAAACAGCGAGCCTCGACGGGACCTTCAACAATTTTCAAGTTTCTCGAATTAATAAAGTATTCCTTTGTAAGTGTTAGATGGAAATAATTTGAACTGGGCGCAGTCTTGTCACGTGCCCGGTCCGCTTCTATACTTGAAACGTTGAATTGAAATGAGCAACTAATGGAAGTCTTGACCCTGCTCTAGTAAAATGAAATGGGATAAATTCTATGTGGTCGCCTTTTGGGAAGTGATTTTTTAGATATATTTCCTAGACAGAATAAATGTATCTTCAACCTTGTGTAAGGATGTATCGCTGTATTTATTTTGTTTTAGCTTCAAGCTTTCTTCTTGTATAGCAGAGTAAACTGGAAATATCTAGTGTCAAAATACTCTGTACTGCGCTTTCTGATGAATTTGAGATGTTGCGTGTTGAATGGTTGGAACTCAACGGCGATGTTTGTCTAACCAGAGCGAGGAAATTAAAACAATCACTCCGCCGAGTGGGAATCGAATCTACCGGTTTCGTTTACAGTCGTACTTCTTTTTCTTTCTTTGTATCTGAATTTAATGGAAGAAATTTTAAAAAATCATATTAATATAAAACCTTTTTAGGGATCTGTTAATTATGCTTTCAAAATATTATCATTACCCCACTTATGCCCATCGTTATTTAGAACGATATATCCAAAAGTAACTTAACTCAATCAATCATGACATCGTCTGTTTACTCAGATGTTCGAATAAATCGAACTTCTGAATTTAAACCTAATAATATTATTTTATGAACCCAAAACAAACTTAAATAAATTATAAGCTTTTGAAATCGGCTCTAGTTAAATCAATATGGAAGAACATTTCAAAGTTCAAAAAGTAGTTAAGATCGAAAACGGTATCGCCTTGCAGGAGGCAGGAGCAAGGAAAACAAATTATCCGACTCGCCGCACCGAAACCGACAACTTGTAAAAACTTCAGACGACTTTAATGGATTTACAAATTCTCCCATAAGCAGATAGGTTGTACGTAGCTTGTTGTATTGGTGTTTGTTTGTTTGTTTGTTTGTTTTTTTCTATATTACTTCGAAGCTATCAGCATTAAGAATCAAATAATCTTCTCAGACATTGACTCAAAATTGCTATTTGTAACTGTATTTTCTTGGATTCAGAATATTTTTCCCAGTTTCCCACTTTACCCCGCATCCACTTTATTTTTAGTTGTAAGAATTTATGTATTTTTTTAGCATAACAGGTACAGAAATCACTCAATTATTAAGCGAAAAGCGAAGTATGAGGTGTACTTCGCTTTTTGCTGAATTCGAGACATTGCGTGTTGAATGGCGGAACTCAACGCCGCGCTTTTTCTTATCAAATCGAGGAAATGAAAACCATTTAATTATTATCATTCCCTAGAGTTTAAATCGAACCTACAATCGATCTCGTATACATTCAGATGCTGTCCCGCTGCGTCACGACCAGCCTCAATCAAAACATTGACTGTTAGATGGCGGAACTCAACCCTGTGCCTTGTTTAACCAGATTTAATTAGTTTTGTTGATGCATTAGAAATTACACATTGGCTTCAAGTTTAAAAGATTGTGTATAATGTAGTCATAAAATACATTCGTCTAGTAATATGTAAATTCAATTCACACAAAACGCAATGTCCTGAATTCGGCGGAAAGCGGGGTACAGGGTGTCGTTTGGTACTTCCTCTCTACCCAGCTAGGCGTGATAAAATCCTGAAGCTAATAAAAAAAATTCAAATCATCGTGAACTCACTACCACTGAATGCGTACAGCGCCACTCGACCATGTCTTACAAGACAAGCCACTCTTATTTAAGCTAAAAAATACAAAAATAAATGCAAAAAAGACCACCTTTTAAGTGTAATTTATTATAGCGAGTAAAATCTTATCCTTCTCGTTAATTAAGTAGAGACTTTCATCTGGATTATTTAGATTTTATTTTCTTACACTTTCTGTTAATATTTACGAAATTTTAAAGGTTCTATTCCCCATTTTATATATATATATATATATATATATATATATATATATATATATATATATATATATATATATATATATGCGCAGAGTTTCAGATTTATAACTATTAGGTAAGTTATAAAGTAACTTAAAATGACAGATTTTTTATTTGTTCTATTTCGTCATCTTGACAAATGAAGAGAAAAAAAAACATAATATAATAATCTAGACTCACCTACGCTAATGTGATAATTTTATTGTTGGAACGATCTTATCTCTATACTATGTATTACACTTTACACTTTCTGAAGTGTTTTTCACATATACATTGGATGTCAGATGTCAGGTTTATATGTTAAATTGTTTTCGATTGCCTGTCATTCAGTTAGTAAAGCTAAGAAGAAATCATTTTACCAAGTGAGAAACGAACCAACTACTGTGTCGCACTTCATATATAATATGACTTCAGATGATTCTATACCTCTGCTAAACAAGTAGAAAAGTGGAAAATGGAAAATGTTGACACTAAGTTCTCGCTGTCTATTCTGAAGTTACTTTACTAAAATAAAAATTACTGATAAAAAGTAACTTTTATATATTTTACTTTTACAGAATTTTAATTTCGTTGAAAAAACCTTTCGCTATGAAAAAACCAGCGTCAAGTTTTTTCTAACATAATAGAGTAAACAGAGAGAAACCTTGAGCAACGACTTCCTGTTTCCGTTTCCCATAGTTAAGTATTTTCCATAGTTTTCCCATACTTAGTTAGTAAGAAATGGTTCACAAAAATATTTTCACATGAAAAAATCACATTTATAACTTTGGCTTGAACTAAATATTGAATTGAAAATCTCTCCAATATCTATTCAGACGTTACGGCGCCTGCAATTTGCCTAAAGTCTAGATCGAATAGAGTCTAGACAAATATATCGCTGGAATAGGGTTTCGTTTTCGTAACAAGAGACCCATTGTGTATTAACCTAGTAATATTATAAAAGAGGTTATACTCTAACTTTGAGAAGTTATCTATCTAGGTAGATAAAGGAATTATATAGTTTTAAATATGTTTTTTTTGCTGAGCTTATGGATGACCATGTCGTCAGTCAGGTCAGGTCAGTATGAAATTTTGCATTCCACGCGATATAATACACCACGCCACGCTAATATACTCGTGTTTATAGTAAGACTGACGTAACTGACATTTCTTTTAAACCTTGAATGTTCACACTTAAAGGAATTTGATGTTTCGTCTATCAATATGAGATGTAAGTGTTGGCAGTCTTCATCCACTGGCTTAGAAGCAATTCTGTTGAGAATAGCCAGCGTTAAGCTCAACAGGTGCTCCTTTCTACAATTAGTTAATAAAAATCATTATATTCATTTTCCCAATTAATATTATATTCGTTTTACCAATCTGGTAAGATGAAGCGCGATGTTGAGTTCCGCCCGCTGACCGAGTGCCCAATACTTGCGTTCTTTACCTATTATAATAGAGATTATATATGTGTATACAGAACACTGAGTACATGGAAATGACAGATGAATGTTTGTGAAGCGCTGTATGTAGGTCACAGATGAAAATAGAATATCTGATTGTCTACAATTAGTTAGTAAATCTATTTGGGATATATTAATTATCTTTATAAAATATTAGCCAGTATTATGTTTCAAAGCTTATTTAATATGGTATTTTCGTAATAAAATCTTTTTAATTTGTTTGTTTTATCTGTATTTGGCAGAAAGAATTGAGGCTTAAGTGATATATTCTCCACTTTGCATACATTTTAGTTGTATTGCGTATTTGATGGCGTAACTTAACGCTGAATTTGTTCTACCAGATTAGGTAAAGGAAAATGTTTAAACATATAAACAGTTATCGTGTACATGGTAACTCGTTTCACAATTACACCACGAAAAATTGACAAGTTGCGTACAGTGTCGGTTCGATATTATTACAGATCAAGTGTCAAGACATTCTGTTGATTGCATTCCGCCTTAACTCAAGACATTCCGTGTTGAATGGCCAACTCAACGCTGCGTTTTGTCTTACAAAAACGGATAAATAAAAGTAAATTACAAAATAAACACTCCTTCGATTGGGAAAAAAAACCACAAACATCACAAAATGCTATCTGACTGCCCTATTGTGAACTTCACCCTTTTATCCCGTATCTACTATACGGGATAAAAGGGTGAAGTTCACAATAGGGCAGTAGGGTAGACACGAAAAAATTAGTGTCAAGACACTCCGTACTCTGCTTTCTACCGAATTCGAGTCATTTCGTGTTGAGTTGTTTACGAATAATATATTCAAGAAAGTAAAAATACATAGTTCCACCACTCATCCCGCAATGTCTCGAATTCGGTTTAAAACGAAGTACGAAGTGTCTTGACACTAGGTACTTTCTGTCTACCCCGCTATGCGTGATAAAAAGCGTGAAGCTAAGAATAAAATACATATGCGATAGAAAATAAGATACAAACAAGAGCTATAAAAGTTATATCATACAATATATTGAAGATCCATATAATTTACAACCTTTGCTTATTAAAGAAAACGTTCCGGTATTTGCTTTCGGTATAAATTCGTAATATATTTATACACCTTCACGCTTTATCCCATACAGCAGGGTAATTAAAGACAACCTAGTGTCAAGACACTCTGTTTTGTTTTTAATATCGACAACGTGTTGAATGGCTAATGAAAATCCGCAGTTTGTCTTACCAGAGCTGAGAAATGAAAATACATGAGAATAAGAAACTCAACTGAAGGCTTATGTGATGGTATTGTTATATTTAGTAGAATAAAACATATTGATTTTCTTTTATTATATCATCGTGGTGGAGTGGAATGGTCTGAGTACCTGACGGTTGTGAGTTCGATTCCCGAACGAATGTTTGACGAAAAAAATAGCAATGTCTTATTACGGTATTAAATGCTGAAATTACTTTATTATTTTTTAAATTGTTACTACACACTAAGGCCTAGAAAACACTACTAAGGCCTAGAAAATACTAACACATTAGAAAATAATAAAATATTAAAATAAACAGCATTGTGTTACGAAAGAACTATTATTTCTCAATAATTTTTGGGAGATTTCTTTAGCAAAATTTTCTAAATATATCTCTACAGAGATGCTAACCACGTAAATAAGTTGTAACAAAACGTATAAGAATTTTGACACAGCTGGTAGAAGAACACATGCGGTCAGAGCGCTTGGACAGTTTCCAAGAGGCGCGGGTTCGAATCTCGCTGCGTTCAATATACGTTTCTTAAAAAAATGTTTTCTAATGCTAAAATTCTTTTCAGATACTAAACTTTGTATAATAAGACTGGAAAAGTGTATAATGGTATTTGTATATTGGTATAGTGTATTTATAGGTCAAAATTATTTGACTGTAATTTAAAAAACCAAGTGTATTTTTTATATATTCTAAATGTAGAATAATTCTTGTAAAATTAAACATATTTCGACTTGCATTTGTTGCAATAGTACTATGTTCTATTGAATCGCAGAATTTATTGCATGACTATTTCTTTTAGCTTCACGCTTTTATCCTGCGTAGCAGGGTAATTGGGAATTATCCAGTGTCAAGACGATCCTTACTTCGCTTTAGAATTCGAGACATTGCATGTGTATGGCATAACTCAACGCCGCGTTTAGTCTTACCAGAACGAGGAGATTAAAATACCATTCCTCCGAATGGGAAGTGAACTCACAATCAATCGCGTTTACAGTCAGACGCTGTCACACTGCGTCACGATATATATATATATATATATATATATATATATATATATATATATATATCACCAGCGAAGCTATATATATATATATATATATATATATATATATATATATATATATATCGCCACAACCCACGGCTCCGTGTACCACCAGCGAAGCTACAGGTGCTGTAACGGTATGTCCTTATGTACATAATGAAATGTAAATATGTTTCAATATTTAAATCAAATATGCCTATTAAAAGGGCACATAAAAATATAAATAATAATAGACTATAATAAAATTATAGAATATTTAATAAAGTATGTAACGAACAGATTGCGTTCGTGTAATAAAAGAAATTGCAGCTGTGTATACAAAATAACATTGTGTACTTACGTACATATATAATGTATTAATATGATTTAATATATAATTCAGATGTCTATTAAAAGTACACATAACAATATATATATAATAATAGACTATATCAAAATTATAGGAATATTTTATACTATGTAATGAACAGATTACGTTCGTGTAATATAAGAAGTCGCAGTTGTGCATGTAATAAGGCGGCCGGGCTCGTCGACGTCGGCGATGTCGTGCGTGGTCGGGCCGAGTCGTCTTTCATAGAGTTTCTGACTTAATGTATAAAGAAATTTCAGGTTACACCGTCCTGAATGTCAGAACAGTTGCGTGGCATATATAGAGAGGCAGCATGCGGAGGTCGAGTCAACCTCCGTATGTACTAAGGTACTAACATATATGATGATCTGAAGGACTCTTACCGCATATAAAATAAATATAATATATTTTATTTATGGCGAAAATTGGCACGATCGTATACAAATGAAATTCTAATAAGAATATAAATATATGTATTTGGGGTGATACATATAGTGGATCTATGTGATAGAGACACACAATACCGACTGACTTTCGATGTCCGGCGAGCTTGTGGCTTGCTGATATTCGTTGTCGATGGCATAAACTAATGTTGCTGGGCGTCACTGAGGCTGGTATACTTAGCTTAGGTGAACTGCTACAGAGATGTTGGTCGGTTATGTCATGACTGATGCAGCCTCGCGTCGCATGCACGATGCTTGTACGGTGTTGGACCTTGATATAACTTGAGACACGCAACCGACGGTGTTCGGTGACCGTTATAGCTTACCGATAACTGATGTCGTTGGCGCGACCCAATGTTACTTAGCATCACTAAGGCTAATATTCTTGGCTTATATGAACTGCTATGGCGACCTTGGTTAGGTTATCGCGTCTGCTGCTGTCTCGCGTTGCATAAGCAATGTTTGTACGGCGTCGACGTAGATATCATTTGCGACACGCGACTGTCGGTGTTCGGTGAGCGCTATAGCTTACTGATAACTGATGTCGGTGGCGCAACCCAATATTGCTCGGCATCACTGAGGCTAATGTCTTTGGCTTAGGTGAACGGCTATGGCGATGTTGGATGATTATATCTTGACACTGCTGTTGTCTTGAGTTGCGACAGCGATGTTTGTATGATGTCGGACGTTGATATAACTTGTGGTACGCGATTGTCGGTGTTCAGTGAGCCTTATAGCTTATTGATAACTGATGTCGGTGGCGCGACTTGTATATATTCTGACATTGTCTTACGTTGCGCATGCAAGTATCTTGTATGGCAGGTTTAGATATAATTTGTTTCTATGTCGTTTTACACCCCTGGTGTGGGATTAATGGTTATGTGACACTTATATGTCTCATGCGTTTCGTAGTATGTTTTAGTGGCGTCCTTGCGAGGAGTGCTGTACTATTGTCTCACGAAATGCTGTAGTACGTAATAGCTGATATCTGATGTCAGTGGCACCTAACCGAGTTTAATGGCTGGTTTTGACAAACAGCTGCTATGTATGTGCTGTGCGTGAATTGAACACAGTGCTTCTGAAATAATATGCGAACCGGAAAGTAATATTGGTCTGGCAGGCCAATCGACGTATCATCATCATGTATTGGTCTCACAAACCAATCATCATCACAAATCTATCTTAAAATGAACTATCGAACAGGTAACTAATAATTGATCGTTTGCAAAGGCATTGTAAGTATCATATACGTTAACTGTTCCATTGCGTTGTGACCCTGCTAGCGGCGGGGTAGGGCCGCTTTGGCTACCTTTTCTCTTGCTATGTTTACCTCTAATGGTTCATTATAAATGGGTTTACCTTCTGATGGCTAATTATACTAATATAATATATTGCAATTGAAATTTCTTAACACTGTTACCTCTGAATCTCTAAAAGATCTCGAGTTACATACGAATACAATAATAAATGGGTCCTAACCACGTGACGTATCATGAGCCAAGGCATGATTTTATAATTATAGTATTCATATATACTATAGGGGGGGGGGGGATATGAATAACAGAAAATTTAAGATTTACTAGTTTAAGACTAATTTCAAAAAAAATAATTTATAATATAACATATAAACACAACGTTATACAACCATCTTGTTCAGTCAAGCACCCACTGAGTCACGGCGGTATTTTCTATCATTTTTCTCTAAATTACGTTCCACCAACGCGTGTAAAGTGACTGACAACGTAATAAGCAAAATCTTTACAAAACACGGCTTTAACGATCACAAGCGGTGTTCGCTGTTTGAGGGTATGACGTGCTCTACATTTTCGACACGCATCTCTTAAATTGTGTAGAAAAGAATAATAGTGACTTGTGATACTTCTCTCCGTTTTATGACTAATAAGAAACAGAGAAGTAAGACTTAACCTAAAAAAGACAAAGGTTGTTCGCGGTTTTCCACGAATATTTAAGATATTGCGTGGTACGTAGCAGATTAAATGCCCCATGTTTTAGCCATTTTAATTTATTATATTAATAGCTAAAGAGAGGCCCTCAGATAGTAGAGACGAGAATAAAAGAGGCCCTTTATAATATACCCTATACTAGTATCGCAAGTGTTATATTCATCTATACAAATATATTAATTAGTTTGTCTGGTTGCAATATTAAATGAAAAAAATATGTAAAATTTTGAAATCTTTGTTTTTTTGCAATTTTCTATAAATTTTAAATAAAACTTTTCAACTGGATTAATCTCGTACGTTATTTGAAAGTATATTTGAAAACTTTGTCTGTAAACTACAGTAAAGTTGTCAAAACGTCGGGATTTCTAAAATGAATTTTCGAACACCAAAGTACATGCGTATAATCAGTTTAAAATATGTATATATATTAAGTGCAGCGTTGAGTTCCACCACTCAACATACAATATCTCAAATTCGATAGATAGCGAAGCATGGAGTGTCTTGACACTAGGAACTTTTATAAAAACCCTTAAACAATTTTTTCATAAAAAAATATGGATAGGATAGGATTATTTTACTTAATGCTGACTACTGACTATACTAATTAAAGAATGTTCTTTTACCTACATTTATCTAATATATCCTAGTTATTATTATTCACGAGTTTAGCCACTCTACTCCTACAAGGCACTGCTCTCTACTTTTCTCTCTTTTTGTCTTCTCTCTTTTGTTGGATATGGATATTTTATGGCCGTACCCAACTCTGTGTTTTAAATAACTAGACTAGATATTAAAATACCTTTTCTTAAAATCACTGAATAGTTTGTGACGTAACCTAACGCTGCGCAACGCTTAAGGCACCTAGACCGGAAATGAAACATGACGTTAGCATCGAACCTACAACTATCGTGTAATATGTTATATTCTAAATGACTGGAACATCAGTCTTTAATTACGTATAGTTTCTGTGATTGTATATTTAAAATTTCATTTTAAAACATTTCGCTTAAAACATATAAAGTCCTATTTGTCAAGCAAAAAGCACTATTTCCGTGAAATGTCTAAAAACAAAAACTCAAACTAAAAGTCTCTGAAATAGACATTGTTAGATTTTCAGTCCAGCTTGAAAATACTTTAAAATATGTACGTTTAGAAGCTGTTAGTAATTTGAACACTTTACTTTGCAAGTTTTAAGGTTGTAACATTAACTGACTATTTTCTAGTCCAGTCTTTGGTAATATTCTACTTGTATTTTCTATGTAAAATCTGATGGCAAAATATCGTTTTATACATTCCAGCCGAAATCAAGACTTCTGTTTAATTTTGGAATACACCACTCTTTCTAGAGCGATTTCTTACGAGAACGATGAAATGAAAATAAATTAAATATAATCATATTTTATATTTTTAAATTCTTATACCACAGTTTGGATTAGAAAACATTTTTGAAAAAAACGTTTAAAAATTTGAACTCAGCTTGATTCGAACCCACGCCTCTTAGAATCCTGCTGCGGTCAAACTATTATACGCTTTTTCAAAAATATTTTCTAATCCTAAATGTGGAATAATACTTTAAAAACAGTAATATTAAAATAAAATAGCAATCTGTCTTGTTAAATGATAATTTCTTAATAATCTTTAAGTAGCAGATTTTTTTAAAAAAATCTCTATAGAGATGCTAACAACACAAATAAGTCGTAACAAACATAAGAATTTCAACGCAGCTGGTAGTAGATCGCATGGCTTAATGGTCAGAGCGCTTGGACGGTTTCCGAAAGGCGTGAGTTTAAAGCCCGTTACGTTCAAATTTTTATACGTTTTTCAAAAATGTTTTTTTAAACATAATCATTCACAATGTGATATCACAATGAGGTGTTTGTAACTATAAACGACTCGATTCTCACTCGTGAAAATGCTTATATTTTAAATTTATTTTTAGTTGTCTGCTCTAGTAAATAAATCGTGGCGTTCATTTCTCCAGTCAACACATATACCTCAAGTTTGGGCGAAGCCAAAACAGTATTTTGACACTAGGTTATATCTGATTACCTTGCGTACAAAGCGTGAAACTACTTTTTTAAAACTCATCCCCTCGAGTGAAAATCGAATCCACAACTAATCGAGTTTACAGCCAAAGCTGTGCTACGATGGTTTCATAATTTGAATACTAAAGCAGTATTTTACAATTAATGTAAAGTAACGTTTGTCTGAAGTTATTAAAAGTTGTACGTTGGCAAAGAATTTCATTAGCATTCCTTTATGACAATGGAAAATATGTTTAAGTCTTATTAAATCTGATATGATTACGCATTCAAATGTGCGAGGATATTTGCATTTGTTTGAAGTACTTAAATACACTTTTTCCTATATTGTATTTTAGAGAACAGGCAAAAAGAACTCGAATGCATTCTGATTCCTATAACCTAAGTTTTAAAAAAGTATAAAGTACCGGTGTCAAGGCGGACTACCTTTGTTTACTTAGATATTACGTGTTGTGTAAAGTTACATGTTGAGTATGACCAGAATGACTCCAAACTCAGTGTATGATGCAGAATCAAAGGTCCCTCCATACGGTTGTGGAGGGGACGCATTTGGTGCTCAGTAAGCTTCGAGCCAAGAAGACGACTTCAGGACCAGATGGTACTCCAATTTTAAGTACCGCCCTAGAATAGTGCCAAGCAAATCTACCTGTACTTTTACGTAAAGAGGATCGTCCTCTGAATAATATACAGGCTGATAGTGTTGATGAATGTGATGGGCAAATTTCTTGCCACCTATTGATGCGGCGCCTATCAATGCAACGACTCACTCTGACCGACTGCCCCACTTGAGCTCACCAGTGCCACGCCTCAATGGCTGTCGTGGGTAAGGTTATCTCATAGTCCAGTGTAGTAGAGGCTATGCTGTATACTGAAAGTAACTGATCTGCAATGGGCTCCGGGAGCAAGTGCACGATTCTACCGCAAATACAGAGCCACTGCGCCGTCGAAAGATAATGCAGTATTCACATTTCCAACCCCCGTACCATATAGGAGCTACAGCAGGAGTTTCATAATGATGCTCCTGGAAGTTATCGAGGCCGCCGGGGCTTTAAAAAATACCTCCAAATCACCCTGAAGGCGATGGTGGTCCACGATGGGCAGAACGCCTACTGAGACGTCGTAGTTGCATGCGCAAGCAACCCTGCGTCATCTCAAGTAAGTGAAGAGGATTTCCACTGGATTTTAGTGGGTAGTATCGGTCTCGCTGATGAGTCCCACAGCACCGTTCAAGTCTGATATGGGTGGGCCGTCTACTTAAATATCATTTTGCAGCGTCAAAAAAAAATGTTCCATGTTGAGTGGCGTGAAATTAAATTAAATCTTTAAATAAAATTTTTCCTCTGAGTGGAAATCAACCCCACAACCAATCATGTTTAAAGTCGCTGTCTCACTGCGCCACGATGGCTTCAAGTACTTAAAAATGCGCTTTGTCTAACTAGACAGTAAAAACGACAATAATTTAAAAAAAATGAAAAATATAGGAAAGAAAATCTTTCAATCCCTTTTTACATAAAATTAAGACGTAAGAGTATGAAATTTGGTACAGTTACAATTCACATGGAGAAGAAATGCAGAATGTCAATATTTTTATAACATCATATTTGAAATACATTAATCATTAATAAGGAATCAATACTACATACACTATTAGCCGTTTGACATATATATTGTAAGACATGACGTACAAATTGCTACATGCATTTCGCGTGTCAACATAGCCTCTAATTTGTAATAATAACACCTCCTCATGTTAAAACTTAAATATAAGTTCGTTTTGTTTTTACATTATTTTTAAATATTCTTAGTCGACGATAAATGCAAATAAATGCCATTTTGCGGAGTTCTACGCTTCATTAAGCACTATGATTGTGAGGCCAATTTCCATTCAGTGGGATTAGTAGATTTTTCGTGTCACTTGGATGTCGGCCAAACGTTCAAGGCAATTAAGTAATAGGTACATTACACATCTCTCCGCATTTAAATTTAACAAATTATTTTAGCTTTTTTAATAGAATAAGCTTGAAGATAAATTGTAAATATAATAGGGCTTATTTGCTTTTTAATTTATACTAGCTGTGCCCACAACTTGGATAGCATGGAATTTAATATCTCTGGATTTCTTATTATATAATTCTAGAATAAAAGAACCTTAAGTTATTCCTTATAACATCGGCTGTCTGCCAGTATAAGTCTCATTAAAATTGGTAATGCCGTTCCAGAAATTAGCCAGAATAATCAGATAGACAGACAAGCAAAAATGTTAAGTTTAAAGAAAAAGTACAAACTTAGATAGAAGTAAAAATAATATTTTAGTACATATTCGATACATTTTTTTCTTGTCTTTAGCTTCAAAAGTCTTTTACTCGAAGCGGGATTGTCATAGTCATAACAGAGTGCCAAACACTACACTCCCTGCATACTTCACATCTATGGTTATTAACTTTTATTTACAATTCGGGGAGTCTTTACGCTTTTTACGTGATTTTCCCCCAATATCATCCATACTGTATTTTCGAAGGACAAATGAGGTCGCCCGCTATCGCTCATACCACTCAACAGCGCGTCATATCGCTTCCTTCCTTCCTCTCAAAGTGCTGAAACCACTTGAACATCTTCTTCTCCATTCATATTATGACATTCTCACTCACACCGGTCATTATGAATACCTCTTCGTTACCTCGTAAGCTGACTCCGCAGAGATCGCATCTCCACATTTGACTAACCCAAGTTTCGGTGCTGTATGAAATCAAAGTCAAAGTCGAAGTCACATAATTTTACTCAAAATAAGAATTAACATGTTTAATTTTTTGAACGTCAAATAATTTTCCACTAGTACAACTAAAGTTAATGCCTCAGATTATAACAGCGTAGTAGTATATAATGAAAGGCAATACGGGGAGCTATGCTGACGTTTTACCGTCTCATCAATACAGCCAGAGTAAGCTTACCCAGCAACACATCTTTCCACATACATTTCATATAATAAACACACTTCACAAATATATAACTTCATTCACTAATTCTATTAGAATTAGTCTTTCTATCTACCCCAATCATGCATGCCGTTCTTTTTTTCATAGTTTTCAAATACCAGTATCTTAGTTTTACTTCTGGTCGAGGCTAGACCATTGCCTCATCCATCATCTTGCAGAATCCAGTGACCAATGCCTGCAACGCGTCCTGATGATGCAATTAGCAGAACGTCATCTATGTACAACAGACAATTATCCGTCAAATTGTCTACTTATAATCCATGTTGTTTATTCTTTCACGTATTAAAATATTTGTGTAACATTTTTTTAAATTATAAACACAATTAGGAAACAGAAATATATAAAAACGTTTAAAAAATACGAGACCTTTCCAATTTTAAGTTAGAGCAAATATAAGTTGCAATATAGCTTGAAAACACCGTATAGCTTATTGGTTAAAAACTTAGGCTGTCAATGGGCGCAGGTTCGAATCCCACTACGTACAGTTTTTTATAGTTTTTTTTATATATTTTTAGAATATTATAAAATAATCTAATACACGTATTATGGATAATTGTTTAATATATTCAATTAACTAAGCAACGAAGCCCGTATACTCGTAGATAAAATAACAAACGCCTGCATGTAAGCGAAACATTTCTTCTAAGTAATTACGTTTACTCGCTGTTAAGGGATAGATGGGTGGTTTAAAAATTATATATTTGGAATTTATTTAATTTTAACACCATTATAGTCGAGTTGGCATATTTATGAATACATTTAGTAGTTCTATATTCGAGTTCCAAACACGATAATATTTTCTAATAACTAAGTTGTGAATAACTTAGTAAATATTAACCGCACCTTATCCATTTTCTATTTCCTCAATAAAGTGACTTTGATACTTATGAGGTAACGTAGCTCAACGCTGCACTTTGTCTGACCTAATATGAAAATCAAAACTTTTAAATATAACTTCCCATACAATTTGACACTTTTCGGTCTTAAACTGATATGGTAGTAACTAGCTTTCAAACCAATGAAATGGTTGTAACTGAAATCACCTATTTATTTACAATTCTTCATTCTAGTTAAATAAAACACAGAGTTGAGTTACGCTACCCAATAGACAAGGATTCGAAATAGGTCAGAAAATTAAGAACGGATTGGCACTAGGTTACCTATGTATATTCTGCTATAGGAAAAAAAATTGAGGCTATAAAAAGAACAACTACTTCCCCTTAACAGCGCGGCTTTCTTTAACTCCTTTGAGCGTCAACTTGTCACATACACACTGTACACAGAACAGAAGGCATTTTAGACGTAAGCTGTTTATTTTCATTTGAACTTAGTTAAAATATTAACTTCAATTTAAACCTTAGTTATATCTCTTTGGTTTGTTATCAAACATTTACTATTATATGTATAATACATTGGAAAGCTTTTGACATAAAATAATGATGTTTTGTGAACTTATTTATGGTTTAGTTTTGCATTTATTAATTTTTTTATACTATTGATTTGAAAAGCACTGACAGTGACGCGAACAAGATTTATCTGACCAGAATATGATGACTAAAGAATTCAATTTCCTTTCATATTTCCATTCTAATTAGATAAAGTACGGCGTTATGTTACGCAATCTAAAGCTTAATAGACCGTTACAGGTAGAAACCTACCTGGCTACCTGTGACCACGGACTAGTGTAAAATGTTCGAAACGTCAGGTTTCCAAAAATGTATTTTCGTATACCAAAATATAGACGGTTAATCCGTTTAAAATAGTTTCATTTGAAATGTGTAAAAATCGCGAAAATCAAAGATCTTATTACCTACAACATCACGTACAGTCAGACATGTTGTCTCTAGCTAGCTATTATATTTGTATGTATATAATTATGACAAAATTTTATCTATACATACATTAGAACCTTTGTGCATTTTATGGATTCTATGGTGTGGGTTGTATCTGCTCCATACACCAGAGACCTAAGAGGGCCCCTCCAAAATACACTTTAGCGCTCGCCTCCACTGTTTGAGCCTCTCTCTCTACCTGTCCTCTGTATTATTTAAATTTATTACATATATAAAATCTATAAAAATTATTGCCTACCTTTTTAATTCCTCTTATTAAAAATATGTAGTAAGTTCAGTACATATATTTGTTTATACCATTTCTATTTTAAAATTGGATTAGGAATTATCAACACATATGGCACGTAGAATATTTTTTACAAAGGAAACTTGGATTTGGCTCAGAAATTGTTTAATTAAATCGAGTGAACTTAGCTCAGGCGTTTAATTTCATACTAAAACATTAATTACTTATTTCTTGTTTTATTGTGTTAAACAAAGGGTCGAGGGTACACATTCCGTTGTGGGGTTCTACTGAAATCAGAAACTTACTTGCTAAAGTTTCTCATTGTACCCTACATCTAAAAACAAGTACTCCCAGTTTATAAACAGTGATAATACTCTATATTGAGGACTGTCGTTGAGGCAGGTCGGTGTGACAGCATCCGACTATAAACCAATCTCCAATCGGGGGAATGATTATATTTAAATTATTTTCACTTCCTCACTCTGGTGAGACAAAATGTGACGTTAAGTTCCGCCACACAACACGCAATGTCTTCAATTCGAAGGAAGGCAATTCGAAGGAAGGCAATATCTTGATATTAGGAACTT
This sequence comes from Dryadula phaetusa, assembly GCA_032432895.1. Taxonomy (NCBI): domain Eukaryota; kingdom Metazoa; phylum Arthropoda; class Insecta; order Lepidoptera; family Nymphalidae; genus Dryadula; species Dryadula phaetusa. The sequence continues at coordinate 6,655,841 of JAOYRS010000073.1, forward strand.
TCTCTCTACCCTGCTCTAAAAAAATTCTATATAGAAAAAAACTAGTGTCCAGACACTCCGATCAGTTTCCATTCGAAATTTTAAGCAATTCGTTTTGAATGGCGAAATTTAGTGGCACGTTAAGACTAACCAGGGCACAGAACCAAAATAATTGTAATATATATATATATATATTGAATTTCCTATATGGGAAAATGAACCCACACCCAATCGTTTTTACAGACAATATCGCACTGCGCTACGACAGCTTCTCCAGCGAATAATAGCAATAGATAAAACACACACTTGTTCCTAAACAAAACGGTATATTTACATAAATATAAAAAAAACACTCATTAGATATATCTTCTATATAATATAAAAACCGCGGTGGCCCTTATCTGGTCCCCCGCATACCTAAATCCCTTCTGCTTCATTGCACTTGGAGCGCGATGCATCAATGAATTATTGAGAGGCACTCTGTTCCTTTGAATTAAAGGGTTGGAATGATTTATGTTTTTTTTGTATTAAAACTGGCCCCATTCGCGCGTTAAGTGCGCGTTGTCTAGGCAACGGAGTCTCTCACTTTATACACAAATGTATGTCAAATACATAATAGTGTGTGTTATATATTTGTATTTAATTTAAAAACGGGAACTATATAACTATATATCTAATCTATTTTCGTTCCAGTAAAACGGCAGCGTTAAGTTCCGTCACTTAACCGCACACAGTGTGTTATGAGACTAATTTCTATCTACCTTGTGTAGGTAATAAGTACACGAGAATATGTGGTTGCTTAACATTTCCTCAAATGGAAATAGAACTTGCAACAATCGAGTATAGACTACAGAGTTATCCACAAACCAACTACGCCACAATCATCCTAAAAAGATAAAAGGGATAAAATAAAATCACTATACTATACGTTACTTCTATCTCTACGTAAGATAAATGGCCCGGGCCCTTTTGAAGCTGAAGCGGCATGAATTATTGAGGCCTCTTGAATAGAATAGAATTAGATTGCTTTAAAAATATAGCTTCTAGTACAACGAGATGGGTTTTGTATGACAATTGTATGGGAATATATCTACTGTTATAAGGTTAGGTTAGTGTATTTTTTTAGCTTCACGCTTCTATCAAGTATCTAGTGTCAAGACACTCTGTACTCCATTTTCAGCTGAATTCGAGACATTGCGTGTTGAGTGGCGGAACTAAACGCCGCGCATTGTCTTACCAGATACACTTATACATACCATATGTATCTATCATTGAATATAAGAAAATGTTATACCGTTATATTGATGTAGCCCTTACTGTCCGGTGATCTTCCGTTCGATTTCAATCATGTCGACTACTTTATCTTCCATGCATACCATTGTTACATGCTCACGATTATGGCTTGCATAGCGTAGCTTGGCAGTGTACATTGGAGGTAGTTAAGCACACTTTTTACATTATTTTTTTTCAACTTCACGCTTTTTATCCCGCATAGCAGGGTAGACAGGAACTACCTACTGCCAAGACACGTTTTGAGTGTTGAGTGTTGGAACTCAACGCCGCACCATTGTCTTACCAGAGCGAGGAAGTTAAAATAATTTTAAATATAATCACTCCCACGATCGGGGATCGAACTCATAACCGGTCGCGTTTACAGTCAGATGCTGTCACTCTACGCCCCGATCGGCCTCATTTACATTGTGTTCCGTTTATATTAAATTACAAAAGTCGACTGAGTTTTTAGCTCATCTGATGACAGTATAATATGTTAGAAGCATAAACTTTATGTCGTTGCCAGAATGATGATGAAGACGATATATGTATTTTAAGTTTATCTTTTTTTTAAATTTAGAAAACAATCTGCGGCGTTAAGTTAAGCCACGTGAACAGAGTGTATTAACGATAGATAATCTCCGATTACCTGCTAACTGGAATAAAGCGTGAAGTTACTAAAAAATCGAATAACAAAAACTATACATATAAAAAAATCAATATTATTTACAATTTTCTACTTAATCGATATCACGTATATCGTATGTATGTACGTTTGTAAACATAAAGGTTACCCTCTCTTTAACTTGTTTTCAACCTTAACAAGACTACTGCCTTTTCAGAATGCCTCAGATTCCGCCGACATCGGATGCGAGGGCTCGTTGAGGAAAATTTCACTTATAATTCGAGACGCAACCTCTGTTAGTTATTGCGGGAAGAATTCCTTCAAATACTCACACTGTTGGTTGCTTACTCGAGGAAGTTGTTTCGATTAGCTGAATAAGTTGGGATATAATGTTTTAAGTTATATACATTGAGATATTATTTGAGAAAATTTTAAGAATACGTACACACGGCAGTTGTTATTTGATTATTTAGTTCGCAGTAAGTTAGAGTACTGCTCAACTACTTGGAATCCATATTATAATGTCCATAAAGACAGAATAGAAAGAATATTTAAGAAATTTTTACGATATTTATGCTTCAATGATAGAAATAATTTACAGAACGAAAATTACAAGATTATACTTGCTAACTATAATGCACTTTCTTTAGTAGATCGCAGAGATACGCTGGACCTGTGTTTCTTTCATAGAATTATATCCAATGCTATCGACTGTCCTGATCTATTAAATGGAATTAATGTTGTAGTTCCGAGACAAAATGCCAGACATACAACATACTACACTTTTAAAAGTAGATTTTCTAGGACCAATTTAGGCCAAGCTGCGCCAATAAGTAGAATGATTAAATGTTATAACGATATTGAGAGTAAAGCAAACCTAGACATTTTTAATGATAATTTGAATTTGTATAAAAATAAAATTAAAGAACATTTCCTTTCTCAATAATATGTCATGTCACAACTTTTGTTTTTTTGGTAATTATGTTTCTTTTTATATAGCTGTTGTTGGATTACTATTATTATTTTTTGTTCCTTTTTGTTGTTATATACATATTTTTTTAACCATTTTGTTTTAATTGTATTTATTGAGTTTTAGAATAAGATATAAACATTATGTAACCCATGTTGAGTTAGCCTGTAAGTGATGATATGCAACTGTAAGCAATAAGTTCCATCATGTAATAATGTAATTATAAGTTTTTGTGTATCACGTTGGCTTCCTATTAAATAAATAAAATAAAATAAAAATAAAAATATGTTTCACATATGTATTTCCTCTGATTTTAACACTTAAATTGTAAAGTATTCACTGGAATTAAGCGCGGCTTTGAGTTCCACCATGCAATACAAAAATCTTATAATGCGGAATAAAGCGTATAGCTGTATAAAAAAATAATAATAAAAAAATAAACATAAATATAAGTTTATTTTAACTCCACGCTCGTATCCCGCATAGCAGGGTAAATAGGAAGTACCTAGTATCAAGCCACTCCGTACTCGACTTTCCGCCGAATTTGAGACATTGTTTGTTGAGTGGTGGAACTCAACGCCGCGTTTTGACCCGAGGAAATGAATATAAATGCCACTGTTTGCTGCTTCACGCTCACCACCTGTGTGCTTTCTTTGTGCGAAATGTTTTTTTTAACTCGCCTTATGAGGCGGGTAGTGGCGCAGTGGGACAGCGTCTGACTGTAAAGGTGATCGCCTGAGGGTTCAATCCCCACTCAGGGGAATGATTATATTTAATTAAATATAATCACTGCTGCTGCTGTCCCACTGCGCCACTACCCGCCTCATAAGGCGAGTTAAAAAAAACATTTAGTACAAAGAAAGCACACAGGTGGTGAGCGTGAACCAGCAAACAGTGGCACGTCCTGAACAAACAGACCCCGCGCCGGAGGCCGGTGCGGGGAATGAACATAGCTTTTATATATGAAATATATTATAGCAATAAATGTTCTCATTTGAAATCAATAATTCCTCGGGTCACTCTTCCCAAATCTTAATAAATAAATTGATTTATATTAAGTAAACATTTTTAAAAAAATGTATAAGAAAATGTATAAAAAAATGTTCTAAATAATCCTAAGCGTGGAATAACACTTTAAAATTAGTAAGATATTATGGTAAGTATTCCGTACTTCACTTTACTCCTAAACATTGCGTAATAAGTGGCGTAACTCAACGCCGCACTTTGTTTAGTTACGGCCGCCCTGGCTTGAATTCGGCAGAACCAGAGTACAGAGAGACTAAGCTACTGGTATCCAAAAAACACTTATCTCTCCCATAATTATTAGTATGAAAAGTAATTTGATTTTTCAAGCTTTGCTTCAGAAACTACTTTAAATACCACGATTAAAACTATCCCATATACAGCTCCAGACTATAAGATATTACTATGTTTATGCTATACGAGCGTTACAAACGAACACACAGACAGACAAAAATTCCATCGTGTGTATTATTAACATATATTAATATAGATAATTGACTTATTTCTTACATATTACATGCACGGAATTCACTCTTTTGTTATATTTATATGTAGACACGTTGTTTAAATTGTAAGTTGGGCGATGAATTATTTCTTAGGCTTAATATTACTTTTATTTATGGATAAAATTATTATTTATGGCAAACTCTGTTATTTAGGTGAAAGAACAAAATAGCCATAATAGGCGAATGGGCCGCTTGTATATCATATCATAATATCAGTATATACAATGGTGTATATATTAATATACAATATATAAGAAACAACAAAATAATACGAAAAAAAATATATTTAAAATTACTTAAATTGTTATTATTTACCAGCTTAGGTAAGACAAAGCACAGCGTTGAGTTGCGCAAAAATTTAGAATAAAGAGCCTTTTAGAGCAAATTAGAGCAGATTAGAGCAGAGAGACTAGGTTCCTAAATACACTGCAGTGCGGGGAAACGCGTGAACCTGGATAAAGGCTTCCTTTTCTCGCCAAATATAAAATAATAAGAAGCAAGATAAAACGAGATTACTCTTCGTAAAATGATTTCGTTAGGGCAAATGTGATAACATGATGGGGACAAAATAAGTTCGTTTCGTCCCAACGCTGTTTATCTAATAATATGAAATTGGCTAAATATTTAACTTAACAATGAAAAACATTATATATATTTTTTTTTACATATATATATATATATATATATATATATTTTTACATATTTACGCTTCATTGCGCATAACAGGGAAGTCAGTGACAACCCAATGTCAAGACATTCCGCGGACCGATTTCTGCACTAAATTAGAACATTGTGTGTTGATTCGTTAACTCAACGCCACGCATTGACATTGCCTGTGGAATAGCGAACTCTATCATGCAAATTGTCTTGTCAGATTTGCCTTATCAGAGCGGAGATATGAAAATAAATTTTAAACATAATCTTTCCCCCTGAGTGGGAATCGAACACACAACCACTGTCCCACTGCGTGACGGACGCAAAAATTAAAATATTTATGTTTTTTATACATTATTTTATATTATAATATATTTATTGCTATTTTAGACTAATAACCTTTTTGTAAAATACACTGAGATTATAAAAGTATGTTTATGTACATCTTCTTAAGTAAGTAACCTCACGCTTGTTTTAATATTTTAATGTGAAATTATCAAAATCTCAAGTTTATTCACATTTATTATAACTACAGGCACATCATCGCATACCGGGGTGGGAATTTCAGACATCACGTTGAACACGAAAACGAACAAATAAAAAAAAATTAATATAATAATTTCCTCCGGTAAAAATGGAATTTGTATCTTTAATATATTTTCCTTGATAAGACTATCTACGTAATTTTTCGAATATATTCGGAATTATTATTAAATCAATCGCAAACACGCAATATCTGGTATTTTTCATGAAACCAAAGAACTGAGTGTCTTACCACTAGGTCCAACGGCTTACCTCGTTTAAATAAGTGTTAGACTGTAAAATAAGGTAACTATTACGTATTAACATATACATTTTTTCATGTTTTTTTAGCTTCGCGCTTTTATCCCTAGTGTCAAGACACTCCGTTTCCACTTTGTCTTACCAGATAGTGGAAGTGAAAATCATTTTAAATATAAATACTCCCCCGAGTGGGGATCAAACCCACAACCGGTCGCGTTTACAGTCAGACGTTGTCACACTGCGCCACGACCGCCTCTCATTTTGCTCTCTCCTCTCTTTTTCGATTCAATAAATGTCATCATTTAACATTTTTTATCAACGTTTAAGTATTGTAATAGAAATGTGCACCATAGTAATGTCTAAAAAATGAGGGTAGTAGTCAACGGAGTGTTTTGACACTTGATTTATCCCGCATAGCGGGGTACTCAGAGACAACCTACTGTCAAGACACTCCGTTGATTACTTTCTAATCCAAATTCGAGACATTGCGTTTTGAATAGCGATCTCGACGCCGCACTTTGTCTCACCTCTGGAGTAGAGAAAGGAAATTATTTTTTTAAAAATAATCATTCCCCCAATTGGGTATTGATCCCGCGACCGATTGCGTTCTGGAATATAAGTAAACTTGTACAAATGGGTAGTGTATATACTATTTGTGTATACATTGTATAGAAAATAATTATATACATACATACGTATGTTCGGGTAATTTATTTATAAATACGTAACATTTGATATAAGTCCTAAATATTAGAAATTAAGGGGACGTCAATAGATCTTAATATTTATATTTGAAAGGAAGTCATTTCTATAATAATATTATTACAAAACACCTACCCTCCTTTTTAACTATAATTTGCCTTTCTTGTTCCATGCCTGTACAAGTTGGCAACTAAAACCATACGGGGCTCTTTTCACTCGTGTACGTTCAAATAGAAGGTTGTATTCCGTGCTACCTATTTTGCTTATAATCACGTTATTATTAATATTTCAATATATATATCACACTTTTTAGAATAAACGTATAAAAATTTGAACGCAGCGGGATTCGAACCCGCGCCTCTTGGATACCGTCCAAGGGCGCGTCCAAGAGGCGCGGGTTCGAATCCCGCTGCGTTCAAATTTTTATACGTTTTTTCTAAAAATGTTTTCTAATCCTAAGTGCGGAATAACACTTTAAAAATAGTAAATATATATCATACTTGTATTCTAACACGTACAATGCGATATAGACATAGATATATAGGATCTTTATAAGATAAAACTCAGTGCGGAGTGTCTTGACACTAGGTTCTACCTGTCTATCCTGATATACGGGACAAAAGCAATAACTTACTCTTACTAACTTAAAAGTAAACTGCTGGAGACAGTATTTTTTTCTTTCATATAATAAATGTAAATAAGCCTCAGTACGTAAAGTGTATGGAAGACTTAAGATTATGCAAATGATTTTATTATGAAGATGATGTATGTATGAATTCTAATATGATTTCGTTTGTTTTGTTTGTATATTCAAATCTAACTGTTGAATTGTTTTATCAATATTTCAGGTATATACATATATATATATATATATATATATATATATATATATATATATATATATATATACATATATATATATATATATATATATATATATATATATATATATATATATAGGATCTTTATAAGATAAAACTCAGTGCGGAGTGTCTTGACACTAGGTTCTACCTGTCTATCCTGATATACGGGACAAAAGCAATAACTTATTCTTACTAACTTAAAAGTAAACTGCTGGAGACAGTATTTTTTTCTTTCATATAATAAATGTAAATAAGCCTCAGTACGTAAAGTGTATGGAAGACTTAAGATTATGCAAATGATTTTATTATGGAGATGATGTATGTATGAATTCTAATATGATTTCGTTTATTTTGTTTGTATATTCAAATCTAACTGTTGAATTGTTTTATCAATATTTAATATATATATATATATATATATATATATATATATATATATATATATATATATATATATATATATATATATATGAACATATTATAATATTCTACTAACTTCTATTGTAGCGATTTTTAAACATCTCCCATGTTACTATTTTAAGCTGTACATTAACTGACTGGATTACGGTAAAATTATTTATTCAAAGATAATAAGATATTTGTCACCGTATTTGATACCATGGACTACTGTATTGTGAACGTCAGGTTTCCAAAAAATATTTTTAGATAACAAAATATATGCGATTAAAGCATTTAAAATAGTTTCATTTAAAATATTCAAAGGTGTATTTCCCCTAAAATATATGTAATTGATATGTATGTATGTATTTTAAGTAAATATAGACCAAGGCACTGTTGCGCTCCTCCCTCCAACGCGACAGACACCTTTACGGTGAATACGTAAATTATTAAGGACATTTTTATTTCAACTTTACGCGTTTATCCCGCATAGTAGGGTAGATACGAAGTACAGATACTCTGTACAAAGAGTGGTGGATGAAAATAATTTTAAATAATAATCATTCTCCCGAGTGGAAATCGAACCCACAACCGATCACGATTACGGTCAGACGCCGTCCCGCTAAATTCACTGGGTGTTTAATTTATTCGTAAAGGAAAAGCAATACCCAAGCTAAAAAAAGGAAACTGAACAAGGCTACAGTAGTCGTCATTAGAAAAAACTCTCAGAGAAGTAGATTAAAGCGTGAAACACAAAAAAAAATACGAATTTTTAGACCCCTTCTAACGAAAATCAACCCGATGAAGGAGCAGGAAATTTGGCACAATTATTTTTAATATATTTTATGAACACCGCAATACACTGGGTATTTACATGGTAACGTTCTTTACGCCGCCTGTCATACGCGAGTTAGCAACGCTGGCAATCTAACAGAACACTTATATTACAGAATAAAATATATCTTGTTATTTTTTCTTCAGTTAAAAGAAATTCTCTCAATATAATGATATAAAAATAAAAAATTCTTAACTTAACGCTTTATGTCACATACTAGGATAGGCAGAGCTAACCTAATGTCACTCTAAAGTGTTCGAAACGTCACGTTTCCAAAATTATGTTTTCAAATACCAAAATGTACACGATTAATCCGTTTTAAATAATTGTATTTAAAATCTGTAAACATTGCAATAATCAAAGATCTTATTATATACTTTTTTTTATTTTATTTTGTATATTCTCGGAATTCATATTGCATGGAAAATGACCTCTAAAATGAGGACGGACGCAGTGAGACAGTATCTGTCTGTTAACGCCATTGATTGTTAATTCGATTTCCACTCGGGGGAATGATTATATTTAAATTGTTTGTCTGACTGTACACGCAGTCGGTAGCGGGTTCCCACTCGGGACAGTGATTATATTTAAATGATTTTCGCTCTGGTAAAACAAAGCGCAGCGTTAAGTTCCGCCACTCAAGACGCAATATCTCCAGATAAAATCGTGTGCAAGAAAACTTTGATTTTTTTTATAAATATTCATTTATAAAATTTATTACACGAACAATATTTGTTATTAAGTATTATTATTTCTCTGTACAACAGGACGCCGCCTTTCTATTGCAGTCTGCTACGACTGACGAGGCACGCTGCACGGTGCGCTATACGAAATTTTATTCTATTCTACCCATTGTTATTTATTTATGAAGGAAACGGAACTTAAAATCACATTGAATGATCATAACAAGTGTTTTGTTAGGTTGAAGCTTTATTTAGTTGGTATATTTTCTTAAAATGTACATTGTGGGAGAAGTATTGATTTCTGAATGACTAAGCAATGGGTGTAGGAGTCAGAAATTCCAACAGTCAGGAGTGTTAGAATTTATATATAAATAACTTGTGTTTTGGCAGCAATAGCTATTTGACAGAGACCTGTTTCCATTTATTTATTTATTAATTTGTTTGTTTGTTTGTTTGATGTTTGGTTGGTTAATGTCGTTTGTCATTTATTTATTAATTCATTTATACTTTCTTTCATTAATTCATCCTTTCCTTCATTCATTCATACTTGCATTCATTTATTCAGTTATTTAATACAGTATGATAGAAGTAATGCAAAAAGTAGTGTGAGGGCGGCGCTATCACCGCAAGTGATGTCTTCCAGGCATTTACTTCCGTCTCTGACAGTTCTAGACCATGACCAACCACTTACCGCTTTTATTTCATCCCATCATCTTTTAATGATTTCCCCATTTCCTCTTACGATTTCTAAGTAACCAGTCTATAATTACTTTGCTCCACTGTTTCATTCCACACAGTGTCTGACCTGTCCATCTCCATTTGCTTTGTCTGATTATAAATGTGGCATTTTCTGATTTGGTGTTTCCTCTCCGTGTCGTTTTTCTTTTTCTGACTGACTGTCTCATCTTCAGTATACACCGTCCTATTGACCTCTGGCAGGTTTCCAGTTTCTCAATGTGTTCCTTTGTGGGAGCCCAAGTTTGGCATCCATATGGTCGCCCAGCAAGCACACAGGTGATGTACAGTTTTGTCTTCATAAATATTATATATATACAGTTTCTTTTTTGTTTTTAATAATTTCATTGGGTCTAATGTTCATTATCTCTTCGTCTTGGTTAAGTAATCTTCCATTGAACAAACAACAAAAGAATTGAGACAGAGATTGGGAGAGATATGCCTATTGGAATTTTATAACAATAATTCAATTTCATGTACCAATATATATTTTTGCATATATAGTATATACAAGTGTAAGCTTTTTAGTCCTTTTTATATATCGCAAGAACGAGTTCTAAACTCAATCTAAATACATCTCAAATGAAATCGGTAGTTACGTCAAAATTAAATGAAAAAAAAAATTACAAATCTTTTTTAAACAAATCATTGCTATAGGTCGTTATATTATAATATAAATAAAACTTCCATGATAATTTATAAATAATGTAACGTAAGACTAATATTCAAATCCTATTTAACCAAAAATCAAATAAAAATATATAATTTTAACTAACTTTAAATTATTTTCACTTTCTCGTTCTGGTAATACAAAGGGCGGCGTTGAGTTCCGCCGCTCAAGAATTAGAATTCGGTGGAAAGTGAAGTACGGAGTGTATTGAAAAAACGTGAAGCTACTTTGCATTACTTAATGGAAAATGTACATTATAACCAACTTTCCTTTCTTTCAACTAAAAACGTCTTGATATAGAAGAAATGGACATATAATACTTAAGAACCAACCGCGCTTCAAGCTGACTGCCTTAAACCCTTTTGTTCTAGTATTGACCTTTTTCAGTCAATCGTTTGAGAAATTTTTCCATTATAGATAACGGTGCGATTTATTTATATTTTATTTTATGTATTTTATTTCAGTTTTTTACATTTTACGCTGGGAATTACTTATACAGTAGTTTAATATTATTGGTATTCGATATATTGGGATTGCTAAAAGTCTTAGTAAATAATTTTTCAATTAATTTTTATACGTATTTTCTAAAATGTTTTCTAATTCTAAGTGTGGAATAATACTTTAAAAATAGTAAATATTGAAATAATTTAAATTTATGGTCGATTCTCGTTTAATATTTTAATTTAATATGGAAAGAATTTTGAATGAAATCCTTGTGATAATAAAATCCTTGTGATATCCAATGAAAACCTCAAAATTTCTTAATACTTAATATAAAAACAGTATATAATATAAATAAACAATTAACGCTTTTTATCCCGCATAGCAGGGTAGACAGAAAGTGCGTAGTGTGAAGACACTTCGTACTTAGCTTTCCACCGCATTATAAGCGTGAAGCTGAAAAAAATTCCTAGCGTATTTCAATATTATTAAAGTGTTATTTACTTACTTAAGTAAAAAAATAATAATTTTTATTATTTTGTTAAATTAAAAAAAAACACTTTATTCTTCTTTCAAGTTCCAGAACAAAAAGAGTCAATAAACAGATAGAACTCTTCCGATTACGTAGGAAAAGTGCCGATGACATTAGGCACAGGACACCGCTCTGATTACCTTAATTCTCACACTACATTACACTAAATAACTCTAAAACAAACGTCATTAGATATCGTCATTCCCTGAAATATTTTGTATGAAACACGGAAGGAAAGGAATTCTTTCCACATGATTTATTAATGATCTGCTGTATTTTGCATACATTATAATAACTATATCGTAAAACGGAGAGTTTAGACACTAGGTTCTATCTGACTACCCTGCTATGTGGAATGGCGCGTGAAGCTGCTTATATAAGTATTGTATAGAGACTATAGAGAGGGAGCTCCTCTAATTTCATGTGGTTGTAGTTGTGTGGAGGATAAAGTATGAAGCCGGAAATGAAGTAGTTGATTCGGTTTCTATATAGACTTTATCAAATCATGAGATCATTTACATAATTTGTTAATAATTGTTATTTATTTGAGCATATTGCTTCGTAGAAATTTTAGCTGTCTAATTTTAGCTTGCTTGCTTTATCTTCACGCTTTTATCTCGCATAGCAGGGTAGACAGAAAGTACCTAGTGTCAAGACACTCTGTGCTTCGCTCTCCACTGTATGCGAGGCATTGCGTGTTGATTGGTGGAACTCAACGCCGCACTTTGTCTTACCAAAACCAGTTATTATATAATACTTAATATAAAGTTAGAATATGTACGTGTACCTATTAGCTTCATTAAGTTAAAAGAAACGGATGGCCCAATATACAATAACAAGGGGCCCACTCACGGCTTCGACGCCATGATCTACATAACTATATACATTTTTTTGCACCCGCACGCGTTCTCCCTTAGATCGGAAACTAATAAATTTATTTTTATCTTCTGAAGTTAATTTTCCTCATATATCACCCTAAATAATAATGGAAATAGTATTAAAATCCGTTATGTGGCTTAAAAGATGTAAGGGCACCTACGACGCGACTTTCTTATACTATAAAATGATAACTTAATGTAATATGCAAGAGTCCTGTACGATAAGTTAAACAAAACAGTTGCTATATGATACACATTGTAAGATCACATGGTATACAGACTATATGAAAGTAATTTAAAATTCGTACGACCTTATGTCATCTAAACATATCCATTACATACATATTTTACAAAAAAACTAGATTTTTTTATATGTATTTCATGTACAAAATTCATTTTTCTACTGATTTTTTATATGTAAATATTTTTGTACATATTATTATTAACTACTTTTATCCAGCCTTCATTTGCATATACTATGTAACGTTACATTCTGTTTTTCATACATTTAAACAACACTCTTGTTGGTCCCCAGGGAAGCTAGCAAATGTCAACATTATAAGCCCAGTAGCTATATAAGCTATACATACATATATATATATATATATATATATATATATATATATATATATATATATATACATAAGCTAAACGCTGTCCGTCAGTCAGTCCTTAAAAGATAAATATTGGATGATATTCTGTCAGTATAAATAATTTTTTTTTTTTTGTTTTAGCTTCACACTTTATCCCTTGCAGGGTAGTCAGAGAGGACGGAGCGCCAAACGCTTAGGTCCTTGCATGCCTCTTTTCCCTTGTCCACAGTCCTCGTGCTTTTTACGTTATCTTCCTCCAGTATCATTGATACTGTTTTCTAGGGTCAACGGGGTCTCCCGCGACCTCTCGTACCACTCACCTTGGCTTCATAAATCTCATTCTCTCAACATGCCCAAGCCACCTGAGCATGTTCTTCTTCATTGTTACTGTGACATTCACGCTTCCTCTTGCCATTCCGCGTATTTCCTCACTGCATATACGGTCAGCTGAACTGACTTCGCATATCCGACGAAGAGATCTCATCTCTACTGCATTCATCTTTCTTTCATTCTTCTTTTGACACGTTTCGCTGCCGTGATTATTTACTTATATGGGTACATAAAAAAAAAAGAATTCACGAAAAACACTATAATACGTCGTTCCACCAAAATTCTCTCACATACAACTTCACATTGTAATCTGGTTATATTTTTGTAACGCTTATATTTTATTTATGAAGCACGTCACACATCTTGGCCAAATTTCAGGTCAGAATTTTGCGTTGTTACACGCCATATAAAACAATTTGACAGGTGACGAGACAGATGACAGCTCTCCGTTAAATATCCGCTGAAACCCGTTTTTGTATTCAAAAATACAATATTGTAAACAGATTATATTTATATTATTATTTTTTTAGCTTCACGCTTTTATTCCGCATAGCAGGGTAGACAGAAAGTATTTAGTGTCAAGACACTCTTCCCTTCTCGCTGAATTCGAGACGGAACTCAACGCCACACTTTGTTTTATCAGAGCGAGGAAGTGAAAATAATTTATATATAAACACTATCCCGAATGGAAATCGAACACACAACCGATCGTTCCACCCCATTATTCCGCTCTGGTAAGACAAAGGGTGGCGTTGAGTTCGCCACTCAGCACGTAAAGACTTGATTTCGAGCAAAAAGAAATAAATGGAATGTCCTGACACTAGGTTGATTCTGACTATCCCGACAAGCTGTTGATGAGTCTTGATGCCATTATAAAAGTGGTTACAGATTTTTCTTTCGAAAATAACAATATTAATAATATATTATATCATGATTTGATACCTTCGTGGTGCACTGAATTATCATTTCACTGTAAACATGATTGATTTTGGGTTCGATTCCCACTTCGGGTAGTGATTATATTCATATATTTATTTTCAATTCTCACTCTGGTAACACAAAGTGCAATGTTAAGTTCGCCGCTTCAAATTTTTCGGACGTAACAGGTTGTGTTACCAAAGTGAAATATAATCGAATTTTTATATTTATAAAATTAGATTCCCCCCGCATAGCAGGGTAGACAGAAAGCACCTAGTGTCAAGACACTCCGTACTTCGCTTTCCACCGAATTCGAGACATTGCGTGTTGAGTAGAGGAACTCGACGCCGCTCTTTTTCTTTGCCAGAGCGAGGAAGTGAAAATAATTTAAATATAATCTCCCACGAGTAGGATTCGAATCCACGAACAAATCGCGTTTACAGTTAGACGCCGTACCATCACGCCATTATAATCTGTATAAACATTTCCCATTTTCATTGTCTGTTCACTCACAGAATTATTTGTTTAAAGTTGGTTTTGGTTGTACTCGTGCAGTTTAGACGTAGTTTATTTTGTTGATTTCTGTAAACATATATATATATATATATATATATATATATATATATATATATATATATATATATATATATATATATATATATATATACGATGTATATATGTCGCTTCATGTTCGCTATTTATTTAGTAAATTAAGTATATATTTCTTATAGGACAAGGGATGGATTTTTTATTTATTTATTTTTTATTTTAAGCTTTCAGTGTCAATCCGTTCGCTGTTTTTCGCTAAATTCCAATCATTGCGCATTGAGTAGCGGATCACAACGCTACGCTGTACTTTACTAAAGTGAGAAAGAAAATAATTTAAATATAATCCATTGCTCCGAATGGGAATCGAACCCATAATCGCTCATATTTACAATCAGACGCTGTCCCACTGCGCCACTTCCGGCCTTATATCAATTTAAATAAAATACAGTTTTTTATCTCTTCTGTTTTTTATTCATGACCGAAATTTAGGCTTATGGAACTCGTAGAGCTTTGTAATCCATATATTTCGTAGGAGCTTAGTTTTTAATTAAACTAGATGTTTTTGTTATGTAATTAATATATAATAAACCAAATTTAAACTATCGTTGCACAGTGGACAGTGTCTCATTGTAAGCACCGATAGGGTGTGAGTTTGATTCTCACTTTGTGAAATATTAACATATACATTATCTATTTCCTCGCTTGGACAAGATAAAGCGCGGCGATAAGTTTCACTCATGGTACAAATATAAACAACGGAGTGTCTTGACACTAAATGATCGGTGCCTCCTGACAACTGTGGGAGATACTGTCGAAAAAAAATAGCATTAAAATACCAATCAATAGAAAAGCTATTAAAGAAACACGTTACAATTATATTACATCTCCAAGATGTACTCAACAGTTAGAACATCTCATTTGCATGCCAAGCAAGCCTTCCCAATCACGACGAGGCAAACTTTACACAATTTGTATGCGTGAAACGAATGAAAATTCAGACTTCTACTGATTTTCTTAGACCTGGATATCATATATTTTGTATTTCAGCACAATGTACCACAATTTTGGTAAAAAAATAAATTAAACTATTCTAACCTACTCGGAAAGAGAGACAAAGAGCGGTGTTGAGTTCCACCACTCAACGCGCAATGTCTCGAATTCGGTGGAAAGCAAAGTACGGAGTGTGTTGAGACTAGGTGCTTTCTGTCTACCCTGCTATGCGGGATAAAAGCGTGAAGAAAAAGGACAAATCACGTAAGTAATGTCTACCTGTGACCATGGACTACTGTAAAGTGTTCGAAACGTCGAATTTTCAAAAAAATACTTTCTAATACCAAAATATATTCATTTAAAGTGTGTAAACATCGTAAAAATTAAAGATCTTACGATGTTTAAAAAAATAATATATTTTTTTAATTATTTACTATTAAAGGGAGAGTATTCGGAACCAATTTGAATTCTACCTTTTATGCAAATAGAAGTAGAAGACGAAGAAAAGAAGCAAAACTCAAATACCTACCATAGTTTGCCATCATGTGATTTAATTACTGTTCGAAGCCAATCCCAGTTGCATTACAATTTCATAATCCTTTGTTTTATCATATGTTATATACTCAAAACTTTTAGCTTTTTTGGCTTCCTTAAAATATTTTTACTTTATTTCTTTGTTTTTATGCATTTTCTTTATTTTGAAACATTGCCTAAAAGAATTGTATTTTTTTTCTCATCGGAATTGTTTTTGCATTATTTATGCGATATGCTGTGAAATTAAATACACATATAGATAAGGTAGCCAGAAAGAAACCACTTGTAGTATGACAATCTGTTTCTAGCTTTCCGTTAAAATATTAGACATTGCGTGCTAAATGGCGAAACTTAACGCCACGTTTTGTCCTACTAGTCAAGCAAAAAAAAACATTTCACCGAGCGATAATCGAACTCATAATCAATCGCCTTTACAGTAAAATGCTGTTCAATTAAACCAATATTTTGTTTTTAGCTTCAAGCTTTTATCCCGCATAGCAGGGTAGACAGAAAATATCTAGTGTCAAGACACTACGTACTTCATTATCTACTTTTTTACTTTCCAAATTCAACATATTGCATGTTGAGTGCCACACTTTATTTTACGAGAGCGAGGCGAGCGAGCGAGAATCGAATCAGCTACCAACTGCGTTTACAGACAGACGCTCTGCCACCGCGCCACCACTTACTTGCCTCTGAGCCAATGTGACTACTAAAAAAAATTAATAAAACATTTTATGAATTCTATTTACCAAATTGACGCCTTTTATTTCAATAAATAACTGCATATATTTTTATTTTCTTTATATTCGTATAGCAGAAGTAACCGATCAGGTAACGAAGCGTGACGTTCCCAGAATACAAGATTAGTTTAGAGAAATTCATCTCACGTCACAAACACCGGCCCGAATGTTATCACCCTGATTACACGAGCCCTCTGATCCTACTATGGTTGTGTGTATATTACTTTATCTACTAAAGTAACGAGTTAATTCGATACTTGCTAACGTTTTGTGTTTAAAAAAAATTGTTTGTAAAATATGATTTTTATATCATTTATAGTTCAATATAATTTTTTTAAATATATACACGTAATATTTTATATCTACAGAATTAATATCTAAAAAGGGACAAACAGATAATATATTATAAAACTCTCTATATCGTCTGCTATTTATTTTCTGAAATAAAGAAAAATCAAAACAAAAAGTATACAGATTTTTGATTGTTTTATTTTTGTTTCTTTATAATATTGATCAGCTAACAATCAATTTACTTTAATATTGTTAACTATTGTAATTATAGTATTTCATTCGATAGCGAGTATCGATTTTCCTGTGAAAACTGTAGTAGGGTCTGGGTAATGCGATTTTCACCTTTCTAACGACTATTTCCCTAAAAAGATTGTGCGGGATTTCTTATGGAATCATATTTTTTGCCAAATGTCGCTGTTATGTTACTCACGTTCCTGTGGAAGCTAATATTGGCTTTAGTTTTTTATGTGCCTTTATAATATTTAGACAATTTTATTTGAAAGTAGATGTTCAATGCTTTTCATCAAATTAAATACTTTTTTGAACATAAAATTGAAATTTTGTATTAAAACTGAAACGGCGCCTTATATAAAGTTCTAGAACACCTGATGAAAAATCATAATGGTACAGCTACACTATAGATATTATTTAAAAAAATGTCACCAGCGTAAATTTTACAGAATCAGACGTTTTTGATGTAAAAAATTAAATCATATTGTGACTCAGTAGGTATTAGTATGTAGATCAGAAAGTCCACGCAAATATATAATAAGTAAATAAAACATTAATATTTAGTTATAAGATTATAATTTTAAAGACTTAACTTAGAAATATGTATTTTTTTTATTCATTTTTTTTAAAATTCATTCATATAGGCGTTTTAGTTATTCAGCTTGCACTGTAATTATAGAACCATTCATTCTCCAAACAATGAAAACAGATTTCAACTGAAAATTTAATTCCATTACTTTTGAAATAAGCTTAATATTTAATGTTGAAACGTACATAAATGTCACAGGTTCCGTTGTTATTACGTAGACGAGGCACTGTGCTCAATTATTGTTACTAACTTAAAACAAACTTAGCTCATCTTGACAGTTGTGACTTGTCAGAACTTGGCGAGCTTAGGACAATAAAGACACCTCAAATTAAATTAATTTATTCTTTATTATTATTATTATTATTATTGTAAATATAAAATAAATACATGCACTCATAAAATACGTAGAACTCGTGGAACTACTTTACATGACATTTATAAATAATTGAAAAATATTTAATTAAAAAATAACCTAAGCGGAGAAAAATTTGGAAAATTCATCATATCATGAATTTAGACATCAAAACTCTCAATAAATACTGATACTATATTTCCAAAGCTACGTAAATGTGTTATGGCACTTATATAGTCTCGACTTCGATTACGTGCGTATGCTTTTTGCTCTTATGTATACCGTTGAATTCGTTCTGGATATCCTCCAACGTCTTTCCTTTCGTCTCCGGAACGAAAAAGTAAACGAATATTATTCCGATAACGCATGTGACAGCGAAGTGCCATAATGCCCATCCTGGTCGCACCATATCCACCAGGTTTTGATATAATTTCGTAACACCAAAAGCTAAGAACCAGTGGAAACCAGCAGTTATAGCCGTTGCACGCCTCCTCATGTTTGGAGCAAATATTTCACGCAACATTAACCACGGTATTGGACCTACTCCAGCAGCATACACAGACACGAACACACATAACGTGAATAACGGTACCCAAGAATTATTTGAGGATAAGTTGGAAGCCTTTAAATGATAGTAAATCGCCAAGCTTCCTAAACTTATAGCCATTGCAGCGAACGACACCAATAATAATATACGTCGTCTGACTTTCTTTAAAAACATTGTGGAAAAGTACGTTGAAGAGACGAGACAAAAGCCAAGAATAATAGCAGGACTAGGCGGCTTAAGAGAAACTGAAAAATTCTTAAAAATATCCTCCGCGTAAAACAAAACGGGATATATGCCGCTCATTTGTTGGAATATCATCAATCCAAAGGAAACTATCAAAGCTTTCAAATTTGCAGTGTTTCGGAACAATTCCTTGAAAGTGACTCGGTTCTTTGTAGAGCTTCGTATATATTCTTTTAACGTTTTAATTTCTCCGTCAATATCGTTATCGATACCACGAAAATACCGTAATGCGGCTTTTGCTTCGCTCTGTTTCCCTTGTGACATTAGATAAGCTGGTGATTCCGGTAGAAATATAAAGGCTATGAAAAAAGCAACTGGTATAACTGCGCAAAGTACTGACAGCCATGATGTACTTTGAACCATACCTGAAATTGAAATATTAAAATTATAAAAACATATAAAATAATAGTTTTTTAAAACTACCTCTGAATATTTTTAAATAGTTATAAATTTCTGGCTATAATTCTCAGCAGAAAAATTGTAATAAATTGTAAAGGTCAAGAAATATAAACTCCCATTACCCCATTTTAAGTAAAAGTGAAACACATATTTTGTAAAAGAAAACTACTTTTTGCGTCAAATTTCGTATCGTACGTAATTCAGCGCCAGCATGAGATAAAGGGACGTGAGAAAAATTGTTATGAGGGTGGAAGTGGTTATAAAATAAATATAAATTATTACGAGAGCGCTACAGGGCAAGTCCACGTACACCAAAAGGCACACATCAACTCCTAATATCCGCACGAACGGCTTCGTCTAGGTCAAAGGTGTCCAAAATTATGTAGCAACTTATTTCTTGATACGTAAAAAGTCATGATATTATTTTATTTATGAACTGCCCTTTATATGTGAAAACATCTATTTCTATCTTAGACTAGATCGTACAGAGATTTTATTAGAAACATTAGATGAGGAGATGAAAGTAATAAATATGAAATGGAAGTATCTAATATTTGAAACGTCTAAATAACAAGTAGGTGGTCAAAAACGGTAAAAGCAATTTTAATCGAAATAAGATAATACATGAAACATTTTATGTATTTAGTAATAGAAAAAAAATAATTGGATAGGAAAAAGGAACATCGTATACTTTTCATCCTTCCTAGAAAGTATATCTTCAATTCACAAAACAAAACAACTTTAACTCGTAGTTGTTCTAAAAACATTGAAATCTTTCTGATTACTATATAAAAATAAAATATATAGATACTTTTCTTACCTATAATATAGCAAAATAGAACTCCACAAGCAAAATGTACGTGATAGAAAGTAACAAGAGACGGCAGAAGATGTTTCTCAGCAATATCCTCTACGTAGGGCGGAATGCCTACGCTGAAAGCTCCGACCGCTACGCCGCCTACGAAGCGTCCCACGTACAGACCGTACACGTTTGGACTGTGGAAATAATAATTAATTTTTAAGTATTTTTTTATTTAAAATATCTAGTGTCAAGACACTCTGTACTCCACTTTCCACCGAAACAAAGACATTACGTGTTTAATGGTAGAACTCAATATCGTAGTTTATCTTACCAGACTCAGGTAATGAAAATAATTAAAATATAAAAACTCCTTCGTATGAGAATCGAACCCATAACCAGTCGCGTTTAAAGATAGACGCTATTCCACAACACGATGATCAGCCTGTAACATTTTACTACATATTTTACTGTATACAGTATAAAATAATAATATGGGCTCAATTCGGCTTTTCTATTTCGTTTTTATTGTAACTTAATTAAAATTAAGGCTTTAGTAGGATTTATATATTATTTTTGAAAGACCGACCTTATATTAATATTAATTAAAAATATGTGAAATATAAATAATAGAGAAAAAACAAAGAGATATTTTAATGTGTAGGAGAGAATTATTCATAATCACTCCGTTCTTCTTATTTGTCAATATTTTTCATATTAAATTGTATGAGAATTTTAAACTCATTGTTTTTACAAGCTTAGTTTATGCATTATTTTATATTTTAAATGTTCTAGTCATAATCAGATGTTAAGGATTAGAAAAATAATTTAGAAAAAGTATAGAAATTAGAATGCAGCCAGGCTCGAATTCAAAGTAGAGTTTAAAACTTTACGTTTTTATCATGTAGTCAGGTAGTGCCTGGTGTCAAGACTCTCCACTCCACTTTCCGCCAAATTCGAGACTTACTAGAGTGAGGAAATGATAGTAGTTTAAATATAAATATTCTCTTGAGTGAGAATCGAACCCACAACCAATCGCGTACACAGTCAGACGTTCCTCACTGTGCCTCCACTGAAAAACCCCGTAAACCCTGAAACTAAATTATATTAATATAAATATTATAAAAATACCTGGACGCCACTAAAATCCACGACACAACTAGTGGTAAGGCCAGATATAGCAGAGTCTTCTTTCTACCAAAGTGCTCTGAAATGAGGCCGGCAGGTACCGCGCCCCACAGCGCACCCAAACAAAGAAGAGACGCTACCCACGATGCTTCTGAATCACTAAGCTGAAAAACAGTATTAGGTTCAAATCCTACGAGGGCTTATAATTATATTACATAAAAAAAATCTTCACAAATTCTCCACAGGTCCGCAACATTAACCTTATTTAAATTATTTCACATTGATATTTTTTTTTAGCTTCACACTTTTATCCTGCTTAGCAGGGTATGCCGAAAGTACCTAGTGTCAAGACACTCAGTACTCCCCTTTCTCCGAATTCTATATATTGAGGGGCGGAGCTCAACGCCGCACTTTAAGTTACCGGAGTGAGGCAGTGAAAATAATTTAAAAATAACCACTCCCCCGAGTGGAAATGAAAACCGCGTCACGACTGATGCCTCATGTAATTTCTTACTTTTTAATTAAATTATTTTACTTTGTCCTATATTCATGAGGACCGAAAACTTTAAACGCGATTGGCTGTTGCTTCGATCAGTACTCGGAGGAGCGATTACATTTAAATTATTTTCATTTCTTCTTTCTGGTAAGACAAACCGGCGTTGAGTTCCGTCACGGAACACACAATGTCTCAAAATCGGTGGAAATCGGAGTACGAAGTGTCTTGACACTAGCTATACTTCCTAGCTACCCTGCTATGTGAGATAAAAAAGTGAAGGTAGACGCTTGCTTGCATTACACGTAAGGCATCGGTGTTAGAGTAAAATACAAGAAATTAAATTAAAAATCAAAAAATAATTAGAGGACATTTTCAAAAAACGTATAAAAATTTGAACGCAGCGGAATTCGAACTCGCGAAAAATCTTGGAAATCGTCCAAGCGCTCTGACACGCTAAGCCATGCGTTCTACTACCAGCTGCGTCGAAATTCTTATACGTTTTTGTTACAACTTATTAACGGTGTTAGCATCTCTGTATAAATATTCTCGTTCAATATTTTATACGTTTTTTTTAAATTCTAATACTTAGTGCGGAATAAAGTTTTATAATATTAAAGTAAAACTTAATATAAATAAAACTTTAAAATTTCATAATTTTATAATATTAAAGTAAAACTTAATATAAATAAATTTTCTAGCAAATAATCTCTAATTAGAGAGCATGTCGCGTTTTAATCATTATTTACAAATAACACAAGGTGAGTTTCATAGATCAATAAACTCTTTTCACTTTAACCCTTCTGCTCAAGGAGTTAGCTTCGACTTGTACATTTAATATTATTTACAAACATTTTCTAGACGAAACACAATTATTGACTTGAATACATTAAATGCATTCAAAATCTTAAGTTTATTTATCGTATGATTATAATTTAAAATATATATTTATATTACAATGCTTTTACAGCTTTACGCTTGTAAGGCCGGTCGTAACGCAGAGGGACAGCGTCTGTTGTGGGTTCGATTCTCACTCGGAGGAGTGATTATATTTAAATTATTTTCACTTCCTCCCTCTGGTAAAAGACTAAGTGCGGCTTTACGTTCCACCACTCAACACGCTTTGTCTCAAATTCGGTGGAAAGCGAAGTACAGAGTGTCTTGGCACTAGGTACTTTCTGTCTACCCTGCTATACGGGACAAATAATTCCAAGTCAATTTAAAATACTAATTTCACAAATATTATAACATAATAACCCCTTTTAGTTTTATAAGTTTCATATTTATAATAATTTATGTATGCAAATGTGAATCCGGTCGTGGCGCAGGGTGGAACGATCTGACTGTAAACGAGATTGTGGGTTCGATTCTTACTCGAAGGAGTGATTATATTTGAAATTATTTTCACTCGCTCGCTCTGGTAAGATAAATCTAGTAAGATAAGTCTGAAATTCAACGGAAACCTAAGTACCGAGTGTTTTGACACTAGGTACTTTCTGTCTATCCTGCTATGCTGCATAGAATTATATATAAAAAATAGGCTTAAACTTTTACCTAATCACATGGCAATAAATATAATAATCATTTTAAATAATATATATTTTTTTCGTCTATTTCCCAAATGTACCAGAATATATATACAGGGTGTTATAACACTTATATTGCACTTTTCACTTTAAGCTTTCATTAATTACATATAAAATGGTGAAACTCAACGCAGCGGTTTGTAATGGAACGAGAAAAACAATAATGATTTACGTGTAATGATTACTACAAGCGGAAATCGAACACATGACCATTGTAATTATAGCAAGACACCGATCTACTGCGCTACGATTATTTTTAGATAGCTAGTTAGCTAGTTTACTAAAGAAATTATGAAAAAATTTATAGATTTTAAAGAAAAAAATATTGTACATCTTCATTTAATAAGTCAATTCTCTAGCGTCAAATTACTTTTCTAGGATTACTGAGGGGCGGCTGTCGACCTACGAACTTGCCTAGCTCTTAAATATGACCTGTGAGTTGGCCTTCGTTGCAAAACTTTAGTTTAACTTTGAATTATTAACTTAATTAAAATTTCACAGTAAATATTATATTTATCCACCATATTTAGTTTTAAAAAATATCTCTACATTTTTAAAATATTTTTGATTCTCTTAAGAATTATATGGTTTTTGATATATATTTTTTAATACAGAAAAAAGAAGCAAACGAACAGAAGAACCACCTGATGATAACTGGTCACCTTCGCCCATGCACATCTACACCATTAGAGTTGTAAATACGTTGCCGGCCTTGAGATGGAAGTGAAAGGAGATGAAGAAAAGGAATAGGGAAAGCAGGCTTACATAACATCGAACCGGAATACCAAAAATTACTGAGATAACTGTATCTCACTGCACGCTACCCAGTAGCGGAGGGGAATTGTGTTCTACCCGTCCAATATTTATATTGTAGGGAGGGATATTAAAGAACCAGATTAAAAATTTATATATATATATATATATATATATATATATATATATATATATATATATATATATATATATATATATATATATACATATATAGAGACAAAACACATTAAAACATTTATGTGAGAAAGACAGTCTTATGCCAAGTAGCCATCTCTTCCAGACAACTTTTCGGACAAAAAAATAACCAAAGAAAATCTATATTATAAAATCCCTTAGACTATATAATAAACTTACGGTTATCTTAGAATGCGTCCCATTGATACCCGAGATAGCATCGGACGACCTCCATTGCATCTAAAATAGAAATAAATTATAATTATAATATGTACGATTACTTCTTAATTTGATCACCACTCGAGGGAATGATTATATTCAAAATATTTTCATTTCCCCGCTCTAATAAGACAGTGCGGCGTTAAGTTCTGCCAATTAGCTCGCAATGTTTCAAAATCAGGCTGAAAATAGTGCACGGAGTCTTGATATCAGTTCTATTTGAATACCGTGAAGCTTTCTGTAGCATTATGAATTTATCATAGTCTCATAAAAATCAAACAACACGTACGTATACAATGTAGGCATTGTTAAAGGGTTCTTGCTGGAAAATGGCAAAACTTTGCTTAAGTTTTCGCGAATATCGCTCTATGGCTACGCATTGAGGGCTGCCTGGTTGTAGATTGTTATTTAAATTTTAATTTTTATATGTCTTGGTGAAACGAGCGAAGATAAAAGCATAGGTTTTGAAATAATACGCAGCTTCACACCTTATCCCGTGTAGCAGAGTGGTCAGAGACAACCTAGTGTCGTGACTCTCCGTTGACTGCTTTCCTCCCAAAATCAAGACATTGCGTGCTGAGTGGCACAAAGGTTTTTGTCTTATCCTCTGGTATAGAAAGATTTTTTTTAAATAATATTATTCCTCCAAGAACGTATAAAAAATATAACCAATCGCGTTTGCAGTGATATACTGTCCTACTGCCTTATGATGTTGGTTTGGCTTGGCTTAAAAACTAGGTCTAATAAACTAAAACGTACAGAGAGTGACTGATAAATATACATTAAAACTAAAATTCTTTAAAAACCGTTGTCCCCACAAACTTTTATGGTGTTAGAGGCACCTGTGTCCAGGAACACCAAGTTGCAAAACTATAACGATGTTACAAGGAGAAAAAAAAGAAAAAAAATATTTTTATTTATAGAATAAATAATTTTTTTATCGTACTATTTTCAATTCTTTAAAAACTCATATTTTATTAAAGTTTACTTAAAATTTGGTGTCATTAACTCTTATAAAATATAATGTGACAGTGTCTGAAAGATTTATGAAGACAAGGTGAGTGGTACGAGAGGTCGAGGGCGACCTCAGTTGACCTTCGAAAACACAGTATCGAAGTATCGAAGATACTGGAGGTAGGTCGTAAATAGCATGAAGACCCCCGGAGACTGTTGACGAAAGAGGTATCCAGAGACCGTAGCGTTTGGCGCTCCGTTGTTTCTAACTACCGCAAGGGATAAAGCGCGAAGCTAAAAGTTTGTTCTAAAGTAGAGATTCTCATAAATAACTTCTCTTTATATTCATTCTAATTAAATTTTTATATATATTATTTGATATTGTAATAATATATATATATAAAAAAATAGTTTCGAAGTATTGGAAACCCTACCTTACATCCCTAACGAAGGGCGACCACACAATGGGTTTATTTACAAAGGACGCTCGTCACCTGCGATCACGCAAGTTATATTACGACACGGATTACTTAGTTATTATACATTTAATTTAACTTTTGATCCCACTAGCATTTCATTTGTATTATATTAATTTAAATAAGTAAAAAATATTTATTTCTATAACTAGCCAATGCGTTTATTTCGTAAATAAAAAAATAAAAAAAATCTTTCAGGCTATCCCGCAAACGATAAAGCGTGAACCTGTGGAAAGTGACAATTTCATATTTGTTTGCTGTCAAATATTTTTGGTATATATTTAGTTTTTTTTTTTTAGCTTCACGCTTGTATCCCGCGTAGCAGAGTAGACAGAAAGTACCTAGTGTCAAGACACTCCGTACTTCGCTTTCGACCAAATTCGAGACATTGCGTGTTGGATGGTGGAACTCAACGCCGCAAAATAATTTAAATATAATCACTCCCCCGAGTGGGGATCGTACCCACAACCGATCGCGTTTACAGTCAAACGCTGTCATACTGCGCCACGACCGGCCTAAATATATATTATATATTTAGTATTTTTTTTTTTAGAAATACATAACGAAGCAACGTAAGTTCTAAGATCTTTGACTTTAACAATTTTTACACATTTTAAATAAAACTACTTTCGTTGTCCGTTTTAAACACTTTGATTTAGAATCTTAATACTATAAAATAGAGTTAGCGATAGTCAATCATATGTCTTCTAATATTCCATATATGTTTACTTTGACAGATAAATTTGTATGAGATAATTAAAATATTGTTTTCACTATTTTCCTATTTCTTTGTAAAACACAAAAATATCAATTATATATTAAATTAATACGAATTTTTTTTTTCTAACAATATATCAAAATACAATAAATAAAGGAAATATATACAAACACTAACAAACACTTTTGTTGAAAGTGTTTAACATACACTTTTGTTAAAAGTGACATACACGTTACTGAGGCGACATGTGCTATATGATACGATTCTACTAAGTAGTGGGACAATGTATGACTGTAAAAGTGATCGATTGCGGTTTCGTCGATTCCTACTCGGGAGAATGACTATATTTAAATTATTTTCATTTCCTCGCTCTGGTAGCACAAAGCGCGGCGTTGAGTTCCGCCACTCAATATGCAATGTCTTAAATTTCAGTGTAACGCGGAGCACATAGTGTTTTAACACTAGGTACTTCTCTACCTTTCATTTCCCAGAGTTTATTTTCACAATAATTTACGAATACTGAATATTTAGAAGGTTAAAGTGAGTTTCCTTCCAGAAACACTTAGAAATCTAACCCAACTTCATACAACCGCTACCGAAGTTATAATAATACAATGTAGAAATGAACAAAATATTTTGCTTTGCAAATTTCATTATTATAATAAGCTTTGAACGTTAAGTACTTCTGGTTTTCATTGAGGTTCAGGAAGTTTTTAGTGAACTTGTAACTTTGTAACCAATTTATAGTTGACGAGTTTCGTGTAATCAAATATGTAGCTGGAGTTTGAAATATTATATGGCTAAGAAATATTTTGTATTTTTCTATATTAATATTAATACTTAATTATATTATTATTAAAGGCCATCGTGGCGCAGTGGAACAGCGTCTGTGTAAACACGGTTAGTTGTGGGGTCGTTTCCCACTCGACGGAAATGTTCAAATTAAAAATTATTCTTATTTTCTGGTTTGGTGGGACATAGTGCTGCGTTAAGGTCGCTACTCAATGCGCAACGTCTCGTCTAGCCTTCAAGTGGCAAACAGTTAACGGGGCGTTTAAACACTTGGTTATTTCTGATTACCCTGAAATGTGGGGCAAAGCGTGAAACTGCAAAAAATATGCATACAACATTTTTTTTAATATTTACTATTTTTAAAGTGTTATTCCACACTTCGGATTAGAAAACATTTCTTTTCTATTTCCACTTCCCTACTCAGGTAGGAAAGAGTGCGTTGAGTTTCGCCACTCAATAATGTCTATAATTTTGACTGAATACGGACTCAGTATCTTGACACTATCTCCGATCTATGTCTTATCTTATCGTACATTGAAACTACAACAGACTGTCTTGACTCCTACCCTCTGATGGGAAACATATAGTGTATCTGAGTATCAATTTTGACCTTGTAGACTAGTCTTTATTTTTTATTTATTTATTTATTTCTAATACATTGATAAATGTATTAGTTACTGAAAAAAAATAACGTTACAAACTTTTACTTTGGCATAGTTTGAGTCTAATTTAATTTGGCAAAATTCGTAAGCTTAAGGACACACGCCTTACTTAGGATTCGTCAACTCCTTAAGTAATCTTTGTCTTGGGGATACTGGCGCTACTTGTTTGGACTTGGATTTTTTTAATGTCGATAAATACCTTACTTGTAGATATGTTTTACTATTTTCAAAATGTTATTCCACACTTAGTATTGGATAATATTTTTGGCAAAAACGTATAAGTTTTGTTTTGTTTTTAAAAATGTTTTCCAATTTGTAAATGTAGAATAATGCTTTAAAAATAGTGAATTATTAAAATAATTAGAATTCTCTTTAGCTAAATGATTATTACTAAGAAATCGTTTCTGGGTAGCAGAAATTTGTAAAAATCTCTTTACACAGATGCTAACAACATAAATAAGTAGCAAACAATGAGGAATTTCGACGCAGCCGGGTGTAGAAGGCATGGATTAGTGGTTACAGCGCTTGGGCAGTTTCCAAGAAGCGCGACTTCGAATTCCAATTTTTTTTAGCTATTTTCAAAAATATCTTCAGACTTTTAATATAAAAAGAACACACACTATCTGTGTTATAATTTTACACTATTAAATATTATGAATGATTTAATTTTTGATATTAAATATTAATATTCCTCTTAATTCTAAATTTAATTCTAAAAACCTTTAGCTTGTGTTTTTTTTAATGGAATAGATATTTAAACTAAGAAAAAGATAGAAATTCAAAGTAATTGAACTAATTCACGTTTGGTTCTACCTTTATACGGTTAAAACCAAGCCTCTATAATACGATGTTTTTTTTAAATGTATATAAAAGTAATAATCGATCAATTTATCAACCAACCAAGTGATTAAATCAAGCTATCAATCTAAATCAATCATATAATATATGAAATGATACACATACCTGATCCTGAGATGTGAACAGAGGTATAGCCGACGACGACCACGCCACACACAGGCCAGCCGCGAAAGCTCCCAAATTTACTGCAACGAAAAATATAATACATGAACACTTTAAAAGCTTTTTAAAGGCTCATATTTAATATTAGTGAGAGAAAACTATTTTATTTCATACATTTAGAAATTGAACAAGGTGCAGTGTGACTGCGCCTGACTGTAAACACGACCGGTTGTGGATTCGATCTGCACTCGGGGGAGTGATTATATTTAAAATTATTTTCACTTTCTCGCTCTGGTAAGACAAAATGCGGTGTTAAGTTCCACCACTCAACTCGCAATGTCTCGAGTTCGGTGGAAAGGCGAAGTGCGGAGTATCTTGACACTAGGTTCTGTTCTCACTAGGTCTCTGTCTACCCGTCTACGGGATAAAAAGCGTGAATCAAAAAAAAAATAAGATTTAGAAATTATAGAAGTAATGATTCCGTTAAAGGGTTTGCTTTTTTTATAAATAATAAGAATTGTAATAACAAATATAATTTTTATTTATTTGAAGATAAAGACAATTAAATTCCCACTAATAACAAAATTATATTACAAGTTAAATAACATAGAAGGCCATCATGGCGCAGTGAGACAGCGCCCTACTGTACGTGCGATTGATTGTGGATTCGATTCACTTGAGGGAATAATTACATTTAAAATATTATCATTATCTTGCTCTAGTAAGACAAATCGCGGCGTTTAGAACTGCATGCAACATGTAATGTGTACTTGGGGGGAAATAGCGAAAGGAATGTATTGACAAGTATCAAGGAAGTGTCATTATAAGGAAATAATTTCATCAGATTTCATATAAATAGAGTGGAAAAAATGTAAAGAAGCTTTAAAGGTTCGTGCAACTGGCAAGATATGACTTGAAACCTATAAATAATTAAACAAAATTTGGCTGATATAAAATGATAAAATAATCAGAGGCGGAGTTCAACGCTGCAAATAATTTTACAGATCGAGGTCATATACTCTAACACTACTCTAAGTTCTCTCAGCATGAAAGCAAAAAGTATACATTTAGAGCTTACCAATCCCAGTAGCAA
The DNA here is from genome assembly GCA_032432895.1 of Dryadula phaetusa. Lineage (NCBI taxonomy): Eukaryota > Metazoa > Arthropoda > Insecta > Lepidoptera > Nymphalidae > Dryadula > Dryadula phaetusa. Next base: position 6,686,528 of record JAOYRS010000073.1, read on the forward strand.
TGTACTGTGTAGTAATTCCCGACGTGTCTCGCTTTATGTCTGGCACAGTTTCAAGCCGCTGCAGTATTTTCGAGTGGCCATTTTTGTTATCCGTCGGCTCTATGTAGGAAACACTTGCTTCAGCGTCCATTGGCTGGTCGTCCACTGAATAATAAATAAAATATATATTTGTCTATATAAATATGTCTTGAATTCGACGGAAATCGATGTACAGAGTTTCTAGACTTTGGTAATACCTGTCTATACTGCTGTGTGGGATAAAAGCGTGAAGCTAATAGTAGGGAATTCAAATTTCAGCTTAGAATACGTCCACATTCAAAATATAGATATTAAAATTTATTTAAAAGCCTCAAATAAATATCTAATTTCTTTCTACCAAATATGTTATAAAAAAGCAATTTCACGCTCTATCCCACATAAATGGTGAACGATTTCTTGAGACAAGGTTCAGAGCAAACTGAATAAATATTTTAAATGAAACTAGAAAATCCTATTAATTCTAATTCTAATCCTAAGTGTGGAATAACACTCTAAAAATAGTAAATATCAAATGAAAATATTTTAAACGGGTTAATAGTGTAGATTTAGTAAATCACCAAACAAGTGTTTTCAGAAATTCACAATTTTTACTGTTAAAAATAGTGCAAGTATGGTTCATACTTGCACTGCTGCTATTAAAACAATTATATTTTGAAAGAAAAAAATTAAAGATCTAAAGCCTTTAAATAGACTCTAATATAAATCTATATAATCTAGAATCACATTTAAATTATATAATCTTAAATAATATATTTTTTTTGTTTCACGCTTTTTTTATCCCGCATAACAGGATAGACAGAAAGCACCTAATGTCAAGATACTCAATACTTCGCTTTCCGTCAAATTCAAGACATTCCATGTCGAGTGGCCATGTCGAGCGGCGAAACTCAACGCCGCACATTGTTTTTACCAGAGCGAAGAAATGAAATAACTTAAATATAATCACTCCCCCGAGTGGGGATCGCACCCACAACCGATCGCGTTGTGGTCAAACGCTGTCCCACTGCGCCACGACCGGCCTCAATATAACCTACTAAAAAAGCTAAAACAGCTTCACGTTTTATTTTGCATTATTAAACGGAATAGTCAAAGACAACATAGTGGCAAGACACTCCGTTCACCACTTTTCGTCTGAATTTAACACTGTGTTAAGTTGTAGTAAATTTCACTAGTGTTTTTAATATAATTCTAAACGTATATTCTACATTTTTTTTTAGCTTCACGCCTTTATCCCGCATAGCAGGGTAGACAGAAAGTGCCTAGTGTCAACACACTCCATACTTCGCTTTCCGCCAAATTCGGAACATTCCATGTCGAGTGGCAAAACTCAACGTCGCACTTTGTCTTTACCAGCACGAGAAATTGAAAATAATTTAAATATAATCACTCCCTCGAGTGGGGATCGAACCCACAACCGATCGCGTTTACAGCCACTGCGCCACGACCGGCTTCAAACCTATATTGAAAAACATAAATATCTCGAGATTAGACTTTGAACTGCTTTCATGCATTCAAAAGATAATGTTTCTTCATAATATAACTATCTAATATGCTTTAGTTGTGATAAATTATGTTGAAAACAAACATAATTTGTTTACACGTGACCTCTCCTCGATCACTGTTACGCAACGATTGTAAAATCAGTATTAAATATACACTATCTCCATTCAAGAAATGATGTTTAATTATATACTAAGCTAATAAATCGGCCCAACTTCGTTTAGATTCTAAATTTTTACATACAAAGGTAAAACTAGATGAGAGACGATGAGACTAGATGCTTCCTGTCTACCCTGATATGCGGAATTCAACTGAGAAGCTAAAATAAACCATTTATGTAATCTTATAAGTCGATTTGTAAGTGATGTTGGAAATGTAAAATTTTATAAAGTTCCCATACTTTTATTAGCCAAAGATATAGGCCAGTAGTGTCCAGTAGAGAATAGTAGTTGAATAAAATAAAAAAATATACAAGAATTTTTTTTGTGGATGATCTAGTGAACTGTGTTTTCCTCGCTTTACACCTTCTATATTAACTATTAGATTTTTCATGTCGTAATTTTGTTTTGCAATAACTCCTAAAATGCTTAAACATATCGGAAGTATTATGCGTGAAATATTCAAAGTAACTAATGTATTTAAATAGATAACGATAGATACGCCACCGTAACACACTAACATGGCAAGTTTTGACAAATTTTATTTAAAATTCTTTATAAATCCCAATGGCATATATATACAGTCAGTCATACTCTCCACTATATAGGAGTCAGTCAGTCAGTAGATCTTAGTAATGAAATATTGAATTCCAATTAAACTTGTGATCAGAATCCGGAATTATAACGTACTGGCTCCGTCTAGACCATTTAATTCTTATTTATATCTCGAAACCAAACTTGACCTTATTAACGTCGATATCTACTTGTTGGGTCAAACATTTCATTCCTATTACTGAATTGACTTTGAACAGTGGTCTCTTAGCTTTTGGTAACATTGCTTATGTAATATTTTATTTGAAGCCTTAAAGTCTTTTCGGTAGCGATACACTCAAAGGAATTGATTTGTCAAGACACTTCACGTTATGTTTGAATTTATGATGTTGAGTGTTGAGTGGCGGAGCTTAAAACCGTGCTTGCCTACAAGAGCGAAATAATGAAAATAATTTCACAATTATTCCTTAGAATGGGAATCAAACCTATGATATACAACATGATGGAGTATCTAACTCACTGCGCCACAATAACACTATACAGCAAAATTATTAGGAAAAAATATCTCATTCAGGTATTTCAAAGAGATAACAGATATATAGCTTATTGTTAGGCAGAAAACGGACGTGACACTCCGTTCTCTCTTCTCTTCTTTTAGGCCTGCCACTATTTATAATTCATTAGACAGTAATACTTACATACATTATTTTATCGTACTTTTAAACTATAAAACTGTAAAGTTTCATCTGAATCTATTCAGTAATTTGCATAAGAGAGTAATAACTATCGGAAACCTTCATATTTATAAAACCTACATCAGCAAAACTTCTTCCCGAAGATAATCACGTAAATAAAAATCTACAGAAAAGTTTAAAACAAAGTAATGCTACCTTAAGTACCCAAAAATAAAATTCTTCAAGAAACGTTCCTAACTGTTATTTAAAAACTTAACAAGGCAACTCATTTAACCTTGTTCTAAATGATATAGATATTTGTATCAATTTATATTTATTAAAATAATTATAATTATAGTTTAAATTTATTTTTATTTCTTCGCTCGGGCAAGCCAGGGCACGGCGTTGAGTTCGCCAATCAACACTAAATGTCTTGATTTCAAGCGGAAAACAGTCAACGGAGTGTCTTGACACTAGATAGTTTACTTTGGTATGCGGAATAAAGCGTGAAACTATTTTTTTTAATTTTAGCGCATGAAGTAAATATGGAAACTAAGGTATAAAAAAAGAATAGAAAATATTCCATAGTACATAGGTACCTAATATATAATCAATTCTTACAAGTTAAATTCAAATTCAAGTTATACGATATGTATGTACGCGTACGTCATAGAAAGAAAATAAATTTCGGCGTTGAGTTACGCAACACACACTGTCTCTTACTAAGTGGCTATGAGAGGAAAACCGTAAAACGCGTAGATTCACAAGTTAAAATATATACTTGATACAGATTATTTATTAAATTTTTAGCTTCTTTTAATATAAGCATTATAAATTAAGTTAAAGTGAAGTCTTAACTATGAAAGATTCAAGAAACCTCCTCCAAATTACATAAAGCGTCAAAGTTATTCGAAATGGGTAATTATTTCAGTTTCTTTTCAAAAATATTTAAAACATTTCAACATTACAAAATAAATAAGCAAAATTAATAATTTTTTAATCAATTTACTGTAACTACTATTAAAATATTTTTAGTTAGAAAATATTCACCATAGAATCACTACCACTAAGGCATTATAATCAAAATTATATAATAACAAAAAAAAGAATAACAAACTTTTTTCTATGATACTTAAACATAATTGAGACAGATCTTATTACAGGCAGGGGTTCGAATCCTAATAGAGGGTTTAAAATCTTTAAAGAATCCCTTTATCGTATACACAAGTGTTATTTTAAGATGTTCTTAGATTTCCGTATACATATTGATAAAAATACATGTACACGGGAAAATTGAGAATAATTTGCCACTACATTATCTGTGCTGATTAAAAAAGAAAAATTAAAAAAATAACCTACTTTTCCCAATCCAACGCTGGCTGACACACCCAAAAAATTATCAACACAAAACTAATTGGGTAATATACTAAAAAAAAAAACAATATTTTTCTTTTAAAATAAAGCGTGAATCTCAACGCGGCGCAATTGACTGCGCGTCGACGCGTAATCTCGATAAGGCGGCGTCTTTAAAATGTTACAGGGTTGGACAAACAAACTAATTGATTAATATATATATATATATATATATATATATATATATATATATATATATTTAAGCTTTTATTCCGCATAGCAGAGTAGGCAGAAAGTACCTAGTGTGGTGGTGGACCTCAACGCTGCTCTTTGTCTTTACCAGAGCGAGGAAGTGAAAATCATTTAAATATAATCACTCCCCCGAGTGGGGATCGAACCCACAACCGATCGCTTTTACAGTCAATTATATATTTTTATTAATGTATTTCGTCTCTTTCTCTGGTTTCTCTCTTTCTGGTCTTTAGACATAAAGAGTTATGTCTGATTATCGTCGTCGATATGTTATGAGTATAGAACTGATAAACCGTTTCCAACACCTGTACCTAACAAAATCGCAGAAATTTTGTATGCCCAGTGTGTTTAAGTCCTTATGTTTGTCGGATCATCTGCTAAGTAAGCAACTTTCTTTACGGATCTCCTTCTTTCTGGCATTCCCAATTATGATGATCATTTAGTGATTTATATTTTACTTAAATAATAATATATTTTAATGTTAATATTTAGATAAACAAAACAAAATGTACAGTCAGAGGATTATTATTGGCCATTAAACATTTATATAGAGAAGATCAGAAAAAAGAACAGCTTTACGCTTTATCCCGCACACTGCGATTACTCACAGACAAATTAATATATATACATATATACTTTGCTGATTGCTTGTCTCCCGAAATCGAGACATTCGATAATTAGCCCGTTTAGTGGCGTTTAAAGCCGACGGTTTTGTCTTGGCAGAGCGAGCACCAGGCATCGAACCCACAACCGTTAGCGTTAATAATCAAACGCTGTCCCATTGCAATCATCTCCTCTGATCAAAAATATTAATAAGTAGAAACAAGTTAAGGAAAATTAAGTTAATTCAAGTTAAGAAAATAAATAATACATATATTTTGTTTGCAATTCATTTATATTTTATTCATAAAATGTCACACACGTTGCTAGGGTAACGCGTTTATTACGCGTCAACGAGACTGTTTTTTGAGGTTATTTTATTATTAACTTAATTACAAGTTTATATTTTAGTAAAATAATACATTTTTAATGAAATTCATTAATATAATAACTCAGTTTAAAATAAAATCTAAAAAGTAAATGCTGAAATTATATTCTAGTTGGAAAACCCGCAATACAAACACCTACTAGGTGTTTGCTATAAAAGAATGTACGTTCATGGGATCCGGACACATGTGCAACTCTTTAAGTTAATCTGCTAACCTAAAAACAGATTAAAGTAGCGTATAAATAAAGCAAATAAAAATACTAATTATATTTAATAAAATAATAATTTTTTCATTAAGATTATTTCACACTCTAAAACACTTAACAATTTCATTCGCCTTTCTGTTTTTATCCCGAGCTACACTCCATGCTTCATAGACTAATAAATCTAGCTAGTTTTAACTAATCATCAACATCGTAGAGCATTTTCATACATAATTAATGTATTATTCAAATTCTAACACAAATATTCAGCGTAAAGAGCCGTTTGTTTGCAAAGCTTGTATTTAAACCTTTCTCATATGCCAAGTATACCTATATGAATAACTCGCTTACTTATTCTTTTACATGGTGTCCATGTTTTTCTTGTTATTCCAAGAATTTCATGATGCAACTAAATTCTTCGCACCACGCACTTTTTCACAGAGCATGATTGCTTCGATACGTGTGCAGAATTGAAAGGGAGCATCAGTGCCCAACTGATGCTACCTCGTGGATACAGATCAGGTACAGCTCAGCACATGGTAGGAGTATGCCCAGCTATCGCGACTCAACGTCAACCGTTGCAACCAGCCAGTTATGCTTAAGGCAATCGTCAGTGGTAAGAGGTGGTGGTGACTCTTGACTTTTTGATGTGTCTCACAGGCTCCGCCGCAGGAGTCCACGAATGATTAGAGTAATTGATGTGGTAGTTAGTTTTATTGATTTTATATTTATCGACGGGCTACACCTACCTGGCCTACTGGCTTAGGAGCCCCACAAAACTTGTTCGAGTACTCCAAGCGGGTGAGTACCCGTGAAGAGGTTTCCTCATGATTCAAAAAATAATAGTATTATACTAATCTATCAATTATTAGTATTATACGTCAATGGAGAGTATATCTCTCATCTTCGTTTTGCCGACGATATAGTTATCTTTGCAGAGACACTGGAAGAGCTAAATCAAATGCTGAACGACCTAAATGGGTCCTCCCGACGTGTTGGTCTTGGTATGAACTTGGACAAAACAAAAGTTATGTTCAACAGAAACGTCATGCCGAGACCAGTGCGGGTCGAAGGCGTTCTTCTTGAAGTTGTACAGGACTACATCTACCTAGGCCAGACAATACAACTTGGCCGACACAACTTCGAGAAGGAAGCGGATAGGAGGATTCAGTTGGGTTGGGCGGCATTTGGCAAGCTCCGTCGAGTCCTTACGTCAACAATTCCGCAAAGCCTAAAGACGAAGGTTTTCGAGCAATGTGTCCTACCTGTAATGACATACGCTGCCAAGACGTGGACACTGACAGTAGGGCTGGTCCACAGATTTAAAGTCGCTCAGCGAGCTATGCTCGGGGTCTCTCTCAAGGATAAAATCAGGAATGAGGTTATCCTTGAGAGAACTAAAGTAACCGACGTAACTCGCAAAATCAGTAAGCTGAAGTGGCAATGGGCCGGTCACGTCTGTCGCAGGACCGATAGCCGTTGGAGCAGACGAGTCCTAGAGTGGAGACCGCGTCTTGGCAAACGTAGTGTAGGACGCCCTCTGACCCGCTGGACTGACGACATACGCATGGTTGCCGGAGCGGGCTGGATGAGGATTGCGGAGGACCGGGATGTTTGGCGCAAACTTGGGGAGGCCTATGTCCAGCAGTGGACTGCGATTGGCTGACGACAACGATGACTAATCTATCTACCCTCATGATTCCGCACTTAATATTATAATTTACAACCCACTTAATTATTATTATTGCTTGATAACGGAATATCTATAGTAATAATAAGTACTTCGAAAAAAAACAATAACAATTTGAAGATACAGTATAAATTGAAAGCGATAATCGAAAGACGGTCTAACATTTAATTTTTAGTTTCACGCTTTTATCCCGTATATCAGGATAGACAGAAAGTACATAGTGTCAAAAAACTCCGTACTTTGCTTTCAACCGAATTCGAGGCATTACGTGTTGTGTGGTGGAACTGAACGCCGCACTTTGGCTTACAGAGTGAGGAATTAAAAATTATTTAAATATTCACTTCCGAGTAGGAATCGAACGCACAACCGATCGCGCTTTCAGCCAGACGATGTCCCACTGCGCCACGACCGGCCTCAACTAAAACTTAAGTTGTTATATAACCAGTATTTACGAGGAAAGCTCACAGCACTTGACTATTACGTTGTTTATATTTAACATCGTTAACGTCTCTACCCCTTAAGCATCCAGAAACTTAATATTAGGCCTTCCCAGAATCCTTTTGGTAGATCTTAAATATAAGCGGTAAGTATCAAAGAGAGAATAATTATTAAATTAAAGTCTGGTAAAATATCGCTTAGAGGGATGGATCCTACTCGGAACTTTAGCAGATTTCTTAGAAGACATTATAGTTCATAATTAAATTTTATCTACAAACGTATGTCAGCTGACAAGGGAAAGTGAATACTATTTTAAATGAAGTCTGTTTATATGCGTATTTGTTAATTAACGGGATAACTACTAAACAGATTTTGATGAAACTTTGAGAACTATATTAGACCTAATTATATTGCAGTTGCGAGGCCGGTCGTGGCGCAGTGGGACAGCGTCTGACTGTAACGCGATCGGTTGTGGATTCAATCTCCACTCGGGGGAGTGACTATATTTAAATTATTTTCATTTCTTCGCTCTGGTAAAACAAAGTGCGGCGTTGAGTTCCACCACTCAACACGCAATGTTTTGAATTCGGTGGAAAGCAAAGTACGGAGTGTTTTGACACTAGGTGCTTTCTGTCTACCCTGCTATGCGGGATAAAAGCGTGAAGCTAAAAAAAATTATAATTTAACTATTAATTGAGTGAATATAACATAACAAAAAAAGCGCAAAATAAAATAAAATAATAATATTATTTTAAAACAATATTTGGGCAACCCTGTTTTGATAACCCTTCAACTCTGGCGCAACCCTAGTATAAACTGTACAGTTACACTATTATCATTTAATTATTTAAAAATGTATACGGAAATACAGTATTTAATGACATTGGAATAATGGTCATATTTATATGTAAGATTTTTATAAATATCCCACTGTATAAGATAAAATAATATTTTTCTGTCTATGATTTCGATAAGAATTATTTATAATATATGCATTTATACAATCTCGAGTTATTGCTTTGCTTGCGTTACTCGATATCTTTTACAATTATATTTGAATGGATCATATAAAAATATGTTATCTGACATTTTGTTACAAGGATCATTTTTGGTTGACAACAGTACTGATTATAAGTATATATTCTAAGTTTCCAAATTGTTAATAAAATAAAGTAAATAAAATGATTATATTTAAATTATTATCATTTACTCGCTCTGGTAAGAGAAAGCGCGGCGTTGAGATCTGCCAATCAGTCAGACACATAATGTTTCGAATTCGGCGGAGAGTGGAGTATGGAGTGTCATGACACTAGGTACCGCCTGGCTACTTTGCCGTGTGGGATGAAAGCGTGAAGCTAAAAAAAATAGATTTAATTTATAAAATGTCAAAATAAGATAATGTGTGTGTATTTTTGTTAGTTTAAGTTACATTATAAATATATAAAATATATATCGTATAATGGTTGATTGAAATTTTAAGAACGGAACTAAATAAGGCAACTATTTTTAAATTCTGCACTGTATTAGTAACAATAAAAAAAATCAATGTGACAAGAGTCATGGAGCTGTGTCCCAAAAAATCTATACATAGAAAGAAGCTTGTAACTTATGAGACACCACCCTGGTACAATGAGACGTCTGACTGACAGCCAACGATGTGAGTTCGGTTCCCATTCAAAGGAAGGCGGAGATATGAAAATAAATTAAATATAAAAATGAATTCAATTCGTCCTTGTTAGTAAAACAAAACGTGGTGTTAGTTCCCATCAATTAACTGTCATCTTGAAAGATGCGAACAGATTGTCTTAATACGATTTTCAAATTAAATTTTAAAATAAAGTACACAAGACATTTTTACTTCGCTATTCAATGAAATTTACAAAACAGTAAAACAACAAAGCCTTAACGATATTAAAAATACCAAAAAAAGCAACTATCCCAAACTGTTTTTCCCTCATTTCTTCGCTTCCTTATCTCAAATCGTAAACGCGGCTAGTCTATGAGTGGTGATAAATGTGACGTCCCCGTTTTATGACGTGACACTATCTGATAACAGGATAGGTCCTGTGAGGGGACAGCTGACAAATAATATGAAATTAAACCTTCACACGCTAATAACAAGATTGATTTTACAATAAACGTATCGGATATATTATAAGAATTTATGTTATATTGAGGGAATGAGCTTAGAAGCTAAGTTAACTGTGGCGTTTGATAAAGATTGAGCTTTTGGTCAGAATATTTTACTATTGACTGATTCTTTTGTATGGAAATACATATTTTACTATCAAGTATGTATATAATGTTTAAATCAATAAATTTTAATTTTAAAAATCATAAGTCACACATAGGTCATGTTATTTTGAAATTATAGAAACTGCTTCGAAAAACTAGCCCTTACATAACTTTATGTACAAGTCTTGTACGCCGGTTCTATTCAGGTTTGAGGTATTTCTACCTCGGTGTCCTCTGAAGGTAAGGGTGGTCTCGTCATAGATGGGTCTGTCGATGCTTAGTAGTTTAGTTTCCGTTGAGATTTAGTAGATAGTAACGGGTTCGAGGAGTCCAACAGTATTATGGGGCGTAAGGCGTTAATATCTTGTGTAGACTGCGTAAATAGTATTAACAACAGTGCACTGGTGATGAAGTTAAGTAACATTCCCTAATCGGAAATCGAACCCTGAACCAATGAATGAACAACGTTTGGATATTTCACCAAAAAACTACAACTTATAATAAGAAATAATACTAATTTAATACTTGAGGCCGGTCGTGGCGCAATAAGACAGCGTCTGACTGTAAACGCAATCGGTTGTCAGTTTGATTCCCACTCAGGGGAATGATTATATTTAAAATTATATTTTCATTCTTTTGCTCTTGTTAGATAAAAGGCGGCGTTGAATTTCGCTACTCAACCGCCGCTTCAGCGGTAAGCAGATTACGCGGTGTCTTAACACTATGTACATTCTGTCTACCCTGCTATACGGGATAAAAACGTGAAACTAAAAAAAATTAATACTTACATTTGTCATCCTGCCCCCTCAGCACCTCTGGTAAGAAATTCACCAAAAACATCCTCATAACTCAGTGGTTAAACACAAATACATGTAACAAATTCAATCCATAGTACACTATACAAATATTTGTTAGCTCGCGTAAGTCAAAACGGTGACTGCCATCTGCTGCGTACCCCATATCTGTGGTCTTCCTTCCGGTTGATAAAAATACTTTTTTTTGTTAGTTTTTAAGGGTAGAATGTGATTATGAATTTTATCTTTAGGGTGCCTTAGTTCCGACTACCCTGATATTCGAAAAAAGCTATAATTTAATATACATGTTAAAAAATATGCAAATTAAAATAGTAATCATATAAAAACAGTAGTTATCTTCGTTTTTCATAATAAAAACAATTTATTTTTATTATTGCATATTGATTAAAACACGAACTATATGTAGTTAAGAGATAGTTAAACCATAATAAAGATAATTGAAAATAAATATTGGATTATTTATAATTGTTCTCAAGCTTTCTAGAAACAATTTGATAATTCTGTAAAACGTTATTTTTATTTATACAAATTAATTTAGTGTCCATTTGTAATATTAAAAGAAAAGCTTTATAATAAATGTATGTATATATATATATATATATATATATATATATATATATATATATATATATATATATATATATATATATATATATATATATATATATATATATACATAATTTTCGTCTGTCTGCCAGTTGGTTTGTTCCATGTAAACTCTCGAACGGCTGGGCAGTTATCTGTCAGTAATTAATTCGCAACGGTAGATATCTTGATTGATTATAATTTGTTTTCCGTACAGCTTAAGAGAAGGCCCAGTAGTAAATCACTTCATTATCGAACCTGCACTCATTGCCTCAGATATTGATTTAAAATTATTTTTTCTGTTTAAGAAATTAAATATTTTATAAAATGAAAACAACCTTACATTCATTTGAATATGCTCGAGCATGTAACGTTTCTTTTAATTTTGTACACATTGAATAAAATTAGTTGCGTTGCTATCTACCGGTAAGACGAAGCGTGGCGTCAAGTTCCGCCACTCACGCACAATGTCTTTATTTTGAGAGGAAAGTAGTGAACGGAGTGTCTTGACACTAGGTTCTATCTAACTACACTAAATGATATAAAATAGTCAGCTTTAATCAGAACTGAATAAAAATTTTGACAATGCGAGGTACAGTGACCTCGACTCACGGATTCAAATCCTTGAACGTATAACTTAAATAATAAATATTCATTTTAAATTTAAACTATAAGTATATGTTAATGTCTAAAATATGCTTCCTCTCTTACTATTTGCATTTGTACAAACCAATTGTAAATAATTATAACTTAGATATAAAAAATAACTTCACACTTTATCCCACATAGAAGGATAGTCAAAGATAACCTAGTGTCAAGATACGTCGCTGACTGCTCCGCCGGAAATCACTGAGTTCCGTGTAAGTTATGTACCCAACGCCTCGCGTTCTCTTACCATAGCGAAGAAGGAAATCTATAATATAGATGTAATAATTCCCTCGAGTAAGAATCAAACCGCCGTTCCATTATGACACGCATAGATATAGAAGAATAGTCTAATACTTATATAATAATCAAATATTTATTATATAGGATGTTTTTAGATCTGTTTCTAAATAAATAGATTAAAACAAATTAAAAAAAAGCTTTAGGAAAAATGATTTATGAGCAAATGTTATTTACATAGAGATAAAGAAATTTGTGAGTGTGTGTATCGGTGAACACACATAAGAAGTGCAACTTTTTGTGACGTCAGTTTATGAAAAATTCTCCATTATTTATAATTTTACAGGCATTGGTTAAATAAACCTAAATTATATTTTTTTTCGCTTCACGCTTTCATCCCGCATAGCAGACAGTAGACAGAATGTACCTAGCCAAGACACTCCGGACTTCGCTTTCCACCGAGTTCGAGACATTGCATGGTGAGTGGGTGAACTCAACGCCGCACTCTGCCGTCAGCCACATACAATGTCTTAAATTCAACGAAAAGCGAAGTACGGACGATCTTGACAGGAAGTACCTACGTACTAGTACCTAGTACCTAGGTACTTGTCTACCCTGATGTGCGAATTAAAAGTGTGAAGCAAAAAAAAAGATAATAAAAGATAAGTAACTTCTCAGTTACTTATCTTTTATTATCTTTATATTTACAATTTTAATTTCCCCCATTCGTCGATAAAGCAGTTTCATATGACATATATTAAATTTATATAACATTTGTTAGTTAGTTAGGTACTTGCCTATCTCACGAGGTCATAGTTGTTAGACTAAACATTGCCTAATGATCACAAGTTCATCTCCATTGCGGTGTATGTTATCACAAACAGCGCACACATGGGAAGGAAGTAAACAATATACTGCATCAAAAATACTACTTTGCTCGTAGAATGATTGTATACTAATCAATATTTATAATGAGTTTATCATATTCTTAGATTACTGTATGGAAATGATTTAGTACTAGAAAACATTTATAATTACATTATATTTATAATTACCCAGTTTTATCAAGAACACACTCGTGAACGAGGCTGACTAATTATACACAATTTAACACACAAAATTTTAATTTAACACACAAAATTACACATTAAATATGACGTTAATTACACAATGTGTAACAATCACACTATATCTAGCGTCCCTGAGAGTATCGAGATATTTCCATCTCGAACGCCAAGTAGAAAAGAAACCTTTTTAGATTTTTTTTCTGTCAAATGAGTACATGTGTCTGACCCTGTTGGTCTTTACAGCGACCCTGGGAGAGGGAAGGGGGGGAAGAGGATATTCTGTCCCTGCGAAAAATAGCAAGAAGGAGTCGGCGACGGCTAGGAATCCTGCGGGGCTCGACCCTCGGCTTGCGATCGGCGAGCGGGTTGGAGGCCTTCTGGACGTGGTGTTTGCTATTTATACCAAATGGTACAACTGGGCGCCACATGTTGCTTGGACGTTATGAGGGGATGCTGACAATATAATATGAAATAATAGTTTAAAAACACCTAAAAACATGCTTTTAAGACGAATTTCATAAGTCCAAAATCGATGTACTTAGTAGGAAACAGACCAAGATGCCATCAATCTCATTCCAGTTCCATCATTAGATGGGCTTGGGAAAATAATCTGATCTACATGTAACTTTTAGACTATGACATTAAACATAGTTCTTTACAAGTCGACGTATTAAAAATATATATGTAGCTTCACGCTTTATCCTGCAAGGATAGACTAACAAGGTAGTCAAAGAGAACCTAATATCAAGACACCTCACTATTTACTACCCAAATTAGACACATTGTGGGTTAAGTGGGTCGCGCTTTGTTTAAATGAAAAATTTTATATATATTCCTCAGTATAAATGACACCCTCAACTTATGGCATTTTCTGTCAGACACTGTCATTGCACCACGTTGGCGTTTGGGATTACATACATACATATTATGTTAAATTTAAAAAGATTTTAAATGAAACTATTTTAAACGGATGAATCACGTATATTTTGGTATTAGAAAATACATTTTTGAAAACCTAACAGGACCTAAAATTTTTACACACTTTACAAGAAACTATTCATGTAAAATGTGTAAAAACGCATAAATCAAAGATCTTATTAAAAATTATTATTTTCTTAATACACTATCACCATACCACCATATTATTAGCTGACATTTTTACGTTTTTAATAATAATCAGTTCAAAATTCTAGTATTTTTTTTATTTGAAAAAAACTAAAACTGAATTTTTATCCGGTTACATCAGACTTCTACGAAGAGGATTATAGAAATAAGGTTTTAAGTGACTATTCCTAAAATACAAGCTAAGGGAGTGCTTAAGAAAAATTGTGTTATTTCCTGTATATAACATATTAAAGGATTTGTTAACGTGTAAAAGATATGTAACCTTAGCAACGTGTGACATACACGTTGCTAAGGTTAATAAGATTTTTAATTTCCGCGATTTTAACACATTTTAAATGAAACTGTTTTAAACGGATTTAGCGCGTTTATTTTTGTATTCGAGAATAGCAGTAACAACTTTGAACAACTTACAGTAGTTCGAGAATACCAAAATATTAGATACGATTAGTCGTTTAAAATTTTTCATTTAAAAAAAGTGTACAGCATTTATTTTATTAAATTAATTAAATGTTATGTTAATAAGAAATGCATACAAAATTAATTTCAACACCTAAATTAATTTCAAAAAATTAATTTCAAAACCTAGTTTTAGCTTCACGCTTTTATCCCTCATAGCAAGGTAGACAGAAAGAACCTAGTGTCTAGACACTCCGTACTCCGCTTTCAGCCGAATTTCAAACATTACGTGTTGAGTGGTGGAACTTAACGCCCCGCTTTGTCTTACCAGAGCGAGGAAATGAAAATAATTTAAATGTAGTCATTGTCCAGAGTGGGAATTGAACTCACAACCGATTGTGCTTACGGACAGACGCTGTCTCACTGCGCTACTACGGGCCTCATAATATTATATGATTTCCGACACTTGCAAAGTCTGGATTTTGAGCATTGAAGTTGCTTACACGCATAGTAAGGAAGTCAGAGAGAAACTAGTGTCTAAACATTCCGTAGATGTCCCAAAATCAAGACATTACACAGTATTTTAGTGTATAAAAATGATATTTATTATATATATATATATATATATATATATATATATATATATATACATATATATATATATATATTTAAATTTAGTTTGCCACAAGCAAACCAGGGATACCCTTAAGTAGACATTACAATAAAAGTACAAGAAATAAAAGAAATCTCTCGCCAAATGACAATCTATTTGCGGAAACACCCAAGTTCCCGGAAATCGGTGAGCATCGCTTATCTCAATCGTTAGGCTCAGCATCACCTCGTTAACACAAGGCAAGGTGTCTTGAAACAAAATACTACTGTCTTTACTCTTAGGTAGAAAAGAAGTTTATATATATATATATATATATATATATATATATATATATATATATATACATATAGAAAACATAAAAAAATTTAGCATATAACTGTATCCTCCATTTCTTAGATACCTTTCAAGTATTCTGACCGCTAAGCCATGCGTTCTACTACCAGCTGCGGTGAAATTCTTATACGTTTTGTTACAATTTATTTATGTTGTTACCATCTCTGTAGATAGATGTTTACAAATTTCTACTACTTAAAGATTATTAAGAAATAATCGTTTAACAAGAGAGATTGCTATTTTATTTTAATACTTACTATTTTTAAAGTATTATTTGACATTGAGGATTAGAAAACATTTTTGAAAAAACGTAAAATTTTTCGAAACGATATTTTAGTCCGAATCCCGCTCCGTTCAAGTTTTTATACGTTTTTTCAAATTCTTATTACTATTTATTCTAGCCCGACCACTTATGTAGAAAACCAAGCTTAAAAATAAATATTATTTAATTATTCCAAACAAGCTTTTAATAAGAATCGAACCCAGAACTATAATTTGTACAAACTGTTTACAACCACACCATATTGACATTCTACCAAAATTACATATATATATATATATATATATATATATATATAAACAACACTAAAAAAAGGTTTACATTTTATGTTTTTCAAACATTTGCTCTAAAAAATATTTACGTAAATACGACATGACGCTTATAGGGCCATAAATATTTAATTATTTTCCCGTTTCACATATAAGCTATTAAATTTAATAGCATATTTTTTACCACGCATAATAAGAGACAAGTGTAAGGTTTATTCAGGACAGCGGTACGTGTTTTCGTAACAGGTACCTGAATTATTTCCTGACTAAAAAATAATTTGCAACCATTCTGTCTAAAGCCAGATATAGCCACTTTGCTTGGATGACTTCAGTTGCCATTCTTTGATAAATATGCATATTGACACGTACATGAGACACTACATATTGAATGGCGGAACTCAACGCTGCTCTTTACCTTACCAGAGCCAAAAAATGAAAATATAATCATTCTTCTGAGTGGGAATCGAACCCACAAGCGATCGTGCTTACAATCCGACGTCCTTAGTAAAATCGCCCAAGTATTATATTGGAAAAAAAAATTAACTATTCTTTTATATTATTAGAAAACATTATTATGTTACAAATTAATTAGTAATTGTATTAAATACATAATAAAGTCAAGATATCTCCAATGGTGGCTATTGGCTACTTGAAACTATACGAAAACATATGTTTTTTTAGTTTAAATTTTTTTGCCGCAAATCAGATAAATCAGAGACCGACTTCCGTCCAAAATCAAGTCATTGTGTTTTAAGCGGTAAACACAACACCGCTCATTGTCTTACCGGAGAGAAGAAAGTAGAAATGTATTTGAAATATAGTAATTTGTCTGAATGGGAATCAAACCCAACACCAATCGCGTTTACAGTCTAACATCGTACCCCTTAAAGATTAATATATAATTGACACGATTAACATATCTTAAATATTATTCATAGATTAAAGACACAAAAATTGTACACTAACTAACACCAAAAATTAGTTGTAAGAAGCGTATAAGAATTTTAACGTATCTGGAGTAAGAACAACAAGTTGCTTAGTGGTCAGAGCGCTTGGACAGTATTCAAGAGGTATGAGTTCGAGCCTTCGTTGATTTATTATCTTGGCGCAGTGTGACAGTGTCTGACTGTAAACGCGATCGGTTGTGAGTTCGATCCCACTCGGGGGTGTGATTACATTTAAATTATTTTCTCTTCCTCGCTCTGGCAAAGACAAAGAGCGGCGTTGAGTTCCACCACTTAACATGCAATGTCTCGAATTTGGTGGAAAGCGAAGTACGGAGCGTCTTGACACTAAGTACTTTCTAGGTACTTTTCCTTCTTTCGTCTAATTTATCCCAACATGCAAAGAAACAGTGTCTCATTGATAAACGAATTTAAAGAAGCACAATAAATGATAAATAGAAATACAATTTATATACACTTTTGTTAAGTGTCAAACACGTTGCTATGGCGATACATATATACACGCGTAAACAAAGTGTCTATGGAAAAAAAATGTATTTTGAAGTGGCAACAGTGTCCACTAATGCTAACAACATCAATATGATAATACAATCCCAACCAAACAATGAGTTCTTTTAAGGGTAGATACAAAAGTTGTTCTTTCATAAACGTAAGCCGATTATTCGGTATCTTATCTGTTCCTTAGAAATTGGTTAAAAACCATATTAATGTTAGTCCGACGACGGCCCTGGGATTGGTTTTATTATTATAACATATGGAATAAATTGATATTAGCCACTTGAAAATCTAAGAGAAGAAGAAGACACGGGGAATACAGAATGTACCAAATTAGACTATCTTTTTTTAAAAAAAAATGCTATTTATACACTTAGGATAAGAAAATAAGTCGGGTAAAAATTTGAACCGCGCAGTTTTCATACATACCGAAGGTACGTAGAACGTATGGCTTAGTGGACTGAGTGCTTATACTGTTTCAAAGTAGAACGGGTGTGAGACCTACTACTGTAAAATGTTTATACGTTTTAAATTTTTTTTCACCTAACATTATGTTGTTCTTTATTTATGTCTAAATGAATAAAAAAATAAAATAATATTTTATTTTATACATCGATACGCAGGTATAGATGTATAAAATAAAATATTATTTAATTTTTTTTTATTTTCATGGTTGAAGAACCATGAAATTAAAGAAGTCTAAGGAAAATTACACAACGTATCGAAATTAATTTACCATATCATTCCATTTTTTTTTTAAAACATTATAATTTTTTTGCAGTTTCATCGTTTTTTCCACGCGAAATTGAAACATTGCATTGCAATTTTAAACATGAAAATCGAACCTACAACCAATCGCATTTACAGTCAGACGCTATCATTATTTTATACGAAAAAAATAATTATCAAATAATTACATAATTATTTGATAAATATTTCTTTATTAATTACTTTTGTAACCTACAATATACATTCACCGGATTCCCCTTTGAATGTGCGATATGAGAGACTCGCGTTATCTTCGTCATTAATCAATTGCCTCATATCGTGTACATCGCATCTGATTGATTCCGTTCCATTTCAATTTGTTTCAGTAGCAACGGTTCCAGTACAAAGGCCTCTGTTTCACAATGTATGCTTTAATCTGAATATTATTGGGACTGATGTTAATACACGATGTATGCAAGAAGTATTAAATTATCAGTAGTAAACATTTAAAAAAATATATAAAAATTTGAACGCAACGGAATTCCAACTCGCGCCTCTAGGAAACCGGCCATGCGCTCTGACCGCTAAGCCATACCATAAAAACCAAAGTGTCTTAACACTAGGTTCTTACTTACCAATTAATGATTTCAATTCAGAATATATTCAATAAATAGTTTACAAAGAATCAATTAACCATGAGGCTGGTCGTGGCGCAGTGGGACAGAGTCTGACTGTAAACGCGATCGGTATTGGGTTCGATCTCCACTCGAGGAAATGATTATAATTTAATTATTTTCATTTCCTCGCTATGGTAAGACAGAGCGCGGCGTCGACTCAACACTCAACACGTGGTTTCCAAAAATATTTTGAATTTGGCGGAAAGCGCAATACAGAATATCTTGAGCTAAAAACAAAAAATATTCATTAGACATTATATACAAAAACAAGATTTTAGACGGCCCTTGTTAACCCGGGAAATAAACACAAAAAATAAACTTTCTTGGGAAATAAACACAAAAAATATACTTTCTTAGGAAATATTTTGGAAACACGCCATTTAATTTCATTCAAAACTCAACTTGCGCCTTCCCGAGTTAAGATGTTAATTGTATAATGTACAAAAGGGAATTCGTTCTCAGAAACATTGCTTTTAATGAATATTAGTAATTATAAAGTTATTGTTTATTTTTCTTGTAAAATATAAAGAAATAAGAAATGATTCTTCTCTTCGCATTGGCTTTTGGAAGTTTAGCTTAAATTAACTTTAGATTTGTTTTGAAACTGTAACGAAGTAAATATAATATATAAAATATTTGTTTTATTGCTTCAGGCTGTTATTCCGCATAGCAAGACACTCCGAATTTGAGACATTGCGTGTTTAGTAGCAGAACTCAACGCGGCACTGTGTCTTAATTAATATAATCATTCCTCCGAGTGGGAATCGTACCCATAACTGATCGCGTTTACAGTTAAAACAGCGATGTTGATATATATATGTATATATATATATATATATATATATATATATATATATATATATATATGGTTTAGAAAAACAAGTCTCATTGAAGATTGAGATATATATATATATACCAAATTATATTTTCCGGCTAAACTCTGTGTTGACGGGACGGGGTTGATATAGCTGATGTTATAACGAGAAGGTTAGGCTACTTTTATTTTAGAATCATAAAATAAAAATAAGAGAGATAAAAATGGCCAGTCATAGCGCAGTTGCACAGCGTCTGATTGTAAACGCTATCAGTTTTAGGTTCATGTCCACTTGAAGGAATGATTATATTTAAATTATTTTCATATCCTCGCTCGGATAAGACAAAACTAAACCAAAATCAAAAAAAAATATTGAATTCAGACACTCAAAAGGCAGGGTCTCAAATTCGGTGACAAGCGGAGTACGGAGTGTCTTGACACTATCTACTTTCTGTCTACCCTGCTATACGGATGCAGATAACAGCGTGAAGCTAAAATAATAAAATAAACATCCAATAAATGTAACTCTCAATAATATATATGAATACAGACAGACAGACACTGAAACTAGTTAGACAATATAAAAAGATTTTTAATCTGAAAAGCATCTCAAGTATTATAATAAAAGTACTATTTAATTGAAAAATGATATCTAACCATCTCTTCACTAAATTCAAAGAGATTCAATTTATAAGCGGTTTCCGAGTGAATTGGCGGAAATAAAAGCAAAGCTGGCGATCGTTAGCGTCACTCTTTTCATATTAGACAAGTCCTTTCATAGCGCTAATTAGTCATTTTCGTCGATGCTTCCCCACATTGGGGTGGAGCTGGGGGGAGTGGTGGCGAGGGTGGTATGATGGGGTTAAATCTATTATTCTATTGTTTTAGAAAAACAAGTCTCGTTGAAGTTGTTCTGAGCTATATGTATACTTTGGTGGTAGGAGGTTAATTCTCCGACTGGCGAGCGACCACTGTCATGACAAATATCTGAGGATGTGTTCCGGTTCAATGTCATGAAAGTCAACTTTCCCTATTCCCACCCATCCAATAATTTAAATATAATAATATAAAAGCGAATTACGGAGTGTCTAGGCACTATGTACTTTCTGCCTACCCCACTGAGGGAGATAAAAGCTTGAAGCTAAATAATAATAAAAATCATGTTGAAACAAACAAATTTATATTAAGTTATAAATGAAACTATTTTAAACGGATTAATACGTATATTTTGGTATACGAAAGTACATACTATATAATACTCTTGAAAACTGTAAACTGTTCGAAACGTCAGGTTTCCAAAAATGTAATTTTGAATACCAAAATATACGCGATTAATCCGTTTAAAATAGTTTCATTTAAAATATATAATAATCGCTAAAATCAAAAATCTTATTATAAATCAATATATTTATATTCCAGCGAACAGTGCAATTGTGAATACTGAATCTCAATCTTTCTCTCAATTTCTGTGGAAAGCGGAATATAGAGTGCCTTGACACTTGATACTTCCTGACTACGCAGCTATGCGGGATAAAAGCTTAAACATATAAAAAAATATTATAAATATAAAATAGAACAAATATTTTTTTTTTTCAAATATTTTATTTATTAATTCATTTAAATAATTCATACCACTTATTTTACTAAGGATTACCATAAGGTATTTGCATATAAATGCAAAAATATATATTCATTATTTTGATATTTAAAAAAATACACACATTCTATATGTATAATATTGTACAAGGTAATATTGTACAAGGTAATATTGTAAAAAATTGAACATATAACAAGAACATATAGTTAAATTAACAACAGCGTTTGGATTTCAAGAGGTGCGGCTTCGAATCCGGCTATCTTCAAAGTCTTTTGTACGTTTCTTTATTTTCTTACATCTAAGATGAAATAATAGATATACTAACACATTGAAAAATAAATCAGTAACGAAAGTAACATAGAAAATTATTTTAAGAATAATGTGATGATAAAGAAATGTAAAATTTTATGTATGTAAATGTGACACACACACTACCATGTGTTTAACATACACTTTACATGTTACACTCTATAAAGTGTAATTTATACGCCGCTTCTTATAATCGAGAATGACCTTAACCATATAAAGTGTATCAATACATAAACGTTAGTAAGTAGAGAAATTTTCTTAACACTTTTAAAGTAATTTAAAACACACTCGCAAGATATGTATTCTGCAATAGATAACTAAAAATAACGAAGTGTCGCACAAAACTTTGCAAATACGTTACATTTAAAAAACGCAGCAAATGTTATTCCACACTTAGGATAAGAAAACATTATTAAGAAAACGTATAAAAATTTAAATGCAGCAAGATTTGACCCCACGCCTCTTATTCCATGTATAAGCGCTCTACCGCTAAGCCATACGTCCTACACCTGGCTGCGTCGAAATTCTTATAGGTTTTCATATTTACTATTTTTAAAGTGTTATTCCACACTTAGGATTAGAAAACATTTTTGAAAAAACGTAACAACATAAATAAGTTGTAAGAAAACGTATAAGAATTTCGACGCAGCTGGTAGTAGAACGCATGGCTAAGCGGTCAGAGCGCTTGGACGGTATCCAAGAGGCGCGGGTTCGAATCCCGCTGCGTTCAAAATTTTTATACGTTTTTTCAAAAATGTCTTATAGGTTTGTTACAACTTATTTACTCTCTTATCAACGCATAACAGGTACATTGCTTGGCGTTTGATAATACTGTACGCTTTCGTTAAGCGTAGTGGCTCCGATCACATCCCCACCGGCTACCAGCAAAAGTCTCCGCTTTTTGTGATGACGGAGTAGAGATGCGACACTTTGAAAGCTTCTCTCTCCGCGTCGGGGAAAGCCCAAGGCTAAGCGGCCGTCCGGACGACGTCGAACTCCTACGTTATGAACTGATTTGGCGCAAGATACGCTCAGCGTGTAGGCGTGGTTTGGCTGGAAAATGTATGAAATAAATATGTTCATATTTTTTAAAGAGTTTACACACTAAAGAAATAAAAATGTTTTAGAAACGTAAAAATTTGAACGTTTCCGGACACGAACCCTCTTGGTAAATGTCCGCTCTAATTATTTAAGTCATACGTCATTATAGAGGTCATCTCGGCGCAGTTGGACAACGTCTGGACTGTAAAGACGATTGGTTGTAGGTTCTATTCCCATTCGTGGAAATGATTATATTTAAAATTTATTTTTATTTCTTCTTATCGAGCTGTGTCGTATTTTGCTTCATTTTTGCTCTCTTCATTAATAAAATCAATTTCTAAATAGATCTTATTCAAACATGCTAGTACTTGTAGTACTATAGATATATGTTGCTGTTTTAAAAGTATTAAACACATGTAGGAATAGAAAACATTTTTGAAAAAACGTATAAAAATTTGAACGCAGCAGGATTCGAACCCGCGTCTCCTGGAAACCAGGAGGTCTAAACGCTCTGACCGCTAAGCCATGGGTTCTACTACCAGCTGCGTCATAATTCTTATACGTTTTGTTACAACTTATTTATGTTGTTTAGCATCTCTGTAGAGAGATTTGTACAAATTTCTACTACTTAAAGATAATTAAGAAATAATCGTTTAACTATTAAAATAACATAGCAATATCTCTTGTTAATTGTATAAGAATTTCAATGAGTTGAAATTTGTATACTTTTTTTTTCAAAGTGTTTAGTATAGATGTACATATAACATCAAAAATATCAGTATTGTCAATTCTAAAGCCACCAGCAAGGATAACATTTCAGAAAAGTTGACAACAAATTTTATAAATATTTTTATTATGTTTTCATAATTTATGAGAATCGCCAAACGAAACTACCTACCTGTTGAATCCTAAACGACTAATAGAATACCGCTACAATATTACGTATTTCTTTTATACAATGAGTCATTGCAACACAATGGGACAGTTTCTGACTGATGCCATGTGTAATTTCGTATCGAACTCAAGGGGATGATTTTATTTTTAAATATTTTTACTTTATGGCAGATCAATTAAAATTACAACATCCATTATTTTTAACAATACAATGAAAATATAATTAAAACGATATAAAAAAGCAAGCGCACGTCGACACGCCACCCGTGGCGTCGCATCGCATCGCGTCGCTGCCAAACGAGGACCGTGCTCAAATTAAAATGTTGGCAAAATTTTCCCACTCCTAGATGGTTTTGCATTTTTTATATTTTAATCCAACTACTACTGATACTAATATATACATATATATATATATGAATACAATATTACTATTTATATAACAAGACTAGTCGAGCACAATGACTTCGGCCGCGAGGAATTTAACATTTCCATTTTTTGATTGTGCTATTATAAAAGGTTAAGACACTCCTTATTACTTCAGCTACTTGCCAATGTTAGTTGCATCGAAATCGATTTAGCCCTTCCAGAGATTAAACGGAACACAGAGACGAAAAAAACATGTTTTGGTATATGGACCGTATATAACCGTGTATAGGATGGATTATTTTAATATAACAAACTGGCAATTTTAATTTTATTTATTTGTATATATAACATGTATATTTAATAAGAATCCGAGGTAATTGTGAATTCAATACTCTTTGAAAATATAAAACATTTATTTCAATGTTATTAAAAATGGAAGCTTTGGGCTTTTTCCACCGAACCCACAAAGACAGTAAAGAAGATGGATATTAGAGAAGGGAATACTCTACCACTAGACACATTTACACATGACATTAAAATGTTATATTTTTTATTGTATGTAAATATTTTACGTAAAATAACGGAAAATTCTTAACTTATGACGTAGTAAGTAAAAAAGCTAAAAGCTAATTCTAAGAAGGCGAAGGCGTAGGTTCAAACCCTTCGTTAACATTAAAAATTCCATACTTTAACCAATAGTTTTATATATTATTTTCAAAATAATTAAAATAAAAGAGGCCGGTTGCATTGCAGTGGAACAGCGTCTGACTGTAAACGTGATCGTTTTTGGATTCGATTCCCACTCGGGAGAGTGATTATATTTAAATTATTCCCATTTCCTCGCTCTGGTAAGGCAAAGAGTGACGTTGAGTTCCGCCACTCAACTCGTTTTTGAATTCAGCAGAAAACGGAGTAAAGAGTATCGTGGTACTAGATACTTTCTACTTACCCTGCTATAAAAATATAAACAATCTCCCGAGATCACAACTCGTGACCAATAACTCAGAGGTTGTCCCACTGCGCCACTGCGCCACTAGCTACACAGTACTCGTATATAATTTGTTCCAAAACTACAATATAGTTGCCACCCCTTTCAAATCTATCGTATGATTTGGGTAAAACTTTAACAAAATAAAAGTTTGTTATACAATTAAATGAATTTCCGAACATATTTGGTACTTTGGGTCACTCAATTATTTAGTTTGAAATGACTTTTGGACGTTAACGTCGAATTTGAAGTCACTATTTTATTATAATGCTTATACGAGTATAAATATAACATTTGAAATTATTTTATTATTTATAACGCATGAAAATAACAAAGTAGTAGAACTTGGATACGTACATATTGTATACATACAGAGAAATATTACAAGTTGAGTGACGCTTCACGCTTTATCCCACATTTCAAAACTAACTAATTAATCATCTAGCTAATATCAAGAAACCGTTCACTCTTTTTCGTTCATCAAATCACGGCACATTAAGTGACTGAAGTCATCACCGCACCTAGTCTTACCAGAGCAGGAATATAAAAACATTCAAATATATTCAATGAGCACGGTCAGAACCCAAAATTACTGTGTTTTCATTCAATAATTATAAAAAAAAATCTAAATAATAATGCATTCAACGCACCTGACTGGAAGGCCTCAATATAAAGGTGCCATCAGGTTGGCCTATCAGCATACTTTCCGCTTCATTCCTATCTATGTTCATGTAAAAGGGCTCGTTCTCAACAGGCACCGGAAGCGGCCGCGCCGCCATGTTGTTCTCCCATACTCTTTCACAAGATGGCTCCGTTTCCGATTCCTCTGATTGCGTGACGTCATTTGTTTCTGTAAAGTTTACAACATATTGTGATGCAGCGGAGGGCTTATTTGAATAATATATGTACGTTTAGATTTTAGATTCTATGGTATTTTCTTTATATTTCATTTTATTTTTATTTTTGTATTGTATGTATGGTGATTACTGTAGCAAATATTCCTTAGTACTTATTTAATAAATTTCTTTAAGAATTGGGATCTGATTTACAGACAACTATGCGAGTGTAGATAACCAAAATAAAAAAATTCTGTAAAATTTATTCATTCACTCAAATCCCACTTTAAAACGAATTCTTTAATTAAATTTTAAATAAAACATAATAACTAAGATGTACACCAAGAATATAAGCATACTAAAAACTATTTTTATTTAATTTCATTTATGACATTAATTTAGTACCATGATGGCCTCTATATCTATCCTTTTTTAACTTCAAGTTTTAACCCAGTATCCCATAAAAAGTTAATCAGAGACCAGCCTAGTGTCAAGACACTCCACTGACTGCTTTCCGGTCGAAATCGAGTCACTGCGTACTGATTGACGAACAACACCGTGCTTTATCTTACCAGTTTCTAGAAGTAAAAATATATTTTTTAAAACTAACCATTCTCACTAATAAAAATCGAACCCAAAACCAATCGCGTTAACATTCAGACTATAAATCTAACTATTTCAGATAAAATCTGAAATTTTCAGCAGTTGGTAAGCTCTTTCAGTCTACCGTTGTCTGTACAAAACGACTGTCCAATTCACAATAGCCAATAATTAAACGATTCCAATTGATCTCATTTCCTTTCTATTTGTTGCAGACTTTGGACTTAACTGTCTAATAAAATTCATTTTAATGAAACTGAGTTGTAAGGAATTGTTATTATGTTATTTATTTCTGGTACTTCTGGTTTGGTTTCACTTACTAGTTAGAGTAAAACTAGTGTCCAGACATTCCATTCTTTATTTTCCTTTCAAGATATCACGTGTTGAATGGCGGAACTCAACACTGTGCATTGTATTACAAAATATAATCTTTTCTCGATTGAAGATCGAGTCCACAACCAATCGCAACATATCCCATGTCACAGTGTTCTATCTCACCATATATTCAAACATTATATATTATTTATATTTTATATTGAGTAATGACTAAATACCAAGTTTCTCTAATAAGACATAGAGTCATATGTATAGAAATAAATAAAAACAGATTTTCTGAATATAATATTTAAATAATCACTTTTTCTAAATACAAATGTATACACGATAACTATACTAAAAAAATATTTTTTATATTTTTTGGCTGTCCGTCTGTCTGTTTGACTGGAACGGCTGAACCGATTTTGGCGGGACTTTCACTGGCCGATAGCTGATTTAATAAGGAATAAATTGGACTACTGTTATTTAAGAATTTTAGAGCAATCCATAATTTCCACGCATACAAAGTCACGGGCACCGCTTATTTCAAATACAAATCCATTACTATATTCTTGCTGGTGTACAAAAACATTTTTTATAACGTAACTGTATAAAAATGTATACTAATGAAAACGCTAGCTAAGTAACAAATGAATCCAATAAAAAATATACATTTCCCTCCGATTGGAAATTGCCACAACTGTCATATGCAATGAGATACCTTCTGAGGATGTCTCGAGGACCTATTGCTTACTTTTACGTGGCTATACATTTTGATTAACCCCTATTCTAACGTAGTAAGATAGATAAAGAGAATTTAGTGTACTGGCTACTTAGTACATTATTTGTTGAGTGGAGGAACTCAACGCCGCGCTTCGTCTTACCAGGACCATGGTGTCTATACTCAGACACTATTGAAACGCAAAAATTTGCGTTGCGAATATTTTTTTTATATAAGAACTAAGTTATACTGACGATACGTTTTCTTGAAAATCATTGTTCCTAATAAAACTTTGAAACTGTAAAATGTATCAATAATTAAAAAAAACAAATAACAATTTTCAAATCTAGATTTTAGATTCAAGATAGATCTGAAATCTAAATTTTATTTTATTACGTAAAAAAAGTTTTTAAAATACATATGACTTTTAAAGAACTGGATACGTACCTGCTATAACGTCAGTGAGACAATGAAACACGCGATAGAACACATCCACCGCGCCGCTCGTGACCCTTGTCGTCAGATTGTACAGTAATGGCACACTCACTTTCAAGTACCAACACATTTTTCCACATTATTTATTATTATTATTATTACATTTGTTGGTTTTAATTGTTTATACGTTAAGAATATTTTTTTACTAAAATTATGAGCACGAAGGAGTATGAGATTTCATCGAGTTAAAGTTATATAAACTTTTTATATCAAATGACATACGCGTTGTTATGGCAACGCGTATTTTACGCGTCAACAAGGCTATTAGTATTGTTAGCTTCACGCTTTTATTCCGCATAGCAGGGTGGACAGGAAGTACCAACACGTAATATAACTAGTCTCACGACGGTGGAATTCAACGCCTGTGTGAGTGAGAATCGAACCTACAACCGATCACGTATACAGTCAGACGCTGTGCTATCGCGCCGTTACTGTTGTTTATTGAGCCATTGCACTCATTTAGTACGTTTTGTTTTAACAATTTTGTGCATTTATTCGTGAAAAAAATTAATTTATATAATAAAATTAATAACTTTTTTCCCAACCTGATGTTTCAAAAACTTTACTGTAGTCCGAGATAACAAGTAGATTTTACCTGTAGATAGGTCTTAAGCAATTCCACAAACAGAGATCAAACCTGTAACTATCACGTATGTAATCAGACACTGTACCAGTGGCCTTAAATGCTTATAAATCTTTTTTTTTTGAAAAAACGTATAAAAATTTTATAAAAATTTGAACGCAGCGGGATTCGAACTCGCGCCTCTTGGATACCGTCCAAGCGCTCTGACCGCTAAGCCATGCGTTCTACTACCAGCTGCGTCGAAATTCTTATACGTTTTGTTACAACTTATTTATGTTGTTTAGCATCTCTGTAGAGAGATTTTTACAAATTTCTACTACTTAAAGATTATTAGGAAATAATCGTTTAACAAGAGAGATTGCTATTTTATTTTAATATTTACTATTTTTAAAGTGTTATTCCACACTTAGGATTAGAAAACATTTTTGAAAAAACGTATAAAAATTTGAACGCAGCGGGATTCGAACTCGCGCCTCTTGGATACCGTCCAAGCGCTCTGACCGCTAAGCCATGCGTTCTACTACCAGTATCCAAGAGGCGCGAGTTCGAATCCTGCTGCGTTCAAATTATTATACGTTTTTTCAAAAATGTTTTCTAATCCTAAGTGTGGAATAACACTTTAAAAATAGTAAATCTTATAAATCTTATTAATATTATAAAATACTATACAAAAACTATGTTATTCCTAAAAGGTTTCAATATATCAAGACACTCCGTATTCCACTTTTCTCCGAATACGCGACATTGTGTGTTGAGTAGTGGAACTCAAGCCTGCACTTTGTCTAACCAAAGTGAGGAAATAAAAAATAACTAAAATATAATTCCCCAAGTGGAAATCATACCCATAACCGACCGCATTTACAGTCAAACGCTATCACACAGCATCAGGACCGGTCCCTCTCTCAGATTTTAGTATAAAAATATAAATTTCAACCTATAAAGGAATACCAAGTGTATTTCTATTAAGGTATAAGAAATAACGAACGCTCAAGAGTCTCGAGACCATCTTCAATAAAACTAAAAAAGCGATCAATAGATTTGTTTTTTAAATAAATATTTTTCTATATTGAAATGCTAGTTTTTTGAATTTAATTGGCAAAGTGAATGTGCTGAGTAGTCTAACTAAAGATTATTATTGTAATAAATCTCACAAGCTGTACATACAACATTATAGTGCAACAAGTTTATCTATTTAGGGTAGTATAAATGATATATACGGGGTAGTAGCAAGTATATTATACATATGAGGTAGTAAAAAAAGTATTAATATATGCACGAAATATCTACCTGTTTCTATTTAAAAAAAATATAAAAATTAGAACGCAGCGGTATTCAAACCCGTGCCACTCGAAAACCGTCCAAGAGGCGTGGATTTGAATCCCGATGCGTTCAAATTAACCCTATAAATAGCTAAAAATACATATTTCGTTTAATCAGCGGGAGCATTTTTTAAATTGTTATCGACTCTCCCAATGCAAGTGTCTTGTATCCGTCTAATTCCAATAACTTAAGATGGCCGGAAAGTATAGAGTAGTGTTCTAAGTCGTGTATACTTAGTGTCGCCTTTCGCCACACAAAACAACGGAGAGTGAATAAGAACCGATCGTGGCGCAGTGGGACAGCGTCTGACTGTGAACACCATCGGTTGTGGGTTCGATTACGGCTCGAGGGAGTGATTATATTTAAATTGTTTTTATTTCATCGCTCTAATAAGATAAGGCATGGCTTTAAATTCCGCCACTCAACACGCAATGTCTCAAATTTGGCGGCAAGCGGAGTACAGAGTGTTTTGACACTACATACTTCCTGTCTATCCTTCTATGCGGAATAAAAGCGTGAAGAACGCTTTAAATAGTATATAAATAAACTAAAACCACGCGTTTTCTTGGTTAAAATGCGAGAAATAACAACATTGTACTAAGGAAAATGCTAATAAACCCACATTCTAATTATTATCACTGGTTGTGAATTTGAAAAGCCCCGAAATCTGGAAGCCTGTGTTGTGGCGCGACTCTGCGGTGGAAAGCTTAATTAATATTTACTATTTTTAAAGTGTTATTCCACACTTAGGATTAGAAAACATTTTTGAAAAAACGTATATAAATTTTGAACGCAGCGGGATTCAAACACGCGCCTCTTGGATACCGTATCCAAGAGGCTTAGACGGTATCCAAGAGGCGCGGGTTCGAGTCCCGTTGCGTTCAAATTTCTATGCATTTTTTTTTAAAAAGTTTAAATAACTTTTAGAATATCTTCACTTGAAACTTATAAATTTTAAAGTATTTCATAATAACTTCTTAATAAGAGTTATTGAAAATCAATTTTCAGAAGCTTAAACAGATTCAAATTAAGATGTGCTTTTGAATAATATATGATAGTAGAAACAAAAAATGTTATTTATAATTTTATAGTTACATATAATTGGCTTTTTTATCTTCACACTTTATCCCGTATAGCAATATAGACAGAAAGCACCTAGTGTCAAGACACTCCATTATTTGTCTTCCACCGAATTCGAGATATTCCATGTTGAGTGCCGGAACTTAACTCCGCTATTTATCTTACTATAGCGAAGCGAGCAAAACAAACCCATAACGCATTGCGTTTACAGTCAGACGTTGTTCCACTGCGCCACTTGCCTCTATAATAGGTTGATTTATAAAAATAAGCTTTTATAATTATTTTTTTATAACTTTACGGCGTTTGGTTTCGCAACTCGACCCGCAAGGTCTCGAATTCTCACGGGGGAAAGCGGAGAACGATGTCTTAATACGGAAAAAGACGTAAAGCTGCTTTTATTTTCTAATACAAAGCCAAAAGCTGCGTAAAAGATAATACCGTGGAGCACTTAAGGTATAATTGGCAGATGTTTTTTTAACTTTATGTCTCACATTTTATGGAGTGAGTCGTATCACTTAACGAAAATTGATATTTAAATTTTAATATTGGCGGGTGGGAATAAAGAATTGTTTTGGTTTTATATTATCTCGCATAGCATTGTAGACAGAAAGTAACTAATGTCAAGACACTCTGCACTCTACTTCCCGTCAAATTCGAGACATAGCGTGTTGAGTGGTGAAACTAAACGCCGCGCTTTGTCTTAACAAACTTGTTTTCTCTTGTCTTAACAAACGTGTTTGTCTTGAAAATCTAAATAATCACTCCATCGAGCGGGTATTTATTACCGCAAATAACATTTACAGTTGTCTTACTGCACCACGACCCGCTTCGTATTATAATTTTTTTCGAACATTTTTGAAAAAAAACGTATAAAATTTAAACACAGCGGGATTCAAACCCGCACTTCTTGGAAACGGTCCAAGCGCTATTATTAGCTAACAATAAAATAAGTTGTAACAAACATATAAGAATTTCAACGCAATCGGTAGAGGAACGCATGGCTTAGCGGTCAGAGCATTTACACGGTTTCCGAGAGTGAAGGCGGGTCCGAATCCAGCTACCTTCATAGTTTTATAGGTTTTTCTTTAAAAATTTTCTTACACTAATAGTAAAATATTAAGTTTTTATCCACTTTAATATCGTTTATTTGACTCTGCCACTATCCTCTAATTTCACTTAATAAATTTATCTAAAGATACGAAACGAATAATAGAGAACTGACTTAACTCTTAAATTGAACTCTTTGCTTAAGAAAAATAAGAAATACATGAAATATGGAGTGTCTTGACACTAGGCACTTTCTGCCTACTCTGTGAAGCTAAAAAAAATATACATGAAGAAATTCAGCATGAAAATTCACCATACAACAAAACTAACTAGTTTTCATATTACTATATATTTCAAGATATATTATAATTATATTGGTATTTTCAATTTGTTATAAAGTATTTTAGTACTTACAATCCTTTACGCAACATATGGCAGTAAGTCATACGTGAGTCAGTATGAGTCAGTCGCAGCGACAAGTGTAATTGAACGTTGATTGAAATAATTTAAAAGCGGATGTAGTGTCTTGATTCTGAAAGCGGATGTAGTGTCTTGATTCTAAATAGATTCTGTCTACCCTGCTCGTGGGATACGAGCGAGATGCTAAAAAAATATATTCATTTAAGATAAGACAAAATAGGGCGTTGAGGTCCGCCACTTAACACGGAATGTTTCGAATTCGTTAGAAAGCGGAATACACAGTTGACTCTCAAACTACCAGCAGTTAAGAAATATATAACTAAATGTGACAGTTTTGGGTTCGAATCCCGTTAAAAGCCAGAATATTAGTACAATAATAAAGGAGCCTCACACTATTTTCGACCTGATACCAAAGTACTAGACTTTCGATATAAGACTAACAACAAGAAAGATGAAAATTTAAATTGTCATTTGCAATAAATAGAATATATTAGAAAATAATTAACGTATTTAATTAGTTAAATATCGAATTTTACATTTATATGAGAAAAACGAACGTTAAATACTTTACACATTATTAAATAAAGCTATTTTAAACGGATTAATCGTGTATATTTTGGTATTTTTTAAAATACAGATCGATATAATTAATTTTTGTATCAGACGAATGCCACCTCAGTCTACCCGCAAGTGACCACAGACTACTGTAAAACGTTCGAAACGTCAAGTGTCCAAAAATGTATTTTTGAATACCAAAATATACGCGATTAATCCGTTAGAAAAAGTTTCATTTAAAATTTCTAAAAATAGCAAAAATCAAAGATCATATTAAAACAAATGTCTAATAATTATAAAGGTATTTAGCTAATTTCGTGACTAGCTAACAACTAATGGCTTTCCACTCAAATTCGAGTCGCATCTACTTCACCGATTTTCGCTCGAGATCGAGACATTATGTGTCGAATGGCGGAATTTAACGCCGCACTTTTTCCTATTAAATTTATTAAAAATAATTTAAAAATAATCATTTTCACGCGTGAATCGAACCCACAACTGATTGCGCCCGCTGTCAAAAGCAGTCCCACTGCGCTAAAATGCCCTCTATAATATATACTATATTTAAAGTGTTATTTCACACTTAGGATTAGAAAACATTTTTGAAAAAACATATAAAAATTTGAACACAGCGGGAACCGAACCCGCCCCTCTTGGATTCCATATCCAAGAGGCTTGGATACGGTATCCAAGATGGGTGCTTTTTACGGTATTCAAGAGACGCGGATTCGAATCCCGCTGCGTTTAAATTTTTATACGTTTTTTTTAAAAAAATGCCCTCTATAATATTTAACATTAAATTAAATTTAAATTATTTTTAATTTAAAAGATTAACTTAATAAATAAACTTTTCATAATAGCAGCTTCACACTTATATTCTGTATAGAAGGATAGACTGGAAGTATCTAGTGTCAAGACAATACGTACTCCGCTTTCCAGCAAATTTGAGATATTGCCAGTTGAGTGGCGGAACTCAACGCCGCGCTTTGCCAGCTAGCACATAGAACTCCAAAACAGGTAACAGCA
Organism: Dryadula phaetusa; assembly: GCA_032432895.1. NCBI lineage: Eukaryota > Metazoa > Arthropoda > Insecta > Lepidoptera > Nymphalidae > Dryadula > Dryadula phaetusa. Next base: position 6,720,830 of record JAOYRS010000073.1, read on the forward strand.
AAAACTATTTACTTTACAAACCATAACAGATTCGATTCTCGACCGTTAAATTGTGTAATGAACAAATTATTGTATTGATTGGATTATTATTATTATATTCATTTTTTATTCACTTTTCGTATGTATTTATTACACTATCAATGCCACTACACTAACGCTTTAGTTCACATTGAAATTGTTTTTTTTTTAATTTGCTAGTGATGTCAGTTTGTTCGATTATCTCATATAAATATTTTTTTTTTATTTTAGAAAGATATGGTTGGTGTGACGTATTTAAATCGATGTGATGGTTTGGGGTTTGAATCTCACGCTGAAAAATTTAAATATAAAAAAATATAAGTATTAATATGGAAATTTTATAAGAAATATTTTTATTGTAAAATAAATGATAAAATAATTAAATACCATATTTTTAGCTTCACGCTTTTATAACGCGTAGCAGGGTAGACAGAAAGTATCGATTATCAAAACACTCCGTACTTTAATTTCCACCGAATTCGTGACATTGCGTGTTGAGTGGTGGAACTCAACGCAGCACTTTGTCTTACCAGAGCGATGAAGAGAAAATTATCTGAATATTATCACTTCCCCGAGTGGGGATCGACCCACAATCGATCGTGTTATAATCAGACGCTGTTAAATATTTTTTTTCTATCGAACATCATTAAAATTTATAGCACACGATTCAAATCTTAAACCACATACATATAATTTATACGTAACTTAACCACAATGATAAACTGTACATATTAAAATTATCAACAGATTAAATAAGCTTTGTCGATAGACTAAAAGCGCGATGACATCCCTAGCCACATGTTCCCCATATGACATTTAGTTCGAAAATAAAAGTAAAAACCCATGAGAAAGCGAAGAAAGAAGTCTATCCGTAGGAAAAAAACGATACAAACCGAGTTATTATGCTAAAGATCTAGATTTTATTATTTTTAACTAAATTATTCTTCTATTAATTAAGGCTAAGCGCGGTATTAAACACCGCCACTCAGAATGTAATGTCTCGATTTAGGGTGGAAAGCAGTCAATGGAGTGTTTTGACAATAAGTTGTCTCTAACTAATGTGTGAGATAAAGCATGAAAATATAATAAAACTAGACGCAAAGAACATAGTGTCATGTCACTATGTTCCTCCATAAACGTATTCGAAACCACAACCGTCTTTCATTGACACACGGGTCCACTACGCCACTGGGCCTACAACAATAATGCACATACAAGTAACAACTATTTCCTATTTCCTAACACATAGCAAAGTTGAAAACATTTCCCGACGACTCTTATCATTAATCATTAGAAAGCTCTTTAGAAATGAACTAAAAGCTTTATTTATTACTTTTTATTTACAAGTTCCCCTTTTATTTGTATAACATAATGTCTGGATATGATATAGACGACGTGAATGAACGAATGAATGGAACAGAACAATAGGTTCACTCAAATCAAATTGATTTGAGTGCTGAAAATCACGAATTCATGCTTTTACCCTATAACAGGAAAGCCAGAGAGATCCTCTAGTCAACACATTCAATTCTACGTTGCAATTCTACGTCTAATTTGAATTTGGGCCGTTGTGTGTAAAGTGGCGGAACACAACACTGCACTTTGTCGCTGTTCTCGTTTGAGTGAGATCCAATAGTTCCATGATGGACACTCCAATAGCTGATATAATAAGTGGCTACTTTATATAAGAATTATAAAATAAATTTCTAGAATATTAAATTGCATAACTCTGGACAGGACGCAGGTCGCAGGGACAACTAGTATATAAAAAATATCATTTGGTCCGCGTGTTTGTTGTTAGCATTTTCCTTGTTGTGTTTTTTTTAATCATTGATTAAAGTATTTGTATGAAAGTGAATCTATGCGATACGATTCCAGTCTATGTAGCACAATACATTCATAAAGCTTTATTACTCTACCATTATTATATATTTTACAAAAATTTCATATTTATAATAAAATAAAATGGCTTTAAAAAATTGCATAATTACTGTCACTAGATGTCCCCTGGACGAGTTAACAACGCGTTGCCTTAGCAACGCGTATGTCATTTTATATAAACGTGTACGTCAAACATATGGTAGTGTGTTTACATATATTTTATTATTTTATATATTTATGCATTATTTTTAACAAATATTAGAATTCTGCACTTCTTCTTTATCTCTTTATCTGTTCATACTTGTTTGTTTGCATTATTTTTGTAAAAAGGGATATAACATATACATGCATCCTGGTCACTGTGGTCAGGACATCCGATACATCATCATACTCGCATCAGCGGGAAGACGTCCTCTAATGAACATAATGAGACCAGTACTATGAAATTATTATATAGGCCGATCATGGTGCAGTGGGACAGTGTCTGACTGTAAACGCGATCGTTTGTGGATTCGATTCCCACTTGGGAGAATGATTATACTTAAATTATTTTCATTTCCTCGCTCTGGCAAGACGATGCGCGGCGATGAATTCCTCCACTCAACACGCAACGTTTTGAATTTGAAGAGAAGCGAAGTACGACGTGTCTTAAAATTAGGTGCTTCTGTCTACCCTGCTATGTGAAATACGAGCGTGAAACTACAAAATAAAATATTTTATGGCCTTCGTATACGTATATCATCGTTCGCTCCTTTGCTTGATGTCCTGGCTCTACTTATTCTAAATTTGGTTAATTTGAGAAGGTCTTACTGCTTAATAAAATTGATGAGGCCACCGTGTTGCAGTGAGATATCAACTGATTGTTAAAACATTTAGTTGCGGATTCGATTTCCACTTGAAGGAATATTTAAAAAATATATTTTCATTTCTCCACTCTGGTAACACAGAATACGGCGTTGAGTTCAGCACTCAAAATGTAATCGATCGATTTTCGGCGGAAAGCAGTAAACGGAGTGTCGAGACACTCCGTGTGAAGTTGAAGAAAAGACTTAATTAAACTGGTGGTAGTTCTAGACGTGCCAAATTCTTGCATTACATTGAAAAAAAGATTTTTATGTCATAATTATTCATACAATAATCCATACTTAAATAATAAAAGCAAAAGTATCCACGTCTGTTTGTCTGTCTGTGACGTCATCACTACAATATCTCTGATTGTTATAAAATTTCATATAGAGATACTTGAAAGTCTTGGGATCAACAGAGTAGTCTCTGTTTCATCCCGCTTTTTTAATTTTTTTCATGAATTTCATTGTTTAACAGAAAAGCTTCCGGATAAGCTTTTTGGACTTACAAGGTGTACGCTGGTGAATGAAAGGCTTTGCCAATATTAATAATTTCCTTTATAATTTTAATTGTATCACCAAGGGACTCAAAGTACAAAGTAATAGCTTAATAATCAAATCTTCCAACTCTACATCGTCTCTCACTCGACTCTAACTAAACCATGTAAAGTCGATTGTAAATATGATATTTATACATACATACACATATATATATATATATATATATATATATATATATATATATATATATATATATATATATATATATATATATATATATATATATATATATATATATATATATATATATATATATATATATATATATATATATATATATATATATACAACGTTACTTATTATCATTGATTAAGGCAATAAAGCGACCGCGAAGTGGTGCATGAATAATGAATGCAGTGAAACTCGACCTCATTGGATTTGCTAATCTCGTCCCGGCATCGGGTCGAGCCTTTGTTACTATTTGTTTTATATTCCACTAATAAAATGACACTGCCAAATAATAGTACTGTAGAACTATTAGAATTTTTGTACACTTTCCCTTTAGATACCAAAATTTTGCATATATATATATATATATATATATATATATATATATATATATATATATATATATATATATATATATATATATATATATATATATATATATATATATATATATATACCTTACAATATTATACAGGTCAGGGCCTATACAAAACGTAGAAACATTTGAAATGAAACAAGCAGCGGATCAATCGCCTATATTTAGTTTTTAAGTTATATTCAACACTTAGGATTAAAAAACATCTTTGAAGATCGTATAACATTTTGAACGCAACATATTCGAACCCTTGTCTCTTGGTCACTCTGACCACTAAGTCATGCATTCTACAAATTTCTAAGCACTTTATATGCGCTAGAACAATTTCCAAGAAGCTCGGGTTTGAATCCCGCTGCGTTCAAATTAGCGTGCGATTTTTCTAAAGTACATTTTTGAAAATCCAAAGCATTCTATGTTCACAGGTAGACTCCAATAATAACGTATAAAATAGTTACACAAACGGGTAATAAACCCTAAATATTAAAGATCTTATAACGTACAAACACCTTACTATTAGGTTTTGCTTTCAAGAAAGTTCAAAACAAAGTAATCACTGTACTCCTTTAAGAAAAAAATAAAAAAATCCATAACGATAACATAATAAGAAAAATTAGATCACATTGTAACCTGCAGAGATAAACACCGGAAATTACACCTAAGTAGAATATTAGTTACTGTCATCATATCCGGTGCGCTTTACGTTTTCAACACACGTCTCAGTGTCACGTATTAAAGTACTTAGGGACCTCTATGGGACCTCCTCAGGACCTCTTTGGAACGTATTTCTATGAGTGATTAATGAAACTTTACTCTTTAATGCGTAGAGGTCGTGAGTTCGACCTTTTAAGGATTTTAGACAATATTAATGAGATGATTTTCTTAAGTTAGTTTAGTGAAATTTAACGTACATTATATTTATGTTTTGCAAATAACTTGTAATATTGCAAACGTATAAAATTTTTTTGAATGATTTAAAGGTTAAAAAAACGATATTTTGATAAAAACACATCTATGTATATTGAAACTAGTCGTAGCGCAAGAGGACAGAGTCTGACTGTCAACGCGATCGGTTGTGGGTTCGATTCCCACTCGGAGTAATGATTTTATTTAAATAAAATTATAAATTATTTTATTTTAATTGCCATTCAGGTAAGACAAAGTATGGCGTTAACTTCCAGCACTCAACAAGTCTCTACATAGATTGATTAACAGATAGATCGACGTATGAAGCAAAACACTATGAAGTGAACAAAAAGAAAAAAAATTAAATGTCTAAAAATACACAAAAATATATATACAAAAAGTTATATAATTATTAATATAGTCTAAAAGGAAAAACCTCACCTCGTTTCATGCCGAGACGACTTTCCAAGTAATTCATTATGAATCCCAGCAAGGAATCGTCTTTCTGTTTGAGACACACGTCGCAGTAATCCTTGTTTACTTGTACCGGTTCTAGGTAATCTTCTACAGCTAGCTCTGGCTACGAAATTACATATGATAAATATATATATATATATATATATATATATATATATATATATATATATATATATATATATATATATATATATATATATATATAATAAAAAATAATAGAAATCCAATGTATATAGAAGTCATGAGTACAAAGGTCTCTGAAGACAATGATGAAAAATCATTACAACTGGTTCGGTTCATATTAAAAAAGCTATTGACAATATATATATATATATATATATATATATATATATATATATATATATATATATATATATATATATATACATATATATATATATATATATATATATATATATATATATATATATACATATATATATATATATATATATATATATATATATATATATATAGAGAGAGAGAGGGGGGGGGGAGGTAGAGAGAGAAGTCTTGATGAACAAATCAATATAAATAATAAAATATATAAGAATAACATCAAAAAATCAACAATAATCGAAGTAATACAAAAATTATATTAATGTACGAGTAAATATGAAGTTAGGAGTCAAACTGTAAGCAATAAGACTACTTTAATAACAATGTTCTATGGAAAAAAACCGCTTATAACATACGTCTCGTATTAAAGCGTGTATTAACAACATTGAGGACATTTAGGGTAATATACAAAATTAAAGGTGACATTTTGAAATTTTTATATTATAAAATATTCTTCGTCAAAGTTAGCTTCATTCATTACCGAGCTGTACTGAGTACTGCAGTGAACGCAAACATCGTGATTTAATTCAAAATACTGCACCACGTTGATAGGTCTGGATGTGACTTACACTTTTAGTTTATACTTGTCAAAATATTTTTATATTCAAGTCAACGTACCTAGTGACAACACATTCCGAAATTCGCTTTCAAGTGGTGGAGCTCAACGCCGCACTTTGTCTTATCAGATCGAACCTACAACCCATCGCGTTTACAGTTAGACACTGTACCAATGCACCACGTACGGAGTGTCTTGACATTAGGTACTTTCTCTCTATCCTGTTAAGCGGGATAAAAAGCGTGAAGCTAAAAAAAAATCTACTTAAAACACAATTATAAAAGAGAAAAATTGACAATCCAAACCGTCATCTAATTTGCATAGACTAATTAACATTTGTGAGTAAAGATGTTGTTCTTTACTCACAGACCTCGGTAATCAAATTGAGCTCTGACCTCTCATCTAGTAATTTAATTCTTACGTTTATTAAATTACTTATAAATGTCACGCTGGCATTATAAAGACATGATGTTCCCAAATAAATTGTCGGGGAATTTCTCTTAGAATGTTAACGAAATCATGTCGAAAGATAAGCAAAACTAAAGAGGGCGAATTGAAAAAATTGCCATGAAAATTTTTACTCTGGCACTGTAAAACGAATTAAGTTTTTGTATGAAAGAAAATATATGAATTGATAGATGTTACAATGTTAGCTAGCTTATTTTCTCTTTTACACAATTTATATATACTTATAACAAAAATGTCATTGATTGCTGTCCGTACATGGAAGGTATATGGGAAAAGTGTTTATTTTAATTTTTTTTCTACAGGAATATCAGGACGAAATTATTGTATACAATTCGTCACGACTTTAAACTGTAAAGCTCAAAGCTGTTATCGTACAAAAAACACTTTTATCTATCTTGTAATTATCAGTGTATTAAGTAATTTTACATTTTTGGTTTTTTTTATCAAAAACTAAGTGAAACATAATGAGGTGATACAAAAATTTTTTGTAGAAAACAAGAACAGAGAGATTTTTTTAGCTTCACGTTTTTATCCCGCACAGCTAGTGGAGTGAACAGAAAGTGGACAGAAAGACAAATTCGAGACATTGCGTGTTGAGTGGTGGAACTCAACGCTGCACTTTGTCGTTTCCCAGAGCAAGGAAGTGTAAATAATATAATAAATCCCCCGAGTTCGGATCGAACCCACAACCAATTACGTTTACAGTCAGACGCTGTCCCATTGCGCCACGACCGGCCTCAATATGTATAATATTCTTTTATATGTATATGTAAATATATAATGAGATAAGTTGTACAAGTTGTAGGTCTGTATAGGTTTTTATATTTAAAGTAGTTTGATAGGTGGGTTATTTCTAAGACTTAAAAATAATTTTATAAATGAATAAAATTATACGTTTTACCAAATTTTGTAATTTAAGCGATAACGCATACATGTGGAAGAATAAAATAGCTATAGCTCGTAAAAACACGCGGGTGAAGCTGCGAGCGGGTCGAAAGTTGTAAATAACAGCATTTCAAGGAGCATCTTAATTGAATTTAATTTATAATTCATTAAATATAATTAATTACCTTCTGTTTTTCCTTTTCGTCATCCTCCACATCTCGTGTCACGTGTATGGAGTCATACATGTCAGTTGAACTGTTCTCATATATATTGCCATTTGGTTCGTTTGCCACGTCCTTGTATACTGGCGGCTCCTTGTCCACAGTTACTATTTTTTTAAAAAATGGAAACCTTAAAGACTGAAATATTTCTTGGATTTTCACTATGCAGGGCCTTACTTGTTGCTCTTGGTTTTGTTTCAAGGTCGCTTCGTTGGGACTAACTTCGTTATAACATAAATCTTCATAGAGGTGGTCCTCTTGCAATTGTAATTTTTCACGCAATTCTTCTGACCCGCTATAAGACTTATGCTTTGGTCTGCATCCAGCGATTTTATGTTTTTGGACGTAAAGTTTATTTTCTGTTTTTACAGAATAATATCCTCTGTCGTTACATACTTCGGCTTTTGTAGATCGAGATTTTAAATCAAAAAACGGATATTCGTAAGAGCTTAGTCGGAAGAATTTTCTTGGTTTTTTGGAACTGCCAGCGTCCATGGGCACGTACGATGTGAGCGCTCGTTCTTGTTTCTTCTGTTGGTTTCTATACAAAAAGCTTTTAGGAGCAGTTATCTTCTTTAAAATTTCTTCAACATTGCTCAAGCTGTTTGTGTTTTCCTGTTGACTTATCTTCCGCACACTCACTGTTTGGTACTGACTGTCACTGCTTAAATTAGTCTCCTTTATAGTTATTATATCGTCAGTTTTCAAACATTTCACGTATTTCTGAGGATCTCTCCTTATATTTTCAACGAACGAAATAAATTTCTTGGCATTAACGTCGGTCCACAGATTTACATCCCCTTCTGAGAGTTCCTGTAAATTACGACACAGATAAGTGACCAAGTTTCCAAGTTTGGCAACTTTGAAAATTGAGCCGTTTAAGTTAATTTACAATGTTGATCTAACATAGAGTAATTGATAATGGCGATAGAGACGTGATATATATTTATTGGCATGCCCCTTTCAGGGACTTGCGCAAGTTATACATATTACAGAACTCGTTACTGCTTCACTTAAGTGTTCTATAATGATAGTTTCATTATTGACTATAATTGTTGGAACAATCTGCTTTACTGTAAATGGAATGTAGAGTTTTAAAGTAGTAAGGAAATTATTTAAGCAGTACTTAAGAATTTATAACGTATAGTAACCAGTAACAGTACATTGTCCGCTCTGGTATGGGACCCATAATTGTGATATAAAGACAATGTTAAACTAGTCAAGACTGCATTTATTTAATATGTTTTCTTTCTCACTGTATCCCCCCATACCAGGACTGACAAATGAGAACCTAATATCAAGACCCTTCGTTCTCTATTTTCTGTCTGAATTTGAATCCTTGTGCGTTAAACAGTGCATCTGGATGCCGTCGGATTGTTTTGAGCCTATCTGAGCTTCCGCTCATTAAATAATTTAAATATGTGAATGGGAATAGAATCTACGACCATCGTTTTCACATTAAGATACTGTGTCACATTTAGATACTGCGCCACTATAGTCTTCTGGCTGCCTTTATTTAATTCTCCAAAAAACAATTTCTAATAAATATATTTTTTACAATTTTTAAATAGATAAATTTGGAAACGTATAAAAATTAAAACGTATTGACACTGGCTACTGTATGAGCGGCCCACCCAATTGACCAAACGTACCTTTTTGTACGCGTGTTTATATCACTTTGTTCAATTGTTAGCGCTTGTATAGAGATAGTTATTAGTTTTTACTACCCCAAGTTTATTTCTAACTGTTATCGATTTGGCAAAAGACGATGATAGATGTCAAAATATTAATCAAGTATTTGATTAATATTTTGACATCTACAGTGTTTTAGTATTCTTAAAGTGTTTAAAAAAATATGATATAAACAGTTACTTACGCATAATTTTCGTCCATTGATTTGCTTTTCTCTGACGAACGTCACAAATTCATTCATATCCCAGAATTCTAACAATTTACTCACTTCTATAAAACTTAGTTTATCCAAAGATGTCATTTTTACTGTTTCAATGTTTATCCAGTTGTGACTTAAAATACGCGTTTATTTTGTACTGACATTATAAGAAACGGCTGTGTGTCTGAAGTCATCAGACTTACGCTAAGTGGTGAAGTAAACTAAACTAGCAAATAAGAGAAGTCAATAACAATATAACTATATTTTACAATGGTTTGAATATATGTAGTTGAAGAAGAAAAAAATAAATATATTACGTTGATAAAAATGATATATTTTAAAGCATCTTTGATATTAATTATATAAGATTTAATATGCAAAGTTATATATCAAGAATTTTACATACTTTCCATACTTAATAAACTCCCTTTGATCGCTCGTTATCGCTTTATCCCACTAGATTAGTTAACTTTCTAACCAGCCGAGATTAAACCCAGAATATCTAATAAGAAAATTGTTTAAATATATAAGACACTTTTACATACAAAAGTTGAACCAAAAAACGCTTGTACTTAAATTCATCTATAAAGTTTAAACAGCTCACATACCACTCGCGTGTTTATTTATTTCTACATAATATTTCCAACACGCCAACACTGAGAGAGACTTCAAAGCAATGTGCAGAATGAAGTGCTTAATTAGCTAGATTGATACTGTCCTGTCAACCTGGATCTTAGAGTGGACGTCGAGTGTAAAGTCGATTCCTGCTCAAAGCGAAGAGATATTGGCAAATATTTTATATTGAAACAAGTGTTTTAATTGATTAGTTTACAATTTCACTTTTTGTAACTTCACGTCATAAAGACAGAAAGTGCCTAATGTCAAGACACCCCGTGCTTCGCTTTTCACCGAATTCGAGACATTGTTGAATGGCGGAACTTAACGCCACATTTGGTTTAAGCAGAGGAAGTGAAAATAATTTAAATATAATCACTCCCCCGAATGGGAACCAAATCCATAACCGATCACGTTTATAGTCAGACGCTGTCCCACTGCGCCACGACCAGCCTCAATAATTTAATAATAATATAATTTCACTTATATATTGTATGTAGTGGAGAAAGTTAAGGAAATACTTCCTTAACTTTCTCCACTACACCACCACCCCACTAAGACACCCCGTATTCCGTTGGTTACATATATATAACCGTTATTTGGTGAGGTCTTGAGTGAGGGAACAAAACGCTTTTTCTAGTCTTACAAGATCAGATAAATAGAAATCATTGAATATAAACATATTTTTTCATAAGTTTTAAATTTGGCGTATTTTGAGATATTTATACAGAATTCAGTGTCCAGACTCTCCGCTTTATATTTGTCGTCTGTATTTAAAATATTGAGTGGTGAAGCAGAATGCCGCGTTTTATCTCACCGTAGTTGAGTGTGTTATTTTATTTGATAAAATTACACACACTAAAACAATATTCAATTATCATTCAAATAACGTTTAAATTAAAAGTTGAATTACTTGATCTGAACTTAAATACAAAGTGGAGTGGTCGGTGGTCAGTGGTCTTGTCATTAGTTACTTGTGGTCAGCAATTTGTAATCGGTCTAGATTTAGCGGATAGTGGTCACGTGACTGAGAGACACTGCATATAATATAAGTGTATAAGTAAGTACTTATCTTTGATTGTAATAATGTTACGTTTTGAAATTATTTATTGATAATTTCAATAATAAAGTAATAAGTAAATCAATATCTTTGTAGCCATTTTTACGAAAATAATGTCAACAGAGGAGTATGAATTTTGGCACAGTCATGGTTTACATAGAGAAGGCGTGCAGAATGATAACATTTTTTGAAATAATGCATAAAAATATATTAAGTTAATAAGATCTTTGATTTTTATTATACATTTTAAATGAAATTATTTTAATCGGAATAATCGCGTATATTTTGGTATTTGAAAATACATTTTGGACACCTGACGTTTCGAAGTCGTTTCAGGTAGTCAGTCTACCTGTGACCACGGACTACTGTAAAGTGTTCGAAACGTCAGGTGTCCAAAATTTATTATCGAATACCAAAATATACGCGATTAATCCGATTAAAATAATTTCATTTAAAATATATTAAGTTAATAAAATAAACGTAACACACTACTATGTGTTTGACATACACGGTTATATCAAGTGACATACACGTTGCTACGGCAACGCGTTGTCAACGCGTCAACGGGACGTCTTGTTATATTTAATAAGCTATGTCTTGACTTTCGCTAAAATCGAACCGCTAACCATAAATGACTTGGAACGATGCCCCTTCCGAACAACAACCCCCACTCCACTATGTAAATAAGCAATAAAGGAGCCTTTTTGATTTCAATTTCAATAATTAAAATATATTAATTTCCCAATGAACAAGCGAGCTGAAAAACGTTTTCGAATATCTTATGCAAATAGACTCAACTTTATAAGTAATTTGTGCTGAAGTTACAAATTCAATATTGAATAATAATTGGGGGCTGACGTTTGACGTGTAATTGTATTTACCGTTCTAATAATAATGTATTACTCCTTGTAGATCGAAATAGCATTTTTATTTTTTTTTATTAATAGAAGCTAATCTTGGCTAAGGGTTAGGACACGCTAAGTGTTTTTCAGTAATTATTGGTTGATGAGATTTATAAGATCTCTCTCTCTCTCAAGATGTTCCAGTGGTTTTCGAGGTAGTCACCGCTTATTGCGTAAACACTATATAAAAAAATAGAAATATAAAACAGGATTATGAATCGGACAGTTTTTTCTTAGCTTCACGCTCTATCCCTGGCGGGGTAGACAGAGAGCACGGAGCACCAAACGCTACGGTCCCTGCATACCTCTTTCGCCTCGTTCACAGTCATTATCCTCTTCATACATGTCCCTCGGGGGGATCCTCATGCTTTTTATATTACCTTCCTCCAGTATCTTCAATACTTTGTTTTCAAAGGTCAACCGAGGTCTCCCCCGACTTCTCGTACCACTATCCTTAGCTTCATAAATCTTTCTTACCATTCCTTCATCACTCATTCTCTTAACGTGCTCAAACCACCTGAGCACGTTCTTCTTCATTCTTACTATGACATTCGCGCCTACACCTGCCATTCTGCGTATCTCCTCACTGCATATACGGTCAGCTAAACTGACTCTGTATATCCGATGATGAGATCACATCTCCACTGCATTTATTCCTCTTTCTTTCATTCTTCTTTTGACACACCCACGTTTCACTGCCGTATAACGATGTCGGTATCAGTACTGCATTGTGAACGGCAACACGTGCCGGTACGCTCACGTTTTGCAGTCGCATCAATGCAGCAAGAGTAATACCGTTAACCTTATTACTGTTTTCAAGAACAGTTTTCTCTAATTGGCGGACAGTGACTCGCCTCCCACTGGCATTGTTAGCTAAAAGTTTTAAGAGCATATAGCTCTCGCGGTCCGTTCTACCGGCCAATGTATGAAATCCAGAGGTGGGGATAGATATCACTTTCCCTCTGGAGGCCTCAGTTCCGCCTCGCCACCCCTCTCCAGTTGCTGTCCATTGACTGCCCTGCGGGCTAATTATTATTGTGTATCTCATGACGAGACCCCGGGAGGAGAACCTGGTTCTTTGGAAAGCTTGTGTGGGAACACAAGACCAACAAATAGGAACTCTACGTGTGATCTTTAACTTAATCATAATTATTTATTATTATTATTCTTTTACAATACAGCGTTGTGGGTAGTTATATAACTAAAAATATACATTTTCTAATTAATATTTTCAACAATTTAAGTAAAAAAATCTATAAAAATCCTTTTGAGATTGTAAGGTTTACAATCTCTTCAGTTGTTACTGGGTAAAACGAATTGGTGAGATCATCGCACCGTCTGAGACATCAATTAAATTGTGGCAAATTTAAATGAAATATTACATATTAAAATTACAGAGCGTTATATTGAAGTAATTGGAATAAATTGAACATGTGGTTAGATTTAAAAATAACCAAAACGTAGATTTTTCTCAAATATTTAAAAAAAAAATACTACTAATATGTATGTATGATACTATTTTGAATCTATTTTACAATGTTATTTACAAATTTAGAATAACAACAAAATTACTCCTTTACTTAAATAAAGTTTATTTTTAAGTTGTCCCATTTCCGCCAACTACCTGAGGTAGAGTCGAGACTCGAGACGCACCTTCTTCCACCTTCTACCTGAACATAAGAAATATTAGAGTAATGAAGATTGGTCGTGGTGACACTATTGGTGACATCTGTTTCTTACTTTTTTTAATAGTGTTTATTTTTTTATTCTGATAATAATGATATACATGCTGCGCTCGCGTTACATGTAACTGTACGAATATAAACAGTTAATTTTAACTGGTTGTTTAAAAAATAAAATAGTGAAAACTGTATTTAAATCAATTAAGCTGTTTCCGAGATTTGTATTCACAGACACACAGGCAAATCCATATATTTAAAAAAATGTTTAAGGTTCTAATACGTTGCAAAGTATCACCAATAACACCTTTTATATACAGATATCAATCAGTTAATATTTTTAAAAAAACTTGTAAAAATTTGAACTTGGCGGGATTTGAACCCGCGCCTTTTGGATACCGTCCAAGCGCTCTGATCGCTAAGCTACTACCAGCTGCGTCGAAATTCTTATACGTTTTGTTACAACTTATTTATGTTGTTAGCGTCTCTGTAGAGAGATTTTTACAAATTTCTACTACTAAATGATTATTATAAAATAATCGTTTAACAAGAGAGATTGCTATTTTATTATAATATTTACTACTTTTAAAGTGTTATTCCACACTTAGAATTCGAAAACATTTATTAAAAAAACTTATAAAAATTGGATTCAAAATTAAATTTTTTCAAAAATGTTTCTTAATCCTAAGTGTGGAATAACACTTTAAAAAATAGTGAATATCAATTAGTTACATTTTTATGATATGTATAGATTTTATAAATTTTGTAAAGCGCCTTATACATAAAATACAGCAATGTAAGTTGAATGAAAATGAGTAATTGTTAGTAAAAAATATTTATTTATTTAATGTAATAACAAACAATGTTTCACAATAATATTTACTCGTGTATATTATTTTATATTTTAATTTATTTCATAAAAAGTATTACTTTACAGTTTATGAATAAAAATCATTATTTCAAAGCATTAGGACTAAAATTATAATAAGTTTTAAAATTACATGTGTTTAATTAATTTTAGAAAAAACACATAAAACATTTTATAAGTACGTCAAACACAAACTGTCCTCATAACTTTGACAGCGTGAAATTCAACATATCAGGTTTCTATGTCATATACTTCACTATCTATCTGCTTGTGAAAATCTTGTCAAAATTAGTCTAGGCGTTCCAGAGAATAGGTGGAACAAACAGAGAAAAACATTTAAAAATAAATTTTGGCACGTATATCGTTTATATACAAATATCCATTTAGTGAAAACCAGTTTTTATTGAACAGACACTCCAATTTTATATATCTTTATAGATAATATATAAAATTTACAGTCATACTTAATAAAATAAAAGTCTGAAAATTAATCAATTGTTTACGTTTACAACAAAGGAATCCATCAAATGAAAGGCTGCAGCTTATCTGATACCGCTGGCCGATTGTTATTGAGGAGACGCGATAAATGAAACAAAAGGTATTTATTATGTGTTTATTTAGTTTTTACTTTGAATGTAAATCACAATTTTCTGATCAATTTTCTATAAAAACGATAAATATAAGCCTCTTTTTCCTTGTAATATCTTTATATCAGTCTTCAACTTACTCTGCACAGCACGTCGTACATTTTGTGAGCCACCTCCGCTCCCCCAAAACCAATATAACACGAGTTGTGGCTGGGATGGACTTTGCCGGGCGTCACTGAGAGCTGATGCCTCGCCCTCCCGACGTACAGGGTCTCTCCGGACACTGTTCTCCCGCCCTCAATAGCGCCAGGCGGTACGTTTCCGTTAGTAGCCGGAACCCACCTCAGATTATCAGGTCTTGCGCATAAAACTTCAATATTTTGAACTGGAATCTCTTTACCATTATACATGATGGAGGCTGCGTTGTGTCGGATTGATAGTTTGCCAGGTATCAAGTCTCCATTATGCCACGCCCGGATCACCCACAGCGGGCTGCCATCCCATCCTTCGTGTCCTCCGATCACTGCTTTCCCTGACAAACTCGTAGCAGTCGTGGCTGTAGATGGAACCCAATCATAATCACCGCCTGATTGAGATATTTCAACTTGTTCTGACACTGGTTGGCCGGAAGTTTCTCCGTGGTATATATAATTTGTAATGTAGGTGGGGTTATTTGCATCTTGAGGTGGCGGGTGATGAGGCATCATTGGTACTGGCAGCATCACAGCTCCAGGAATATAATACGGCATTGGTGGAGGATTGGTTTGAGGATACGTGTGGGGTTGAGGCGGTGGTCCCCATCCTGGAGGTCCAAAGTACGGTGGAGGAGGAGGGCCGGGCGGAGGGAAACTCATTTTCGTAATATATTTTCTTTTCAGAGTCACTGATATATTTAACGAGCCAGTTAGCTAAAGTACTGTGCGTCTGATGTTCTAAATCGCTTATATTATTCGCCGGTTTAATCTTATCAATACTGATAACTAGTTCGAAAGATATGGTATTGACTTGAATCATTATTGTACCAAATTAGTCACTTGCGATATTAAAAACAATACTTTTCGTCTATCATGCCATTATTAGTAATTTCTTCTATACAAGTGAGTCATTAAAACAAAATAAATTTATTTTGATAATTTTATTTGTCTATGTATTAGTATTCATATAACAAAATTCAAATTCACTACTTATAACTTTTTCATGTTTAAATTGAACTCTTTGTTTTAATATATATTTAATTATGTAGATAAATTAAATAAAAAAAACGTCCAAGAAACTCAATTATAAAAGAACCAGCCATAGTGAAGATCTATAATGACATATTCTTAGAGAGTTGTAAGAAAACATGCAAAGAAAACCAATCAATACATTTCAAATCATATATTTATCAAAAATCATACCTTATACACTATAATAATTAATTGATATAAATTAAGTATAAATATATCTAAATATTAAATATATTTTATCAACTCGGCTGGGCGGGACGGACAGCAATAGCTCATCCCTTCGGATGCCCGTATGAGGATATACCTCTATCCCTATCCGATATCCCTCTCGGGAAACCAGCCACTTTCAAACCGTCAAAGGGTTCAAATGGCCTTTCTATATTCATAGGAATAAAGAAACCAACGATCAGAGGACCTCGCCCTGGAACCTCTCCTCTTCCAGAGCGGTTGAGAGACAACACTTGAGACGGTACATTTCATCAAAACCTGCTAAGCTTTTTACAATTAATCAAAGAAATATTTATGTCTTCCTTTTTTTTAAATAAGTACGATAGGCATTATTTATTTCATCCATTTAATAAATTAAGGAAAATTGATCAGATATTGGTGAATGGAGGCTTAAAAGTTATAATATGTACTAGATTTATATAGAATTATAATTTAATTAAACTATATACATAACTTATTAAATTAAAACACGAAAAAATGACATATAAATGTTAAAATAATTACATTTAATTAATATATATATATATATATATATATATATATATATATATATATATATATATATATATATATATATATATATATATATGTATATATATATAATTGTTTAATCATTACAATACATTTTATATAACGTTTTCATTTAAAGTGATACTTTTATATTTAATATATTTATTTTATATTTATTTCCATTGTTTTACATTTGTACATAAAAAAATGAACTAATTGAGTTATTTTTACAAAAAAAAATTAAGATAATGTAATATATAAATATAATAAAATATAAACAATTCATATTTAACCCACAAAACATATATAAAATATAATATTATTATATTATATTTGAAAAATAAATTTCTTTTTTTGTTTTTATTTGATATTAATGTAAAAAAACTTATTTACATGTAAAAAAGTGTCAATATTCGATATATTTGCAAGAATAAAAAAAATCAATGATTCTAAGATTCTACACTGATTTAAATCAAATTGTAATTTTTAAGTTTTTTACATTTATTCTAAGAATACATAATACATAAAACCTTACATTACATTGTTAGTTGTCTCGGTTGTGAATATTTTTTAAGTATTTTAAAAGTATCATTTCACATTTAGGATAAGAAAACTTTTTAAGGAATTGTATTAAATGCCAATGTATACTAATGGTCTGGAAACCGTGTTAAATGAATGTTGTAAATAGTTTAAATCATAATTTGTAAATTACGCATTTCATAAACAAATATACGTATATATTTAAAATGTTTAGCATTATAAGTATGAAAATACTAATTCAAGAATAGTAAAATACACAGATATCAATAAAATGACTATGAAGTAGATACCAACCAATATACAAAGTGTTGCGCAAGTGTGGTGCAAGTGCAAGTGCAAGTGCAGGTGCAGGTGCAGGTGCAGGTGCGCGGTCAAGTGAGCACGACGGCGCGGAACACGCAGCGGCGGCCGAGCAGCAGCGCGGGCCACACGAAGGCGCGGATGAGGTCGGAGCGCGCGCCGCCCGCCTGCAGCCGCGCGTGGCGGCCCGGCTCCAGCAGCACTGCGCGCACACGGACACATTGGCGTTTATTCGTTTTGAGAAGATGAAGTTAGCCGCTGAGTTCACCACTCAACACGTGATGTCACTTGGCAGTTGATTCTGATTATCTTGCCACAGAGCCGAGTGTTATAACGTTTATAGTATGTTGGAACTAATATTTAAAAGTTTCAAATCACTGCTCAAGTTTATATATTGCAGAGGTTCTTATTAATTATTGTTTATTAAAAGTAAAGAAATGTTGTTATATGATTAAAATTTGTGAAAAGATTTGTAATAAAGAAAAAAAATAGAATTACGCACAAAAATATGAGTTAAACATATGCATATTTGTATAAATAGTAAACAAAGTGTCGCGGAGCGGCGCGTGTGTGTGTGCGTGCGTGCGTGTGCGTGTGTGTGTGCTCACCGCGCGTGAAGTCGGTGTCGAGGCGCAGCGGCGGCTGGTGCAGCGCCAGCGCCAGCGCGGCGCGGCACGCGGCCGCCGCCAGCGCGTGCAGCGCGCCGCAGCGCGCCACGCACGGGTACTCGCGCAGCGTGCTCGACACCTGCACGACGCGCGGACACGTGTACTCACGTTAGCGATCAGTTGTTTATTTACAATAATAATATTAAAACTTAACATAAAAAACAAAACTGTAAATATATAAGCCACAAAATGTGGTCTAATCGCTAAATAGCGATTTCTTCCACGACAACCTTAAGGTTAGGAGATTTGTACGCTGTTAACAAAACGTGAGTGTAAATATATCAACAATATACACAGATATTCCATAAATAAATATTTATATAATAAACTAACACATATATATACGTACATACATATTAATATTTTGGACAACTAAAAAAGGTTCATTAAATTTAGTTGAATAAATCCGTATTCTCAAAGGTAGGTTGTCAAAAGATCCGTCTGTTTGTACGCGTACCTAGAAAGTCGCACTCAAAGTTTCAAATATACACTTAATAAACCAAATTTAAAACAAATCCGGTAAGCCACTTCCGGTTTAAATTTTACATAAAAAAATAAGTTTTAAGAGCATATATTAGGCTTTTCTATTCAAAAAGTTAAATCAACCTTGTACCATCTTATTATTACCAGAAGATTACCACTAATTTACTCAAACACACCGTTATATCGTAGATGCTTCTTACAATCATGCCATCAACAAGTGCAACCATTTCCCAGTATACAAAAGCGGGAGTGCGTGTAAGTTGCGGCGCCGGAATTACTTCAGTAAAGTAAATTCGTATAATGTCGTCAAAAAATATTTCTATAGTGTTTAATAGAAAACTTTTAATACTACTTCGAATTAAATAAGAATCGGATCCACCGTAAATTTTAACACACCACCTCGTAAAATAGAGATATAATACCTGTTAATATTTTTTTTTAAATAATTTTCAAGCTGAGAAAAAATAAGAATAACAAATTAAACGTTTTAGGTTCGAACCCCAACCTCTTGGTAACCGTTAATGCAAAAATAAAGTACCGAATACGTACCTTTTTATATTTAACAGTAACAAGTCAATAGAACAATATTATAGGTAAGCAAACATTAAATATATTTTTTTATAAAATCTATATTTTTCAATCAAAGACTATAAACCAAATATTAGTAAATACCTGATTAATGACAGTCCGCTCGGCATCTCCCAGAGGGAGGCTGTGTGCGTTGTGCCGCAGCAGGCGCGTGGCCGCCGTCACCAGCGCGGCGGCGGGGGCGGAGTCCTGGCCCTCCGCACAGCCGAGGAGGGACTTCACTTCGTTGAGACGCTTCTCACGAAGGGTTATCGCGGCTCGGAATGATAGCTGGAAATTTAATTTAGTTTAGTTAGATAGAGTTTGTATCTGTAGAAAGTGGCACTTTTATTTTAACTCTTGGTCTAATTAAAAAAAAGCGTTTATATATTTTAGTTATTTTTTTTGTAGATTTACTTTTAATTCTTGATGGTAAGGGAGTCAAGAAGAAAATGTGAAAACACTCCGTTCTTTGCTTTCCGTTTAAAGTAATAAACGTGATAAACGGTGAGACTGTTCAACATAGCGGTTTGTTTTTATCTAAGCAACGAAATTAACTATTTAAATTAATCAAACCCACAACTAATCCGTGTTGCATATATTTAAAAAACAATAGTTTAATGACATCCGCCATCGCCAGTCCCGTCAGCACAGTGAGGGCGGCAGCAGTACGAATGCGGTGAGCCCACTCACCACAGCGACCGAGAACACGATCTTGTACTTGAGGTTGGGAGTCGCCTGCAGCGGCTCGAGCGCGGCGAGCGCCGGCAGCGTCTCCGAGGCGGCGCGCTCCCACACCGCCGCGTACTGCGACACCAGCTCGCTCCTGCGGACGAGGCGTGTGTGATCAGTCACGTGCAGGGACATAGTCGGTGCTAGTACAGTACGACGCACCTCTACGCTCACCTCTAGAAACTTGAAAAACCTAAGTAACGTTATTGTTTTTTTCTCTCTCCCTCTCTCTCTCTCTTACTTTAAATTGTACTTATGTCATATATTTCAGTAAATAAACTATTATCATTAATATTATATAAATTTCTAAATATATTTTCGCTTTTAGATAAAATACATTTTGTGACATATTCATAGTCATATGTAGGCTTAATGTTAATTAGGAGATCAATAAAAAAAAACAATAAAATGATCCTACTGTCACGTTTTAAGCATAATTTATTATTTAATTTATTTTTACAGTTTAGAAATGTATTTATATGCGCGACTAATTGTAGCCCTCAACATCTAAGCGTTTACAATAAAATAGATACACGTATTCCCCGTTCCCGCGGGAATTTCGGAAATCTTCTTCCAATCACCTCTACAACTTCGTCAAAGAGCATTTATGACAAATTGCAGCTTTCTTTCTAGAACTTCTATCCGTCAGTCACTTCGTAACACGACTTCTACATATTATATATACCTAGGTGATTTCTTAAATTATCTAAAACTATAACATCCTAGTCTTACGTATCAGCATCCTGGTTAGAGTCATCGCTGTCGGAGTGGTACCCGTCGCTCGCCGAGTCGGTGGGGGACCTCGGCGTCGGCTCTGTGGGTAGTTGCACTTCATTCATCTGCGACAGCAAGGCGGCGCAGCCGCGGGAGTAGCTCATGAGCACACCAGCCACGGGCCTGGGGGGAGTCAGTCAGTGTTTGTTACTATATGTACGAGTAACTGTATAGAATCCGAGTTTTAGGACAAAAAAAAACAACTTATTTAAATTTATAAATTTTTATATGTATTCATGCAAACCTTTCCTGCCATTCCTACATGTATGTACTAGTATATATATATATATATATATATATATATATATATATATATATATATATATATATATATATATATACTACATTAATATACAATAGTATACTACTTGGTCCACAAGCTAAGTAAGTTAGTGAAATCTTGATACTAGATTCTCTCTAACTTCGTACTATGAGGGATAAAGATTTAAGCTGTATATCAAATACATAATAATGTGTCAGTCTACCTACTACTCTAAAGTATTTGAAACATTATTTTCAAAAATGTATTTTCGAATACCAAAATATACGCTTTTAATCCTTTTAAAATAGATTCATTTAAAATTCGTAAAATTTGCAAAAATCAAAGATATTTAATGTATTTTGTAAGGCGTTTTTTATATATTATTATAAATAATTACTAACACTACTCCGTTTGCATAATTTTTATATCGAATTAAAATAGCTTTATTTAATATGTATAAAATCTCAAGTATCAAAGAAATAATATATCTATAGTTAATCGTTCCGAATAATGTCATTATTTGTCCGTTTTTATTGGTACAGATAGAAAATTAATTAGATAGAAATACCAAAAAGAATCTAGAGTTAAAACACTTCTTTGTCTATTCTCTATTTTTCTTTTAATATAAAACAAAAAACTAACTAAGCTAAACAGACTCACAATGTAATAATGCAGCGCTACTCATAAACAGTGTTAATTTGCTAATGAAGTAACTGAACAATAGTATGATATAATCGCTCCCAAGCCAGAGGAAAGTTTTACGTAATGCTCAATGTAAGCTAGACATCGTTTTGAGTAATTTATCATACTATTATTCTAGTTGTAGAAAGTTTTGTTTTTATTTTTATGGTTTAATTTATTCATCTTTAGGTGCTTATTTAAAAAACCTAAGTAAAACAAAGCGCGGGGTTCAGTTCCGCGAATTATCAGTATCATATATACGCGTAAAGTACGGAACGGAGTGAGTTAACTTTAGTTTTAGGTACCTGTGGTTGTATATATGAAAAATATGAGAAACTATAAAAACTGGCCTAAAAATTAAATATTATTTAATATGTATCAAAGAAATTTAAATTATTCTTATTTCTGTGAGTGGGAATCGAACCTACAATCTTTAGATCTATAGAAAGACACATACTGCAGTATCTAATTTAAATTCTATGTAATTTTCTTATTTACATAATTATATAGATAATGCTTGCCTGTCTATTGTACTTGTTGAGTTAATTGGAGTTCACAGGTTCAAATAAAACTTTCTAGTTCAAGACCTCGCTTTGAGATATGATTTATTTCTTTTTTCTATATATTACTTTTTAATATTTTAATTAAAATTATATTTAATTGTTATTAATTGAGATTAGCATATATTAATTTTATCGGTATGCTTAAAGCTTATGTAAAATTATATTTTTTTTCAATTTTTATACAGAGATGCTAATAACATAAATAATTTGTAACAAACGTATAAGAATGACAGAACGCAGCTTGTAGTAGAACGCATGGCTTAGCGGTCAGAGCTCTTGGACAATTTCCAAGAGGCGCGGGCTCGAATCCCGCCGGGTTCGAATTTTTATACGCTTTTGTCAAAAATATTTTCTAATCCTAAGTATCCAATAACACTTTAAAAATAGTAAAATATTAAAATAAAATAGCTGTCTCTTTTGTTAAAGAATTATTTCTTAATAATCTTTAAGTAGCAGAAATTAGTAAATCTCTCAGAAATTTGTAAATATATCTACAGAGACGCTAACAATTTTCAAATGTTTTTTCCGTTTTTTTTTCAAAAATATTTTCTAATCCTAAGTGTGCAAAACATTTAAAAATAGTTAAATTTAAAACCAGTTAAGTAACATAAACTTATATTATGGTGGATAATATAACTTCTTTTATTAAACTTCTTCCTATCTACCTTTCTACCCATCCTCCAGTCTACCCATTTACCTGTCTACCTATCTACCTATCTACATATTTTCCTATCTATCTATATAAATAAGAAAATCTTGCAATACTACTTGCCGTCCCTTTTGCTAAAAAAATGTTAACATCTTCACAGTACGTCTCAACTTTTTGTACATGACATCCAGCTAACTAACAATAAAATGATTGAATTGAAAGCGTGTTATTTTTAGTATTTTCTTTTAAGAGCCCCTTAAAAAGTTTTAAAAATGTAATAATAAAATTCTAAAGCAGAATACTCTCGCAAGAAAATAATTTTCTAGTGAAACTAACGAGATCTGTAACTTTTAAACTCAGCGGTTTGCACGTAGCTAACTGGGTACTACCAATTTGTTAAGTTTCTAAAAGTTTGTTTTCTGTTTACTCTTTATTTAGATATTTATTCATTCCGAGACGATCTAGTGAATTGGATTGTAAACTTGAATGATTGTGAATTCAACACCCACTCGGAGTCCCTTTAACTAGAATACTTCAACTAGAATAAAACGGATATATTGTATACGAATTAAGTCCGCGGCATGGTCTACGTTGAATTTAACATATCTGGATGATTACTTTATATTTACTATTTTTTTAAAGTGTTATTCCACACTGAGGCTTAGAAAACATTTTTGAAAAAACATATAATAATTTGAACGCAGCGGGATTTGAACCCGCGCCTCTTGGATACCGTCCAACCGCTCTAAACGCTAAGCCTTGCGTTTTACTACCAGCTGCATCGAAATTCTTATACGTTTGTTACCACTTATTTATGTTGTTAATATCTCTATCGAGAGATTTTTACGAGTTTCTACTACTTAAAGATTACTAAGTAATGATCGTTTAACAAGAGAGATTGCTATTTTATTTTAATATTTACTATTTTTTTAAAGTATTATTTCACACTTAGGATTAGAAAACATTTTTGAAAAAACATATAAAAATTGGACGGTATCCAAAAGGCGCGGGTTCGAATCCCGCTGCGTTCAAATTTTTATTTTAAATGATAATTTTCAAAAATGATTATTTGATAATTCTCAAATAAAAGTAGAGTTAGTTACTACTTATTACATCTATCTACCAGTGAAATTTCCATTAACATTGATAAAGCCATTCCAGAGATTAGTAGACTTCTAGACATTGCATGTTGCGTCGCAGAACACAACGCCTCGCTTTGTCTTACCAGAGCGAGAAAATGAAATTAATCGAAATATAATCTTTAACTGCGTGGGAATCGAACCCACGACCTATCGCGTTTACAATCAGACGCTGTCCAACTACGCTACCACTGGCCTCAATAAAAATTTTAAAAACCATTATTATACACATATGCTATGTTATACACATATACAAAGGCATTCCATAAAAAATGGTTATTTTAACAATACCAACATATAATCGCAATATTAAGTATTATTTAAATTGGATTCCACGAAAATCTTTTAAATCCTAATTAAAAAGCAACAACACTACATTAATAAAAACGGAGTGATTTAACACTATACTCTCGCTATCTACTAGAGAAAAAGCGTGAAACATCTTCTTTATATATCAACACAACCTTAAATACTTCTACGCTTATAATTTTATATGTAATTTTCACATAATATATTTAGTTAATAAAACGGTTTCATACAGAGGTTATACAATACTGTATGAAGTAAACAATAAGATTAGTTTTAGTGCTGTTAAAGTTGAATGGGGAGAAATCTCTGAAGCAAAACTAACAACTTGCGATTTAGCGCTTTCTGCGAGTTACTTTTACGACTCTGGAAATGTTTACTACATTTCACAAAGTGTGCACATTTTATTTGCAACTAGTGGTGCAGTGTGACAGCATCCGCTTGATGTGATGGTTCTAAGTTCGATTTTTCCGTGTTTCGCTGAAGGAAATGGTATTACCCTTAACTGAGTATACAGAAAGTACCTAATGTCGAGACGTTCGGTACTTCGCTTTTTGCCGAATTCTAGAAATTTCGTGTTAATTGATGCAACTCAACGCCACGCTTTGTATCACCAAAGCGATGAAATGAAAATGATTTAAATATAATTCCTTCTAGTGTAAATCGAACCCACAACCGATTGCGTTAACATTCTGTCGCACTGCGCCTCTGCCGGCCCATTCTGGTAACACAGAGCGCGGCGCTAAATTACGCCATGAATTAATCTCTAAGTCAGTATAAAAAGCTTAAATATAGTTATTTCTTACTAGCTTAAGTTAGTTAATTAAATCAAAACGTAACGTTGTGATTAAATCAACTAACGTAAGATATTTCTTAGGAATAATGGGGGCCTATTTACCCATTCGGGGAGCGAATAATTGTATATAAATGTCATACAGACATACTAACATGACAAACGTATAAGAATTTCCACGCAGCTCAATAGAAATATATGGCTTTAATGACTAGAGCACTAGGACGGTTCTCAAGAGGCGCGGATTCGAATCTCGCTATTCAATATTTTTAAATTTACAATAAATTTAATATTTTATCATAATATATGAAGAAGATAACAAGAACTCCAATGAATAGAATAAACTATTATAAAACGTGTATATTTACCGTTATAATGTAACTAACGTGGGAACTTTTACTGTTACGCAAGTTAAAATTATTTATTGAAGTAAATTGCTCTTTTATAATTGTATGTAACGAGCTATTCGAGTTAAAATTCATACAAACTTTGATTGACTATATAAACTCTAATAATAAAATTGGATTGTCTGTTTGTAATATATATATATATATATATATATGTATAAAAGATATATACAATTTTGCTTGTCTATCTTTTTTTTTTCGGTTAATCACCAGAATGGCTTGAAAGTAGCGAGCACAAGTAGTTTTTTCAAATAATTATAAATTATTGCTACTGGTTGTTATTTCTTGTTTCTGTGTTATTTTGCTTGCATAAATGCATCAAACATAGGCAAAAACGTGTATGTTAAACACATGGTAATGTGTGTTATATTTATTTTAAGTGTTTCTAACGCACTACTATTCTCCATATAAACTTTAACTACACCAATTCTATATTCCTCCATTTGTGTAATTTTCGTAATAAAGTGTCAAAATTATATTTTCACAATTATATTTTTTGTATTTCAAACCAAAAAACACATAACCCAACCATATAACTTACAGATATTAAAAAACGTGATTTCCGTTTCCTCACCTACAAACTGATTACATCGCTTACATCCTATGAGCAAATGTACTTATAACACTTTAATAATATATACGTAATTTTTTATTTTAGTATTATTCGTATACATTTTTTAAATATTTTTACAATATTAATTTAACTAACAAAATATTTATTAATATTTTTTTATTTTTCTGTTTGTTATTACGGCTAATAAAGATAAGGTTTCTTTTACTTTAATTTATCCTGATCACAACGGCGTTCAAAATTTTAAACAAAGTACACTTTAATATAAAACAGCTTCAAGATATATCCCGCCTAGCAAGTTAAGCAGAGAGAATTTAGTGTTATGACATTACGTTTATTGTTTTCCGCCCAAAATCAAAACTTTGCGTGGTGGGTGATGAACTCTTTAAAGTTACGAATTACTTATCAGAGAGATATATGATACATACAACTATTTCGCCGAGTTGAAATGGAACTCATGACAAATGACGTTAACAGCTAGACGTTTTCACTACGCCACGATGACCGCTAATAAATATCTAAAGTATATTACCATAATATTAATTTCTGACCTGGTATCACTTAAATCCAGTGTCGGATCACTCCTCTTTATTTGCCCAACGCAGGCGAGAACAGCTTTATCACTCTCCACTCTAGCAGACAGCGAGGACACTAGTGTCGGCAACTGCCTTAGAGCCGGTTTATCGATTATCGTCAGTAACGACTTATTATCGATAAGTCTCCGCTCTACGTCGGCGTGAGAGAGAGCCAGGAGACGCTGGTGAGATGAAGAGGCTGGATCTTGGTTCACTGTCACTGATGACTGAAGATATAAAAATATATATACAATATTTTATGAACAAATTTCCTTTATATAATTTATTGTACATAAATATAGTAAACTAAGCTTAACCATTCTCTATATTCGGCTTTTGTCTTGCATAGCAGGGTATACAAGAGGTACCTAGTGTCAAGGCATTCCATACACCGATTTCTGCCGAATGAGAGGCATTGCGTATCGAATGGTAAGACGTTAAGGAAAATAATTTAAATACAACTATTCTCCCGAGTGGGAATCGAACGCTGTCCCACTGCGCCACGACTGACCTCAAATATCTACATATACCTGGAAAAGACCTGAGACAAGCGAATAAATTACGAACGAGCAAAATACGGCGTTAGGTTCCGCTGCCGAACGCGCTATACTCCAGATAGGTACTAAAAGTAGTGAATGGCTTAGTCTATTATGATAAAAAGAGTAACTATACTCTCTCTGACGTCATAAAAATATTCTCACCAGTTCCTCCAGCTTATGTAAAGCTTGCTTGTACACCTCGACGTGCCGCTGCAGCTCGTTCTTCAACGCCACGTGCAGTGAGATCAGAGAGCCTGATGAGTCCGCTGTTAGTCCATGAGTTCCTAGACCTGATGGCGAAGAAATCCATTACATATTATTATTTATAAAAATATTAGAATTCTACAACAAATCTTTTAAGCAAACAAACTTGCCCTGTTGAAAAAAAACAACCTGGTCTGAATAAAAACTATGCTATGTACCAGGTTGGTACATAGCAAAAAAATACATGAGATAGATTGTGTAGTATCTTACTGGTAGTTCTAGTTGGAATGATATTTATAATACTGGCAATAAACAGATATTTCTTCCACTATATATTTTGTATCCCTTTGATTAAACCATTACCCCATTTTAAGGCACTAAATATCTAAATCACTTCATCTACTTTCTGTCTGTGTTCTCTCGCCATAATTATTATTATAAAGAAAATATAGTGTGTTAGATCAATAAAACCGTAGTCAGAGACAACCAAGTGTCAAGACACTCTGTCGATTGCCTTCTGCTTAAAATTGAGACATTGCGTTTTGAGCGGTGAACTCAACACCTTGCTTTGTCTGACCAGAGCGGAAAAGTGAAAATACATTTTAAATACAAACAATTCCCCGACTGGAATTTGAAGTCATAACCAATAGTATTAATCATTCGCTGTTCCACCGCGCCACGGTTGTTCGCTTAGTACATACGGAGTCGTACGGAGTTATTTCAGGGACTCCAAAATATCATGGTGTTTAAGGCAAGCTTCACTCTCTAGAACTGACCCAATTCCAAATTCAAAAGCAACATATTTTTATGTTTAATTGTAACAATATTTATGGCCAGACTGAGTATATACATATGTATATACTGTAATAATCATAGTTCCTTGAAGTCAGTCAGTCAATCTCTTCAGAATATTACAAAACCTGACTCATCGTACGTAGCTATTTTTACTTGAATGGTAATTTTCCATACATTTCGCACCGTATCTAAAGCAAAGATTACGATCAAAGGATACCTGGCTATTACGTTGTGTTTCATTTAGTTTATTTTTCCGGAGGAAATTAAGCATTAGCCGCGCTTCCACGTTGCGTCGGTTATGTCTTAATTTCATGGACGTTGTTTTTGACCTTCTACGCTACATGTATATAAAATCTCTTACTTTATATATTATTTAAAATAACGTCAAAAACAGCAATTATACTAGAAATAATCAAATTCGAAAGAGCCATTCAACATTCGAGACTGGTCGTGGCG
Organism: Dryadula phaetusa; assembly: GCA_032432895.1. Lineage (NCBI taxonomy): Eukaryota > Metazoa > Arthropoda > Insecta > Lepidoptera > Nymphalidae > Dryadula > Dryadula phaetusa. Next base: position 6,750,098 of record JAOYRS010000073.1, read on the forward strand.
CAGTGGGACAGCGTCTGACTGTAAACGCGATCTGGTTCGATCCCCACTCGCGGGAGTGATTATATTTAATTTTTTTTTTACTTCCTCGCTCTGTTAGAAAACAAAGTGCGGCGTTGAGTTCCACCACTCAACACACAATGTCCCGAATTCGGTGGAAAACGAAGTACGGAGTGTCTTGATACTAGGTACTTTCGGTCTACACTGCTGTGCGGGACAAAAGCGTGAAGCTAAAAGAAAATAAAAAATAAAGAAGCTTAGAAGAAAAGTGATCATTGAAAATGATCCTTACTTCAGAGTATTCAGTAAACGTAACTCAAAGTAGTGCGTGGGACTTTTCGAGATGATAGTCTAGAAACGTATTCTACACTACGAACGATATGTATGAGAAGAGTTAAAATCCTACAACGCTCATATGTTGATACAAAAATTTCGTTATAGCAACCTTGATTTTAGTAAAGCTTAAAACGTACAAATTGGTAGTAAAATTATATTAATATAATGTTGTGCGAACGTTTTTTTATTGATATTGTATATGCATTTAAAGCAAGTGTTGTAGTTATTAAGAAATATGTAATTATTAACAAATGAAGCGATATTTACAATTTTATATTTCACTTGCGACGTCGCAAAATCGCAATACCTGTGACTTTTAGAGTCAATTATTAAAATTTTATTTTTTTAGTTTACTTTATTGGCAGTTTTCATTTTTGTCATAGACATATATAATCGTTTTTTTGGTTTTATTATAAGAGTACATATACCTCCTCACATACATACATCCTGCTTTGGTTTCGGGCGGAAGCCAGTGGACGTAGTGTCTTGACACTAAGCTGTGGCTGACTACCATATTATGCCTGAGTAATATACAAAATTTATATATAAAATCTAGGACTAAGAATACGGGACAATGTAATAAACAGTACTGAATGCCAGATACGTGTCTTTATTGAAAAGAGGGATACATAGCTGTCTTGCCGTAAATCTATATATATACATTTGCATACATATACATCAATTTATCTTTCAACCTCTAATGTTTCTTTTACTTTGGTTAACCAGAGTGAATTATTAAGCATATAAATATGTTTTTATATAAATGTGAAATTTGTATTACAGATCAAGTATAATTTACAAGAAAAAGGTGTTGAAAAGTGTGCGGTTGAAAAACATTGATATTTAATAAGATTGTACACCCTTGATACATCGTAAGCTGCAGCTGTGGGTAGCTTAGATTTTACGTTTAATATAATAAATAAAAATATATAATATAATAAATATAGAATGAAATAAATATAATATATTATTATATGTATTATATTTATTTCATGACGTTATGGACGTTATGTTCTTTTTTCAAGTTAGTGTTATTTAGGGTGTAACTGGGTAAGTGAAGATAACCTCTTAATAATACACTCAGCCCTCCGCTTTCCGCCCTATCCAAGATTTTGTATTTAGAAGAATTAGGTATTTGTTTTGTCTTACCAAAGCGGGGTTAATAAGACGAATGAGATTAATTAAAAACTTCCCCGAATCGAGAACCCAGAACCATTGCGTTTAGAGTTAAACGCTGCAATGCGCTATGGTGGTTCTATTCCTATTCAGGAAATAATTATATTTAAATTATATTCACTTCCTGGCTCTGATAAGCCAAAGTGTGGCGTTGAGTTCCGCCACTCAAAACGTAGTGTCTTAGCAGTATGTACTTCGCGTCGACCCTGCGGGATAAAAGAATGAATACTATTCATAGATATTACTTTGTATAGGATTTACATAATAAACACAAAACAATAGATCCATTACGGTGTCTGATTTAGCAACTTACATATTGCGATACACAAAATGATTATATTTAATAGGTAATTTCATTTTATCGCGAATAAGAAAATCTTATAGCATTTTTATTATTTCACATGTTCAATGACAATTTCAACATATATTATTAGCCGGCGTAAACAATTGAGTACGCAGTATGAGGCAAATATTTAATTATGTTAACGCTACACATCCAAGGTAAATGTGTATTGACCAACGACACGCATAGCATTGCTTGAAACATTTTAAAAACTCTAATTGCAATTCCTAAGAACAACCGACGCGAGTTATCTCATTCTATCAAAGCAGTGTGTTGAAATACCACCTATATATGTAATTTTTTTTAGCTTCAAGCTTTTATCCCGCGTAGCAGGGTAGACAGAAAATACCTAGTGTCAAGACACTCTGTGCTTCGCTTTCCACCGAATTTGCTTATTGAGTGGCAGAGTGGCTCTTACCAGAACGAGAAAGTGAAAATAATTTAAATATAATCACTCCCCCGAGTGGGAACCCACAACTGATCGTGTTTACAAACAGACGCGCGTTTAAAAATTATACCTAAATAGATATAATCGTGAAATTTTATTAACTAACCGTCCTAGTGTCGATATACCTGCATTCGCCACCCAGAGACGTCAATAATCGTTAAATGATGTGCCAATATAATCAAAAACCTGCTCCTCCGTAACGCTGTTATAATTTTACTGTGCAATTTAAATTTTATATCTTTTTAATATCTCTAATGATTCGTATTTTATGTACAAAAATAGTTCAAATAAAGAAAATACTATTAATTATTTTCAAAAAATATCAAACATTTTGAAAAAAACGTATTAAATAAACGCATGGCTTAGCGGTCAAAGCGCTCGAAAGGTTTCCAAGAGGCGCGGGTTTAAATCCGTTTAGATTTTTATAAATTTGATTCGTCGAATCGTTTAATTCTTCGAAATGTCGAAATTACACATAATCTTTATTAATTATTATTTATGGGTTTTTCTTATGTATAATTTTTGTAAATTTTTTTTATACATAAATCTGAATTATTTGCGTCAAAGTATTAGACATATCCATCCTTATAAACTCTTTTGAATTATAATATTAATAAGATTAACATAATTTTTGAGGCCGGTCGTGGCGCAGTGGGACAGCGTGTTACTGTAAACGCGATCGGTTGTGGTTTCGATCCCCACTTGGGGGAGTGATTATATTTAAATTTTTTCACTTCCTCGCTCTGGTAAAGACAAAGAGTGGCGTTAAGTTCCACCACTCAGCACGCTTTCCACCGAATTCGAGATATTTCTCGACTTCGGTGTAAAGCGAAGTACGGAGTGTGTTGACACTAGGTATTTCTTGTCTACCCTGCTATGCGGGATAAAAGCGTGAAGCTTAGAAAAAATAATATTTTACTATTTTTAAGGTGTTATTTCACATTTGGAATTGGGATTTTTTTTTGAAACGTATAAATTTTGTACATCGGGCTGTGTCGAAATTCTTTAATTGATATTAATGGGGCTCTTTTCAATACATCTATGGTAAGTGACAAGCAACGCTCTGAGATCCTGATTTTGCAACGAAATAAGTATATATACGGTGTTTCCATGAAAAGATGAGCAGTTTATATTTTAAAAAGCCTTACCTTGCACAGCAGTATCGAGCTGCCTGCGTCTATTATCTACAGCATCCCTTGCATCAGGACTGTACTGCACCAGGGCGTTGGCTAAACGAGCAGTTCTGGCCCTTAGACCCGTACCCTGGTCTCCACCGAGGAGACCGACGAGCCGCCACGCGACTGCCTCGCATTGTAACTCCGGACGGGGGGTGATCTCTAATGATATTAGCCTGCGGAAAAAATATATTGTGTTAATTTAATATTTACTACATAAACAGCTTAATTTCAAGATAAAAAAATTGAAAACAAACAGAATATGACAACACTACGTTCTTTATTTTCCGCCTGAAACAGAAACATTGCGCGTTGAGTGCCGGAACTCAACGCCGCTGTGCTTTACCAAAGGTGAAAAATGAAAATAAATTAAATATAAATATTTTTAGAGTAAATATTAATACCCAAGCCGAATCGCCTATCGTCACGTATTTAGACAATAATAACAACACCGCGTCGATTTCCAGTTTTAATACAATAATAGATACGAAGCCTATAACTAGTTCTAGAACGAACTATTATATTTGTACCGATCTCTAGCTTCATCAATAAAATTTACTATAAGAACAATGTATAGGTTTCAATTTTTCTATGACAATAGTGAAACAGTTTCGTAATAATCGAATTGAATGTGTGTGAGAGTGGTTGTGGGAGTCCCATTTGAATTAATGATAATTATAACAGAGACGCAGTTGAGGTCTTGATTTAGCGGGTTTTTTAACTTTAATGGTTATATGTATCATATAGCTTGAAATAAATAGAGGCCGGTGGTGGCGCAGTGGGACAGCGTCTGACTGTGAACGCAATCGTTTGTGAGTTCGATTTCCACTCGGAGGAGTGATTATATTTATTTAAAATATTTTCACTTCCTCGCTCTGGTATGACAAAATGCGGCGTTGAGTTCCACCACTCAATACCCAATATCTCGAATTCGGTAGAAAGCGAAGCGGTGTTCCGTACTTTATTTAAATTTATCTATACAAAATGTAGATATGGTAATTTAAAGGAGATCACAAGATTTGCTCCACTTTACAAATTTAACCTGACCAATTAAATAAATGATGTTTCCTTTATAAAACAAACTATCAGTTAATTCAAACTAGAAAACATACAAAAACATTTAATTAAACTAATTAAAATAAGAATATGCTAGATAAGAAAAAGAACTTGTCTGTTTTCTATTTTTTGCTCGTTTTGAAACCACGTTGTAAGTTGCTTACACCGTACACTAAATAATAAACATCAACATTGTTAGTTAATATTGATTTTTGTAAAGCTTCAGGTTTTATCCCGCTTAGTAAGTAGTTGTAAACAGCCTAGTGTCAAGACAACCTAGTGGTGAACCCAACGCAGAGCTTCGACAACCAGAGCGGAGAAATGAAAATAAATTTTAAATATAATTTACCTAACTGGGAATCAAATCTACAACCATATTTTTCACCATATTTCGAAGCTATTCCACTGTACCACGATGGCCCCACTCTCCATCGGCTATCGAAATTAAATCATCGATTTGATTTAAATCCAAAACCAACACTTTCATCATAAATATTTCAACTCCAATAAATATATTCTTTTTATTAACAACAGCATAAGAACAGATTTACGATATATTCATAATTAATGTGTTCCCAGAGTAAGTTGGTCATCCTGCCGAAATACTTTTCGATCGGAACAGGTTTCCACCAGACAGCCCGGTACCTGCCCACTTTCACCGGACAGGCCCTTGTGACGAAATCATTACTCATGCGCATCTATCTTATCTCGTATTAGGTAATGCGTTTTAATCACATTAAAAGTTAATAGAAAATATTTTTCTAGCTTCATTCTTTCATCATAGCAGAATAGACAGAAAGTGCCTAGTGTCAAGAAAATACGTATTTCGATTTCCACCGTATTCGAGACGCTGCGTGTTGAATGGTGGAACTCAACGCCTTACTTTGTCTTACCAGAGTGAGGAAGTCGAAGATTGCGCTCACAGTCAGATACTGTCCCACTGCGCCACGAACGGCCAAATGAAATTAATTACTTTAATACGAAGTTAAAAATATCGCTTAGTTTTAAAAAACAATGAACTTTTGCGAAATTGAAATTTAGCTAAATCTGCTTTATAGAATATGCATTACCGCTGTCACTCAGCGACACGATTGTACCAATTTATTTTCATTTCTCTACTCTGATAAGATAAAACACGGCGTTGAGCTCCGCCACTTATTAGTTAAGTTCTCACTAGTTACAAAGAGTAGAGAATTTTGACATTATGTTCTCTCTAGTTAAAAAAATCAAAATGATTTAAATCATAAGATAATCTGTTGAATTATAAGTTTTTAAGCGAATATAGATGACTAAGGTTATGTAATATTTTGTTATACAATTTAACATCGCGTGTTCGTGTGAGATCAAGAGATCAAAGATCAGCTTTTACAACACCTTGATTCTTTTTTTTATTCACGATGATTCATGGTGCATTATTGAAATGTTTTTTTTTCTAATGTCTCTTATAAGTAGTATATAATTTTAAAACTCTTTGAAAATATGATTAAGAATTCACTTGTATTAGTTATATATTATAAAAACTATATTTTATTAATGTCATTTTTGAAATAATCAATTTATGTTCATTTAAATGACTACACTAAATTAAGTTAGTACGAATAACACACCTGATACACAGTTTTGTTATAAAATCCAAAATATATTTTACTTTTTTAAATTTCGACACTTAGGATTAGAAAACATTTTTGAAATAACTTAATAATCTTTAAGTAGTAGAAATTTGTAAAAATCTCTCTATTGAGATGATACCAACATAAATAAGTTGTAACAAATGTATAAGAATTTCGACGCAGCCGGTAGTGGAACGTATGGGTTAGTGGTCAGAGTGCTTGAACGGTTTTCAAGAAGTACGGTATCGTATCCTGCTGCGTTCAAAGTTTTATGCGTTATTTCAAAAATATAATCTAAAATATCTTCGGCATTAGTGATCTTTACATACTGAAGAAACTACTTTAATTTGACAAATTATGATTATTGTGTTAATTTTGCTACGATACATATAAACTACAGCCATAGATATTCACATGAAATCCTAAAATATACTTTCGTATAATAAAATATACGCGACTAATGTTGTTTACCCGACTGCCAAAAAGGAGGGTTATGTTTCTACCGCGCAAGGAAATATATATGTGTCGGTTTCTTTGTTCCCTTGTAACTGCTAGCCTATAAATCGATTTTTACAAATGACATGTCGTTAGATTTTATCTTAATAGCGCAATTATCAATGAGTATGTATAATTATTGAAAAAAAGAAAATGGAGGAATTTAAAGCTTTGATTAATTAGATTTTAACCGCAGACAGATTTTTAATTCTTTTTAATATGAAACTTTAAGTGTATACAAAAATAAATTAATATGAATGAAGAACCAGGCGGATATCTAGTTTTTGGGTAACTAAAGTGCAATGACTTACAGCTCAAAGTAACTTTCGATAACAGGTTATAAACTAATTATCTCCACTTTTTACATCAGAAAAAGTGATCCTTTCACGTTGCTGTTACGTGTATATTATTTTTATGAATTATCATTAAATTTGATATTTATCTTTTCACTTCATTATATTTTATACATATATAGAATAGAGGCCGTCACAGCGCAGTAGCACAGCGACTGACTGTAAATATGGCTAGTTGTGGGTTCGATTACTACTTGTGGTAATGATTATATTTAAAATTTATTATCATTTCTCCGCTCCGCATAAATATATATATATATATATATATATATATATATATATATACATATATATATATATATATATATATATATATATATACGTATAAATAGACCTTCATCATTTATAAGTGTGTATATCGCAAGGCATCAAAAATGTTATAGTTTGTTTTATTTTGTTTTCAGAACTTAATTTTTGGATTTAATATCATATAAGGTTTATCACAGGTTTAGTCAAAATAAATCCTAAGCCAGGTTTAAAAACCCCATTTGGGTGTCTAATATATTTAAAACATAGGTAGATTTAACCAGTAAGTTCTAAGTATAGATTTCAAATAACAACCACTTTGTATAAATATTTTAAAATATATTTAATTTATGTAAAGAACTATTTTAAGCGGATCAGTCGCGCAATCTTATCTTCTCTCATAAATCTTATTTATCTCATAAATGTCTAAAAATATAATTATTTTGAACTTTTTTCTGTTATCATATAATCTTAGAAGAATGGAAACTTTTTTTTTAGCGTCACGCTTTTATCTTATCGCTTTTATTTATCTTTTAATACCTAGTGTCAAGACACTCTGTACTTCGCTTTCCACCGAATTTGAGACTGCGTGTTGAGTGGTGGAACTCAAGCTTACAGTGAGACGCTGTTCCGCTGCGCCACGACCGGCCTCAAATGTAATGGAAACTTTATTTTGAATAATTTAGATTCTAAGTGATATACACACCCAAATTATCAAACCAAGCCATCTGTAACAAATATGTTAGAGACGATTATTGTACTAACCAAACAAATACGAATGAATTGTTTACAAAGTTGTGGCAAGTCATTTTAAAAAAAACATAATAATCACCTGTTATTTAATTATATTTTTGTATACATTATTTGAATGACTTTCTTGAAAATGGATGTGGAGTCAAATACCACCCTCTAGGGCTTTTATAATATAAAAGTATTTATAATTTCACAAGACGTAATGGTTGGTATCATTTAGTTGTACATTGATATTCTTACAACGTGCGACTTATCATTACCATCTCTAAGTCTAGATGAAAATTAACCAATTAAAGCAGGCTAAGTCCCAATCATATACGTATGTAAGCACATATAATTACTGATTTATGGACGTATATTTCATAAGTCGAGAAAGTCGCCGCGACCGGCCGGGAGCACTTTCATCATACTATCAATAATATGACTATCATTGTAATTCACTTAAAATAAACTTTATTTCATTTGAATCAGAGCTACGGTTTCATTAAATTACATCCTATTTATATATCCATAAGGTCCATTATTACACATCCAGTTGAGCGAATGTAATTTGATTCTTTTAGGTCTCCTAGGTGAACTTCCTAGTCTAATAATTTCAAAGGAAATCCATACAGCCTGTCACTTTCATCAGTTTTATTTTTGTACGTCTTCCGCATTATTTTTTAGCTTCACGCTTTTTGTCCCAAATAGCAGGGTAGACAGAAAGTAGCTAGTGTCAAGACACTCCGTACTTCGCTTTCCACCGAATTCGAGACATTGCGTGTTGAGTGGTGGAACTCGACGCCGCACTTTACCAGGGTGAGAAAGTGAAAATAAATGAAATATAATCACTTCCCCGAGTGGGGATCGAACCCACAACCGATCGCGTTGACAGTTAGACGCTGTCACAGTGCGCCACGACCGGCCTCGATTCCGCATTAATGATTTGACTTATATAAAACTACCTTCTCAGTCATTCTTTTATTCGTCCTGTACTTCATATCTTTTATAATACTTGGCGTATGTGTAATATATAGATGGTTTTAACATTTCCTTTGTATCAAAATTTCTTTAATTTATTTCAAAAACCATTCAAAGATTATTTATTCTGTTTGTAATACTACGTTCTTTTACAAATATCAGATGATAATTAATATTATAATTTTATTTTATACACTAAGACATTTTAAGGAAAATATATAGTTATTTATATTTGAAATTATTCTAAAATCACTAAATACAATCAGAACTGCATACAACTGCCCTATAATGCACTCAATATTAATGAAGTTCAATGAACTTAAATCATAAATAAATATCAGCAATTATACGCAGCTAGATGCTCCCATTAACATCTCGTATAGACAACAAGCAAGAACGTGTGAACATCGCTTGTTTATAAAAACACAATTTATCATGACAGTGAAAATCCAGTTAGAGCTTACCAGGTTAATGACACAGCAAAGTGGTTTATGAACGTCTGAACACAGTTTTATACCTTAATTTTATGCTTGTCTTTAAATTTCTTATTAATATGATTATAAAAGAAAAGGAAAACGTCATCATGGTGCAGTTCGGAAACGCATCGTAAATGAGATAACCGTGATCTCGATTACCAATTGACGGTAAATTTGGTTTCTAAAAAATACTTTTATTTTTGTCTAGTCCCATTTTGGTTCAATTTTTAAGTTATATTAGGCAAGTTAGAGGATAGTTAAGCCTAGGTATTTATGCTTACTACAAAAAAACAGGAATAGTAGGCAAAGATAATCAAGTGTCGAGAAATTATGTGTTTTATGTTATGTGTGTCTAAATTCATTAAAATAATACTTATGTTTTAAGTTGAAAATGTATAAATATATATTTATTTTAATTAAATAAAATATAACTCTTAACGTAAAAGTTTAATAATTTCTCCTGTAACTATTCAAGCATGAAACTTGGTATTAAAATTGATATTTGAAATTTTTATTTTAGGCAGAACAAGTAAAAAATTGGAATAATACACCAATTTAAATGAAAAATTGAAAGCAACGTTTCACTATTCTGTAATTACTTTCGTAATATAAAAAAATTATAGGTAATAAGCCTTACCTATTTAAAAGCGTTTCAATAAGATGAGCAGAATGAGGTAGAGCTTCAACCAGCAAATCTACTGGTAATTCCGTGGCCACTGTCTGCAGAACTCCAGGGCCGAGTCGCGATAAGATCGCAGCGGCCTCTCTAAACTGGCGACCTTCGGCCAATAGCAGCACGCGACGCAACGCCAGACGAGGAGAGGTATATGTGTTCTTCTCTCTCTCCCTCTCACGTCGAATACGCTCTCGACTCTCGTTCATTTTCGAGTTCCCGTAGTAGGGCTAGCCCATTATTTTGATATCTGGTGAATTAATCTAAAAAAAATAATAACTGTTAATAAAATTATAATAATTATGATACACATAGCAGTATAATTTTACTTAAATTTTTAGCTTTATGATTTTTTTCCCGCAAAGCAGGTTAGACAGGATGTACCTAGTGTCAAGACGCTCCGTACTTCGCTTTCCGCCGAATTCGAGACATAGCGTGTTGAGTGGTGGAACTAAACGCCACGCCTTATCTTATCAAAGCGAAGAAGTTAAAATAATTAAAACAGTTAATATAATTAAAATTTAATTATTCCCCGAGTGGGACGCACAACTGGTCGCGTTTACAGTCAGACGCTGTCCCACTTCGCCATCTCCGGTCTCATACATACTTAAATATAATACATTTATATATTCATTCATGCATATAATGAATCATTCATTAAGCAAATTTGCACATAATTATATTGGAATCTTTGTAAATCATTATTTATATAGAAGGGGATAGTATAAATGACTTCTACACAAACAATGATTAGAAAACTACTAAGACGCACGAAGACAAACTAGAGAATATAAAGATATTATAGATACTATATAATAAATAAGTACTCAAAAATCATTTTGAAATGATGTTTTATTTTCTATACTAAAAGTAACACATGAGCACTGTAAAGCAATGTTTATGTTTAAGCATAGTAATTTAGCTCAAATATAAAGTTAAAATCTTTTTTATCTAGAATCATATAAAAACATTGAACCCACGACCTCTTCTATGTCATTAACGTTATAAAAACATTTTACCGGTCTCTTTATCATTCATTACCATAGCTTCACATATCTCCTATATGTACGGAGAAAATCTAGTATTCATACGTACCGGTCCGCTCTCTTAGATCCGATTGTTGTACAAGTTCCGCAACTTAACGCCGTACTTAATCTTCCTTTATTTAAACATAATTTATTATTTTTTTTATATAATATATATTATTTATAATTCAGACTTTTTTCAGATTCAGTCAGACTAGAAGCATTTTGTTCTGACAATGAAAAGGTAATGAGACCATCCGTGATAGACTTGTAATATTTCTCACATAGCGACAGTTGGTGTTCCCATGCCTCACATTAACTTAACGGGACCCAGCGATTGTAGAGTATTCATTTTTTATCTTCAATTTCATCGCTATACAAATACCGCTCAAAAACCAGCCTTTTGTGTACTAAGTTATTACTTTAATGAAATACCCGCATGTTTTCTCAAAATAACTGTTTTGAATTTAAGATCTTTGGTGATTGCTTTGGATTTTTTAGGTTATATTAAATGGTGTATTGCGCTTAGATTGTGTAGGCTACTTTGCTTTTGGTTCACTATTATAACGATGTTTAATTTAGGTAATTAAGTCTTTGTTTGGGATTGCACGCCGTTTTTATGTTTTTTTAGCTTCACGTTTTTATCCCGCGTAGCAAGGTAGATAGGAAGTACCTAGTGTTACGACACCCTGTACTCCGCTTTCCAACGAATTTAAGACATTGCGTGATTTACCATTGCGATAAAATTAAGATAATTTAAATATGCCTCGATGGGAAAAGTAACACTGCTTCACCATAGACTTTAACTTTAATTTTTTATTTTTTTAAATCTAAAATTGTTACTACAAAATTTTAATTGCTACGTTTTAATTAAATATCTAAAATATACAACTATACGATACCTTGATTAAAATAAAAATTATAAATTTTATTATATTGTAAAAATTATAAGGTAAAATACCACGTACCCATTTTATTACTCGTCAAATTTGTTAAACTGTGTGACAACTATCTTCTTAAACAAGAAAACTTATAAATACTTATACGTAGTATAATTTTTCTAAATATGAAAAAGCCAATGTCTTTCTTAATAATTTAAAGCAATAATAAAATATTTTAGAGCTATTAAATTGTTATTTTTTTTAATAAATATGATAAATTAGCTTAAATAATGATTGGTAACTTTAAGTTACTCGAATACTTTAATTTACTTTGTTTCAACAATCACTATGTCACTGAGTTCAAGCCGACACAGGTCTAATCCGAATTCTAATCAATTATTAAAACAGTTGATTTTTAAGTTAAAAATAACCACACCACAAGGATAAAATTTTTCCTGTTTATTTGTCAAATCAATTATTTCGGCGCCAAATTCTTTCTTAATAGAAATCTTTTTTAAAAAAAACATACTTTTGATTATAACCAGCCAGTACAAGTACAATACAGGACGTATTGTTTCAGCCAAAAACTAATAAATTATATATAAAATAAAAATCTGATAAGTACAAAATAATACTTATTTAAAACATTAAATTCAATACATCAATATTAATTTTGCTATAATATTGTACTTTATGTGGATTAAGAGTAAAGACAATAAAAAATACAGCATTCTAATTTTAAATTTTAAAAACGTTCTTGACTTAGAAAGTGACGGCAATCAGAAGTCAATACAGCCACGTGTAATTCCCGCGGGAGAGGAAAAGGAAATTGTTTGTGAAAATTCTATAAATGCATAAATAATTTATTACATCAGGGAATACGTACGTCATACATACAAGTTCAGTTATCACTTAAGACTTCAAGTATATATATATTTTTAGCTTCACGCTTTTATCTCGCATGGCAGCTACGTACTTAGCTTCCCACCGAATTCGAGACATTGCGTATTGAGTGGTGGAACTCAACGCCGCACTTTGTCTTAACCAGAGCGAGGAAATGAAAATAATTTCAATTAAATCCCCCGATTGGGGATCAGACCCACAACCGATCGCGTTTACAGTCAGACGTTGTCCCATTACCATGTTAAAGATTTCATATATAAAAACACGCCTTGCAAATGTAATGCTAGTTCCAGTCTATTTAGCAGATATCATTGTCGCTAATAAAAATTGTAGATCTGTTAATTTCTAGCATTTAAGAAAACAGATGAAGCCCCGCTGAGTTTCTTGCGCCGCTTTTACTCAGGTCTGAAGCATTAACTTAAGGGAGTTGGCGGTAAATTATAGGACGTTAAATTCATAAAATATTTGACTTTGACCTTATACCATAGTTAATCTAGCCGGACTACACATATTTAATACTTTCTAACCCAAGAAGTATTTGAACCCATTACTATCACAGTCATGACATGAAATTTTATGGCATTTAGCTATCTAAGTGTACTTAAAGCCTCCACTAAGCGTGTTTCTATTTCTCTGTCTAAGAAGTAACTAAAAATATTTAAAACGATCCTACCAATACATCATTCTAAATATCTGCGAAAAATGAGCTCATTAAACTAATATTTTAAATTTCATTGTAATGCCGTTGTTTGGTTTGAATGACAAGTATAATCACAATCATTTGACCTTAAAACTTAGGTAACGAGTAACGACTAACGGACGCTGCCAGACGGCTATCCCATTATGGAAATAATGATCTATAATGATCTATTAACATTAGTAAAAGGAGAAATGAAATTTAACAACGAAATAATAGGGTGTCGATAAAATTTTGAAAAGCGTTTGTATCGGAATTTGATTCTCATTTGAAGTAAGTGACATTTTTGTCACATAGATACGTGATTATCAAAATATATTTTTTTTAGCTTCACGCTTTTATCCCGCATAGTAGAGACAAAAAATACCTAGTGTCAAGACACTCCTTACTTCGTTTTCCATCAAATTCGCGTGGAAGCGCCAGAGCGAGCGAGTGAAAATAATTTGAATATAATCACTCCCTCCGAGTGAGGATCGAACCCACAACCCTTTACAATCAGACGCTGTTCCACTGCACCACGACCGGCAAAATATTCATAGTGATTATAATTCAAAGTATTATGCTATTATCTTTATAATAATAGAAATCTGTGCTAGTGATGTTCTTTTCAACACTAGTATAAGTTTCATGCATTTATGTTTTAAAAAAGCATCTGTTGTATTTCTCGGATCTTCTCAGCAGTACTGACTTCCAAGCCGCTGGTATGTTTATTAGACGATTCAAATTACATATAATTTTGCAAACAGTTTTTCAAAACATTACTGATTTATTTTTTAAATTAAATTGTTTTCAGATACAGATACTGCTTTCGTATATAAAATACAATATTGTGATGCAGCTCTTTCTCTTCCCTCAAATGTATAAATAAAGGAAAATTATATTTGAAAATATTTAATTTGTATTTTTTTGTACCAATATCTATTAATAGTAATTGTGTAAAGATCCAACATTGCACAAAGAAAAGAGCAACGGCCTTCAAAAACGCACCGTTAACCAAACAATCCACTTATAAGCACTAAAAATGTAAGAAAATACAAAATCGTAAACTGGCGTATTCATTTAAGCAAATATAATGTACAGTAATTTTATTATGAGGCTGGTCGTGGCGCATTGGGACAGCGTCTGACTGTAAACGCGATCGGTTGTGGGTTCGATACCCCCACGGGGAAGTGATTATAATTAAATTATTTTCACTTTTTCGCTCTGGTAAAAGACAAAATGCGGCGCTGAGTTCCACCACTCGACACGCAACGTCTCGAATTTGGTGGAAAGCGAAGTATGGAGTGTCTTGACACTAGGAACTTTCTGTCTACCCTGCTATGCGGGATAAAAGCGTGAAACTAAAAAAAAAAGCGTGAAGTAATTTTATAATTCCATTATAATATTAGCATAACCTTATATTACTCACGTTACGACTTTTGGTCATATAGATTGGATTTTAAAAGTAAGAAACATAAAATTAAGAAGGTAAGCAATGTTGACTGAAATTTTTATTCGTTTCACTTATAATAATATTTTTCCTCATCTAAGTTTCTTTACCTTTAAAATATTAAATCATACCTTAAGTTACTTAGAATTAAGATACGCCAAGAATTACAGCTAACTTTGGCAAAAACGCACAGTCTCGAGTCGAGATTACTTACAATACTCAATACTGGTAATAATAGAAACAGTTATAGAATTCAACTGTCGGTATGTCCCAAGTTACACGAAAATATATTTTATGCGTTTTAAATGAAACTATTTTAAACGGATTAATCGCGTATATTTTGGTATTCGAAAATATATTTTTCGAAACTTAACGTTTAAAACACTTTACAGTTTCATTTCAATTTTCATTGTGGTGTAATAATTGTATTCTTGAAAATTCAACTTATCGAACACTTTATGGTTTATGTACGTGGTAACAAGTAAACAGATCAGACTATCTGTGAGTAAAATGTTAAAAAATACAGTAACTTCTTGATATTTTAATGCAAAATCTATCTGTATGTTTCATATTCCAAAGTGAATGATATAATCGTTTCGTTTTATTAAACGACAATTGGAATAATCATTGATAAAATACTTTCAAATAATAAATTAATTTCCGCTAACTCCTATACATTGTACCAAAACAAAATCACCTGTCGCATCCGCTGAGTTAAAGTATATTTCATGGTGTCCTCTTATTGCGACTGGCTAACGCTTTCCGTTCAGACCAAACTCATTTTGTGACTTTCATTACGGGGGACCGTTAGTTTGACCACATTACTATTAATCTATCCAATGTGAATTTTAATGGGTTTAAATATAGTTTTTCATACAATTTTTGTATCAAGTGAAAAGCGTTTAAGCATTAGGTTCGCAACACTTCAAGATTTTTTAAGTCTGACAACATTGTAAACTCAATTGGAATATTATACCATAAGTGTTTCATTATCCGTTAGATAAAGCGCAGCGTTGATTTCCGCCACTTTCACACAGTGTTTCAAATTGGGACGGAAAACAATGAACGGAGGATGTCCAATCTTGGTTTTCTAAGACTGTCCTGCTATCCGAGCTTTTTTTTCTATCTACCCTGCTTTAGGCTGTAACATTTATGAGAAATATGTAGAGCTTTGACCAATATATTTCTGAACGACGAATTTAAACTAAAAATATCCTTTACTTTAAAAGATTTAGTCAATATTTAATTACATATTTGCTTTTAGAATTGTAGTGGCTTAATACAACATTCTTATTTTTTTAATATAATTCGCCATTTTTTAGTCATTTAGTAATAAAAATCCAAAAATGGAATGGTTGGCATTGTCTGGATTAAGTTAGTCAATTTAGTATTAAGAAAAATCGGTCTAAAGTAATTTTCTTAAATTTTTTTGTATAAAATTCTAATGATAAATAGTTTTACTTTAAAAAGAACCATAATCTATAACATTGAATGTACTCATATTAACTATATATGTATATAAAATATATCAATTTCATATAAAATTACCCGCACTATTGTAAAGCAATACTTATGATTGTCATTTATAGAGCAATGAAACAGGTCGATGTCGTTGTGTCGACGTTCATATTGAGTTTCATATATTTTTTAATTTGCTTGTCTTTCGCGTCAAGCAAACAATTTAGCTTCAGGCATTCTGTTTCCTAGCTTGTGCCTGCGTGTTAAGAGTTTTGTTATACCAGAGCGAAACGCTTTATCCTACAGGAACTCTTAACGTATTCCAAGATAGTCAGAGACAACCTAGTGTCAAGATATTCCGTTGACTGCTTTCTATTAAAAATTAGGATATTGCGTAATGAACAATGAACGTGGTAGAACTCAACGCCGCAAAAATAATTGAAATATTCACATATTGTATTGACACTCAGATGGTGTATCTATAAGTATTTTTTTGCTTCAATGTAGATAGAAAGTTTCTAGCGTCAAGACGCTTCGTACTTCACTTTCCGCCGAATTCGAGACATTGCTTATTGAGTGGCGAAACTCAACGCCGCACTTTGTCTTACCAGAGCGAGTAAGTGGAAGTAATTTTAATATAATCATCCTCCCGAGTGGAAATCGAACCCACAACTGATCGAGTTTACAGTCAGACGCTATCACAAGCCTATCTAGGAGTTATTTTTATTTTTTTTCAGTCTTAAGCTTTAGTATCAAATTTAGTTAAATAGAGTCGTAACGGAATGGGAGTTAATTTTGTACTTTATGTTGTTAAAAATATATAATTAATATTAAGTACAAGATACAATAAATTTCTCAACACCACATTGGTGCTGTCACGTTATGTTCGGAATGCTGCCTTGTGAAATTAAAGTCTCATATAAAATAAAATTGATAACACATTTAAATTAACGAGTACCCAAAAAAGGAAAAGCGACTGCCTCTTAAAAAAAGAAGTCTCAATTACTAACTTTCATAACACAACGCGGCGTTCCACATTTCGAACTGTCTTCAATGTCTGGAATCCGAACAGAAAGCGGAACCCCAAGTGTCTTGACATCTGCTTATATACGGAGAAATGCGTGAAACCAAACTATTTCAAATAAGGACATCATAAATGTTTCAAGAACATCTAGTGGCATGTATTGAGTATGAAAGAAAGCCGGCACCTGCTCCACGAGTCGGTTATAATTTCACCGCTCTCTAGCCTGCGAGCTGCGACCGCTCGGACATTCATTTACAAGTTGAAAATTATGTTTAACTAATTATAGAGTTGGATTCCTATGAACAACTAAATCATTATATATATATATATATATATATATATATATATATATATATATATATATATATATATATATATATATACTAGATTTTTTTTAACATCTAAAGTTTAGAATGATATTATTCAATAAAATATAACATAGCTAATATATGCTTTATTTGATTTAATAATAGATAAAAAAAAATAACAATTTCATTTTTTTTTTCAAAGTTTCCCGCATAGTAAGGTGACAGAGAGATGCTATTGACAAGTCACCTCGTCCTTCGCTTCCTCTCTGAATTTAAGATATTACGTATTGGCAACGATTATCGCCGCGCTTTGTCTGACAAGAGAAAAAAATACAATAAGTAATTTTACATAAGAAAAGCTCATTCAGTTGAAATAGGAAAGCACACAGCATTAGGATTTTTCCGCTATTAAGTTTAATTAATTATTGAGAAAATCGAAGCGCAGTGGGCCAGCTGAATAAACAGGAGAATTGTCAGGTCGATCGCTGCTGAGAAATTATAATATTTAAATTATTTTGTTTTCTCCGCTCTGGTTAGACAAGGCGCTGTGTTGGGTTCATAACCCGCCACGCTGTCTCTAAAATGATTGCAAACCCTGTTATAGAGAAAAGGAAGGCGGAGTGTCTGAGCACTAAGTTCTCTCCGCCAGACACAATTGACACGATTAAATAAATAACAAGTATATATAAATATTAAACAGTCGCATCTAGCTATAAAATGATTTATTTTTTAACGTATTTTCCTGGAAAATACGTTAAAAAATAAATCATTTTTTTTATTTAGAGTAATTTCAACTGAGGTGTAAACAGTCAATGAACCCCACTCATCAAGTGCTATGAAGCGTGAACATAGCTAGATGCGACTGTTTAATATTTATATATACTTGTTATTTATTTAATCGTATCAATTGTGTCTGGCGGAGAGAACTTCGTGCTCAGACACTCCGCCTTCCTTTTCTCTACTGGTATAAGAGAGTGTTGGGTTAGCTTAATTTATTTATTAATATGTAGCATTGAATATTAGTCCTAAATATGAGTTATTAAGGGATCGTCATTCAATCTTAATAGTTATATTTTAAAGGAAGTCATTTGTATAATAATATTATTACAAAACATTTGCCTTCCTTTGTTCAATACCTATATAAATTGACAATTAAAGCCACACGAGGCTCTTTTACTCGATAGCAAAACAAAATTATGATAAAGTACCACTTACAAGCCCTTTCTTGAGGTGTTAAAAGCAAAATCCTAAATGCTATAGATATTTTTCATGCTCAGTACTTGTACAAATTTTAACAATTAGAAACTGTTTTAAACGGATTAATATCGTATAATATTGTGTTGGAACATACATTTTTGATAACCCAACGTTTCAACAGGTAGACGTGAAAATATATTTTCAAAAATTATTTTAAATTTACGTGATTAATCTGTTTTAGAATTCTTTCATATAAAACCTTAAGGGCTTTTTATAATATTAGTTATATCCACTTTCTCCGTTCGGAAAATAAAACCCATGAGTATGTTAACGGGCATGGGGCCTTTATGGCGTATCCATCAACCGGTCCGATATGACTTTCTACATCGACTGGGGTCACGTTTTTTATTAAAACACATGTTTCTACTTTCATTTCATTGCTTTTCAGTTTCACTAGCTTTTATTATATTATGTTCATTTACGTGTACACGTAAAATATGTGTAACCATAGCAACGTCTATGTCATTTTATACAAAATATGCTAATTTCGAACGCCTTCTAGTATATTCAGCATTTATGTAATTATTTTAGTGTGTTTTTGTGCATATTTAAAGAAAATGACATTATCTGTGTAATTTACGTAAATGGAGTACAGAGCTTTTACTTCGCGTAGAAGTATATATATATATATTACTGAATGAGTCTTGTTCTGTAAGCAAAAAAAGCTTAGTGATACATCACTGTTTTTAATACCCTTTACTAAATATAACGTCTTGCACTGTAGAGCGCAGCCACCACCTGAAATCGACACATTACATCATGTGAAGTGGAACTCAACACCGCACCTCATCTTAATAGAACTATAAAACAAACCTAAAGCTAAAGAAATATGTTTGCAAAATATCGTAAAAATTTTCTTACTCAAAGGTTATTAATATAAATTACTAAAAGGGGTGGGGAATTGTTCTGAAATATTTTGCAAAACATTAATATTTCGTTCTCACGCTTTGTCATAAATGGCTATCGACATTATAATGAACCAATCGTAAACTACATATTTTCATTTATTTATCTTAACTATGCGAAAAACTCAAACAAGGCTACTAAGAAACACTTTTGAATGAAGCTCTTATAATTGTAAGAATGTGCTAAGTCACATTCCTTTATTTTTAAATTTAAAAGTAATATTCTTTCTCTCTCTAGTTATCTTTTAAATTTCAGAAGTTAAAGATATTGTAACTTCTGTAAATTATTGTATCATATTTCTTTGGTTAGGGGTTTCATCTTTTACGTTCTTGAAGTCGGACGAGTAATGTGGGAAGTCTGTGCCGGCAGATAAAGGCCAACCGAATACCAATACCTCATGGTGCTCCTCCTCAACCACCAATAGCCAGAGTATTGACATCGCTAATTCAACTGTATTGCAATAACATGGTAACTTAATAATACTGTCTGATAATACAGTAATTACTTAAGTAATAATCTGTTGAGTTTCTTAAAATTTTTTTGTAACTAACGCGTGTTAGTTAAAGTCTATTTTTAAAGAAACTGCCAATTATAAAACCATCCTGCTATAGTTAAGTCGTTACACGGTAGATTTTATTTCCAATCTCAGATATAAATGAAATGAAATATTTTAATTTTCGATTTCCGGGTCAAAAAAAACCATGGAAAAAATTGCACTCAACAAACAATGTTTTAGTTTAATAACAAATGTAGAGCGAAAAGTATATCTTTTCTGTATATAATGATACATAATATTTATATGAAATACGCAAAGCGTAACGACTCTACATGTAGAATATAGAATTACTATTTGTATAGTTGTAATCGAATTCAAACACAATTTTTCATAACTTCTAATACATATTGCTGTCGTGACTGTAAACATGTTTGGTCGTGGGTTCAACTCACTCTCGAGGGAGTGATTATATTTTTAATTATTCTCATATTCGGCCTCTGGTAGACAAAGTGCGGCGTTTGTTTGTAGACAAAGCGCGAGTTTGCTACTCAGCACGGAATGTCTTGATTTTGAGTAGAAAGTAGTCAACAGAGTGTCTTGACTCAAAGTTATCTCCATCTACCTTACTAATCGGAATTAGAATTACAAAAAATTCCAGTTTTCATTAGAACACTAGTCCTTAAAGCTTCTTTGTAATTTTACCATAATTTTACTTTATATGAGGAACGTGATTTTATGATTTAATGTAATGGAAATGAAGAACGGAGTGTCTTGCTACCAAGTTTTTATTGCCGAGGCTGAGGCTGCTATTTTCTATATATTTTTTTCATTCTTAATTAAATTTAAATGAATAATATTTCTTTGTATGTAGTAAGTATTATAAATTTAATACATGCATATTTTTAAAAAGCCAATTAATTAACACAATCAATATTTCCAACTAAAATATTATTTATAATACGAAATAAAAATTATTTTTCCGAATATACTCTGAAAACATCAAAAGCTTCACATTTTTTAGGATAAGCACAAAGTGTTTTAAAGAGAGAGGCTATTGTTGAGATGTGACATATTGTTCTTCTCTCTCCGTCTTCATAAAGCGGAGAAATGACAATAACTAATAAAACCACTCCTACGACTGTTTATCGAACCCAGAACCAATCGCCTTTACAATCAGATGCTGTTCCACTGTGCTACAGCAGATCTAATTAAGTTATTATTTCAAACAATTCTTAAATATGAATTCACTTACAATTTTGCCTTTAGAAGTAAATCCACAAAAGCACACACTAATACACAGTAGAATAGTCACAATGTTCCTTATCAACACGGACACAATAATATAATGGTTTAAGAATTACTTATTTTTTTTATATTTATTTAATTTTATTTTAATCTAATAATAATCTAAATATTACGTGAAAACGTGAAAGTAAACGAAGTCAACACGTGTGTGTGGCGCGTCGCGTCGCTAACGAGTGAGCGAGCTTGTGCGTGAAAGAGCGTGAAAGCTTCCGGCGGGCTGTATGCGAGAGGGTTCTATAAGGTAAATTATTTTTTTATAAATATTTATTCGGCCCACTCTACAAAATTGGCAAATAGCAGTATAGCTGAATATTTTTTTAGATTCCTTCCGAGATTTCCTTTGATTTATAATAACATCATATGTTAAGTTTATATATTTTTAAGATAGAAATGTACAAAACACGTTAATAATAAACTTGTAAGAATATCAGTATTATAACGTTTAGTTGCATTTCTTAAAACAAGTGTCTGCCACTATGAACTAGCTATTTCTTAACTTACATTAATTTTCCAAATTTATTCAAAGATTTTTTTATGTTACTATTAAGGTGGCTTAGAATGCAAAACAGAATGCCTACTAATTTGTCTCAGTGAAATTTGATTTATCTGTCAAGTTTAAAAAAAATATATAGAATATTTATTCTTACTATATAAGACCGTCCCAACAGGTGTTCGAAGCTTCCAACACTCCACACGGTAGAGTTGCGGTTTGGTTCCCAGATTAAGTAATTTATTTTCAATCGCTTGGATATATTAATGTTAAGTGTATCAAAAATATTTTCTAAATTATTTAATAGAAAGTTTCTCATTAAACTTGAGATATTTCTTCTCCGAACTGCCAAAGATATGTAACTGTTTTTTTAGCTTCACGCTTTTAAAACGCGATCAGTTGTGGGTTCGATCCCCACTCGAGAAGTAATTATATTTAAATTATTTTCAGTTTCTCGCTCTGGTAAGACAAAGTGCGGCGTTGAGTTCCACCAATTCACAGCACATCGCTGGAATATCTCGAATTCGGCAGAAAATAGAGTGCAAAGTATCTTGACACTAGGTACTTCCTGTCTACCCTGCTACGCGGGATAAGCGCATGCATTTATATCTATATTGTTCTTACAGCTTCACTTGCCCGAGTAGTTGAATGTGTGTGCAATCCACAGTAAATCGCGTTTACAGTCAGACGCTAACTAAGACACTAAGACGGTCTGTAAATAATTCAAGTTAATTTAAATCAAAATATTGAGATTATTATAAAATTATAAATATTTGAAATATTATCGTTTTTTAAAAACAAAATAAACATAAAAATAATAATTCGACGCAGCTGGTAGTAGAACGCATGGCTTAGCGGTCAGAGCGCTTGGACGGTTTCCAAGAGGCGCGGGTTCAAATCTCGCTGCCATTAAATTTTTACACGTTTTTTTTTTAAATGTTTTCTAATCATAAGTGTATAATAACACTTAAAAAATAGTAAAATATAAAAACAATTATGTAAGGTAAGTTAGTTCATCATACATCGTAAAGTGTACGCGTACGTCACGTCATATCTAACAAATGGTTTAGCCAGCAACCTTAGTTAGAGGCCGATACGATCGTAAAGATAACAATAATTAATATAAATTATTTTACCAACAACACCGCTTCCTACATCCGCTGGGCAAGGCGCGGCGCTACACCAAACTGTTGGATACACAAAGGATTTCGATGTAATCATTGAGAACTATAAATACTTTGAATATCTTTTTGTTTTATTATATTTTAATTTGCTATATTTATTTGTGTGAGGTTATTTAGTAGAATTATAATTAAATTTATGATTGAAATTTGAACCTGTTCTCTTTAATATTTCACTATTTTAAAGTGTTATTTCATATTTAGAATTAAAAATATTTTGAAAAAGACTATAAAAATTTGAACGCAGCGGGATTCGAAGCTGCCTAAGGACTCTTGGTCCTTTTCCAAGAAGCGCAGGTTTGAATCCTGTTTCCTTTATTTATTTCCAGCTTACATAGAAAATAAAAAAAAAGTATTTCTCATAATTAACAGGATCTTGAAAAGAAATCTAGTGTCAAGACACATCATTCTCTACTATGATCTACTTTAGACGCAACTCTGCAATTTCGTACTAAAGTAGCGAAATAAAATTTAAATAAGAGCATTCCTCAGAATGGGAACCGAACCTACAACCACCATTTAAATCCCCTTTACAAACAGATACTGTCACACTTTCTTAGATTAAACACAAGTAAGCAATTCGGCCAAAATAATATTTTAAATAAAAAAATTCTACGTGATTTGCACTCACATTGATTTACGTAACGAGAGCTCGCAAACAAATGCTCATCTGTAAAAAATAGTTTAAACGTTTTCATTTCCGGTTCTAAATTACATTCCAAATCAATCAATGACTCAAGAAATCTTCGATGTCGAGATGAGGCGAGCGTGAGGCAAAAAATAATTTATTATGAACGTACGTATGTGTGTGTGTGTGTGTGTGTGTGTGTACTTGAAGCATTCGTGTCTCCTGGGATAACATTTGACTGGAAACGCGACTGGTTGTGATTTCCCTTCCCTCCATCGGAGAAATGATAATATTAACAATTTATTTTCAAATTTATGTCTATAAATAACACATAATGTCTCAATTTTTCAAATGTCAAACAGTCCACGGAGTGTCATGACATTATGTTGTCTCTGACCACCCATACATCATGCGGGATGTATGTACCATGCAGTCAGTCCAGATGTTCAGCAAGTGGCTGAAGTTATTCTAGTTGAATATTGTAATAAAATATAAGCGTTATGTATGGTATTATTATTACTATTTGTAAAAGATATTAAGAGGCCGGTTGTGGCGCAGTGCAACATAGTGACTTGAAAAGCGATCGATTGTGAGTTCAAATCCCTGTTGAGGGAATGATAACATTGAAATTTATCATTTCTTCTCTTTAGTAATGCTCGCCTGAGTCTGGCAATGTCTCGAATTCGGTAGAAAGTTGAGTCGGAGTGTCTTGCCACTAGGTACTTCTTGTCTGTCCTGATATGCGTATATATATATATATTTAAATATATATATATATATATGCGTATATATATATATATTTCAAAATAATTTAATAATCTATTACATTTTGCATAATAAATATTCAAAAAGTTGCATATTAAGCGGCGGACCTTGATATAAAGCTTTGATTTGTCTTAGTGTTTAAATATATTGGATTGTGATTGAACCCACATGCATCGGGAACCACCAGAAACCCGACAGTGTAGCAGAGACTCTGAGATGTTACATAAAATAGTTTTATAAAAATGTACGTGTATATTATTCATTTAATGTAATTTTATAGCAACCTCTGTATCATAATATTTTATAATGAACCCACTGTCATGGTACAGTTCACAAAACGGTCATTTATTATTTTTTCGCTTCACAATTTAAAGAAATAACAAAATAGTGATTAATTTCGCCATATCGTGTGGTGTCTGATTGTAGAACAGATCTATATAAATAAATATATTTGTAGTGTCTGTTTGTAATATTAAAATAACCAGTATTTACTAAACAAATATGTATGTATTATACATATATAGTAAATACATCTAATTAAGAATCTTTACAAGCTTTGTCTATCTGTCTGTTTTGTTCTGGCTAATGTTTGGAATGGCTAGACTGATTTTGACGAGATTCATTGGCAGATAGCTGATGTAACAGCAAGTAAATTTAACTACTTTAATATTAGAATTATAAAATAAAGATACAGAGATGATTATTCCATGTAAAATCTCAAAATTACTTAATTATCTCTCCTACTAATTACATATAAATTAAAGAAACATAAAGAAAAAAAATATAAAACATAATACAGGCCGCGCAAGCCGTTCAACATGCGTGCCAGCGGTCGTTGACCCCGGTTATCTTCACTATAGCTTAGAGATCGTTATCTCATTGAGATGATATTGTATTGACGTTTTGATCTCTGATGCTGTGATACGTGATAAGAGATTGAAATATTTAAGTTGAAATGATTAATTAATATATTATACAATGTCTAAGGCAAAAACCATTTATTACTTTAATTTATGTACTTATTTTATTTCTTTCATGAGTTACTTTAGACTGTATTTTAAAATTAGACATTTTGCTGTTTAAAGCCAGTTGTGTCGCAGTGTGACAGCGTCTGACCGCGATCGGTTGTGGATTCTATCCCCATTCTGGGGAATAATTATATTTTAATTATTTTAATTTCCTCACTCTGTCAAAACAAAATGTGGCGTTGAGATCCGTCACTCAACACGTAATGTCTCGAATTCGGTGGAAAGCGAAGTACGGAATGTTTAAGACATTAGACGCCACGTGCCACTTCATATCCACCCTGCTATGCGGGATAAAATCGTGAAGCTAAGAAAACAGAATGTACCAGTGACATTACTATGTCATTACCAGTGACATGAGATGAAGATTGGATATAATTTTATATTATAATTGAAGGAACAAATAATATTTGCAAATAGAATTTTTTTATTCCTTTATATCCTCAAAACGTTTATTGCTAATTAAGGCTCTAATTGAACATTTGTATTTTTCCATATTCACGTTTTGTCGTTCATAGCTGGGTAGTCAAAGACAACCTACTCTTAAGGTACTCGATTGACTACTTTCCCTTTGAAACATTTAATCGAGACAATATATCTTGGGTGGGGAACTTAACGCCGCGCTCTGTTTAATAAACACGAAAAAAAATAAATATTATATTATTCCCCAAAGTGAAAATCGAACCCACAACCAATCGCGTTAATAATCAGACACTGTCCCACTGCGACATTATGGCCTCTATCTCTTTTTATATGTTTGTGTTAGTTTTAAAATTTGAGTCAATTTGCCCAGTGTCGATTGGGTCTAGCGACTCCGCGAACAACAAGCGAGGTTTGTTGCGCCGTTTTGCCTTTCCCAAGGATAGCAAGCAAGTGCAAGCAAAACGGAAATTAAAAACATATTTATTTTGATTTATAAGTATTCTGTATATAACTTTCAGTCCGAGTAAGAGAAAGTGCATGGTGAGTCTTTATATATGGTATATTACTTTAATACATATTTACATATATTTACGCAATTAGAATTATATAATTTATATTGACATTCAGATTGCCATTGCGCAGTAATAAAGCGTCTCTAATAACCACGGCGTTGGGTTCCGCCATTTAATACGTAATGTCTCAAGTTCATGAGGACAGTGGAACACAGAGTATATTTAAACTACATGGAGAAAACATCTATCTTATAATTATATGTGTTATATATATATATATATATATATATATATATATATATATATATATAGAACACACAATTAAATGAAGGATTCACTTTCAGAGCAAATAACTTTCTTAATTCAATTTGGAATCAGGAACTTTTCTTTGGCGGAAGCACATTCAAACATTGCGCAATAAACATTGAAGACGATTTACGAGCCCGCGCGCTCCGGACGCGCTTTCTATTCAACACTTCATTAAATGATCGAATATTATGAAACTTTACATATTTTACATGCTAGAGATCCCTTGAGTATCACTATGTACCCATATTTTATAGCTACTTATACATATACATACTTTGTATGTATCCCTTAAAAAATAAATAAATAAACCAGTATCCAAATCATAATAGAAGATATTTATAGTTATTTTGCTCCTATTTAAAAGTAATTATTGTCGTCCTACTGTGGTGCCGTGGGATGGTGTTCTGGAACACGTGATGCTTTGCTCATTATGATTGATGATCGTACAAACAATTTCATTGACTCTTTTTGAATAAGACGCGGCGTTGAGATCCCCTCTCTGAAAGTGGATTAACGATATACAATTTTAACAGTATTTTTTACTGCCTTTCGGACTAAATAATAAGTATGTTTTTAGCTTCTCACTTTATCCCGCGTAGTGGTGTAAACAGGAAGTACCTAGTGTCAAGACATTCCGTACTCCGCTTTCTGCCAAATTCAAGACATTACGCGTTGAGTGGAGGAACTCAACGAGCCTTATTCCACCGAGTGGGAATCGAAGCCACAACTAATCACGTTTACATTCAAACGCTGTCCTACTGCACCACGACCGGACACAATAATAAAATACACAATTTAGCGACACGAACAAGATTTAGCTTTTATAAAATTTTTATACAAACAATTATTTTGATTTCAAATGTAATTGCCTTCAAGAAGTACTTACTCAAGCGCTAGTCTAGTCCAACATAGAATCATATTACTTAAAAGACTAATAATTACAAGACAAAAATATTAACAGCGTAACTAAACACCGCAGTCACGACTGCCTAACTAATGTTGCCAGATGGCAGATGATAATTTATACATCTATAACCATATATTATGTAAGTAATCAATTTAAACGTTCCCACACCGTGTTGAAGCTTGAAGCGTCTCAAAGTTTGTCTTCTCAGTTGGGGATGACGTCACGAGTCACGACGCGACCCCTACTTTCTCCACTGTCCTCTGTGTGGTGTACAGTGCACACAGTAATTTACATCATATATCTTGAATATATCTTGAATTATTGTAATTTATTTTTTTTAGCTTCACGTTTTTATCTCGCATAGCGGGATAGACAGAAAGTATCTAGTGGCAACACACTTTGTACTCCGCTTGCCGCCGAGTTCGAGATATTGCGTGTTGAGTGGCAAGTGGAACTCAACGCCGCTTACCAGAGCGAGGAAATGAAAATAATTATTCCCCCAAGTGGTAAACAAACCCACAACTGATCACTTATACAGTAAGACGCCGTCCCACTGCACCACGAATGGCCTCATTGTAAAATAAGTTTTGTAATTACTTACACATGGCTTAGCGAACAGATCGCTTGGACTGTTTCCAAGAGGCGCTGGTTGAAATTACACTGCGTTCAAATTTTTATACGTTATTTTTTTCAAAAATATTTTGTAATCCTAAGTGTGGAATAACACATTAAAATAGTATAATATTGTAATTACTTATTAATATCATGTGTGGTTGTTACAAATGTTTGTAAAAACTATATATATTTATTTTTCTCTTATTTATTAGATACACCAAGAGAATATAAACATAGTATATGCATGTACTTGAATTATAAGAAATGGCATTACGTGGTGTTATACCACTTACAGGTATACTCACCATGAGCTTACATTATACTATATATATATATATATATATATATATATATATATATATATATTTATGTTTTTTTTTATTTTAGTATAATATAGAATTTTCTTTTCTGTTTCTTTGTTCTTGTCATTTTTTTATTATACTCTTGGACTACAATTGTAATCCCGCCTCTTGGTACATATCCACGTTGACAAGTTGACTGACGGAGATCTTTTTGAGAGATAAGTCCAGCTTTGTGATACACAATGCTTTTTTGTTTTGTCATTTTTTTATATGTGTGTGTGCAGTAAAGAATATAACACATGGATACACAATACAGACGTTATTTTAAAACACAAATAAAGTTATGTATTACGTGTAACAATACAATACAAATTATATTAAAAAATGGAAATCTAACATGAATACAAAAATGGTGCGTGTACTTATGTACGCGCGTGAGAAATTATACTTCTTTGACATCATTAAGAAATTGTATGCAAATAATAAATTACAGTAATAATAATATGAGGCCAGTCGTGGCGCAGTGCATAACGTCTGACTGTAAACGCGATCGGTTGTGGGTTCGATCCCCACTCGGGGGAGGGCTTTTCACTTTCCCGCTCTGGTAAAGACAAAGAGCGGCGTTGAGTTCCACCACTCAACACGCAATGTCTCGAATTTGGTGGAAAGCGAAGTACGGAGTGTGTTGACTCTAGGTACTTTCTGTCTACCCTGCTATGCGGGATAAAAGCGTGAAGCTAAAAAATAATAATATTTACGTAAAGTTATTATATTAATCAAAATATTAGATTTAAATCACTACTGAATATAATCTATCAGCACAACACACATAATAATCGCTCTTATATGAAACTCGACACGTGTGTGAATACACAAGAAACATGTGGACAAATACTATGAACATGAAAACAGTGAACAGTGGCGACGGTAGTGCCAACTTGCGCGACTAATAGAAGCCCTATTTTTATTTTGTTGGTAGCTTTTGTGTCGGAACTGCAACCGCTACAACTTCATACTGTAACTTTTGTGTAAGGAATCTCAAAATTCACTTTCAACTTTTTTTTTCATAACGCGCCTAAACATGTGTTACTTCAATTATAATAACTACTTAAGAACAAAATACAATAATATTAATACAATAATATAATTTATACGAAGCATTTTTGAAAAACGTATAAAAATTTGAACGCACCGGGATTCGAACCCGCGCCTCTTGGATACCGTTCAAGCGCTCTGACCGCTAAGTCAATTTATGTTGTTGTTAACATCTCTGTAGAAATGCTAACAACTTAAATAAGTTGTAACAAACGTAAAAGAATTTCGATGCAGCTTGTAGTAGAACGCATGGCATAGCGGTCAGAGCACTTGGACGGGAACTAAGAGGTGCGGGTTCAAATCCCGCTGCGTTCAAATTTTTATAGGTTTTTTCAAAAATATTTTCTAATCCTAAGTGTGGAATAACACTTTAAAAAATTGTAAATATTTTTAGACTAAAATTGTTCGCTTGTTCGTGCAAACAGTATCTAGTGTCAAGGTCAACCATCCTACACTTCAGTCCAATTTCAAAACATTACGTTTTGAATGGTGGTAAGTGATACCGCTCCTAACCTTAGTTACTCACAGAAAAATGATATATTTTTTTTCTTATTTTTAGACAGGCGAGGTAAAAGAGCGTGCGGATCACCTAATGACCATCGATCATTACCACTCATGGCTCTGTATCAGGCCAGGAGAGCTACAAGCGCGTTGTCTCCCTTTAAGATGAGAATAGAAGATATTAACTTTAAAGATATAAATTTGAAACCTCAACCATCGTCGAATCATGATGGTCTGATAGTCTGATAACCACTGGGTCACAATGGTCTTATATATTGATAATTATAAGAAATGTTAATATTGACATGGATTCGGAGGAATCTACATATATAGATTAGATATTGATCTTAAAGTGAATTTTATGATAATTCAGCTCGTTGGATCTCAAAATGTTTTTTCTAAAATTAGATTTGATTTGATTCAGTTTCGCAAAAAAATGTTAAAAAAAATAATTTAATGTGTTACAAAGTTGACGACTTACGAAGAAAACTTTCTAATTTACAGCAATTAACATAAGTGATATAAATGTAATACAGCAATTATACTGTTGAAGTAATTAAAATATTAAAGTAGCGAATACCTGCTTACGGCAAAGATACCTGATTATCCATATTACAATATTTTTGAGGCCATTGTGTCGCAGTGGGACAGTGTCTTACTGTACAGGCCGTGATTGTTGATTCAATCTTGAATTCTTTTATTTTAGCTTCACGCTTTTACCCCGCATAAGTAGATTTGTTTTTATAGAAAAAGGAGGCAAACAAGCAAAATGGCCATCTGATTGTAAGTGGTCACCTTCGCCCATGGATATCCATAACATTTGAGTTGTGGATGCGTTGCCGGCCTTGGGGTGGAACCGGAAGGAGATAGTGTAGTGGCCTCGGCAGCCAGAACTGTCGGACCCACACACTCTAAGAGAAAGGATGGTTGGAAAGAGGGAAAGAGGGATGTAAACCATACATGACATCGAGCCAGAACACATCATCAGATATTTAGCAGATCATTTTTGTCATGTTAGTGGTCGTGAGCCAGTCGAAGGATTAACCTCCTGCCACCAAGTTACTGGAATACCCGCCTCTTATGGGACGCTACTCAGCAGCTGAGGGGGATATACTCTACCCCGTACCCTCACAAGGAAATAGAAAGTACTTAGTGTGAAGAAAATCCGTATTCTGCTTTCCACCAAATGCGCGCTTTGTTTTAACAGAGTGAGAATATGACAATAAATTAAATATAATCACATGAACTGAACCCACAATCGATTGCGCTTACAGTCAGACACTGTCCCACTGCGCCACGACCCTGTACTGTACTCAGTACCCTGCTATGCGGCATAAAAGCGTGAAGATAAGAAAAAGAAGCTAAACAGCACTTGTCAGGCATCAAAACACAAAATATTACCATACATAATTAAATATAATCATTAAAATCAATTATATGGAAAGCACCTACTTGACTAATTGTTTAGTGTGTGGTCGACGTCCGGCCGCGCTGGTCGTATTGCGCCTGACACGACGATGATTGATCGTTGAAGTCTTTAATATCAGCATGTACTACTGCTAAGTGCGTGTTATATTTTGATGCAGGCAATATTAATCATGCCTTAGGCTTTGTTTTTTATTTATATTACGGCTGGTTATAGCCAGTATTGCCACTAGCCTTTATTTACCAGGATAGGTAACGAAATTCTGGTTTTAAGACATCTTCTAAACACTCTCTTGTTCATTAACGGATCTTAACGCCATGCTTTACAGCAGATCTTAACCCATAACCACTCCGTGTACAATGTACATTATGATGCTAGCTCACTGCTACATCCTTAATTAAATTTTGCTTTCAGCTTTGTAATCTGGCGTCTGAATAAATTTCAAATTCGTTCATTAAGGTTCAAATCCATGTTAGCTACATTTATATATGGGAACCTACCATTCATTTATTAATGCATAGATTTTTTATATAGAATAAAATAGGTATTTTAAAGCCAAGTGGTGAAAGTGAGTACGTATCCCACTTAAAGGAATTGCCCATGCAGTATGCCAGGGTCTAACTAGACACAGCTGGCATTTAGAAAATGGAAAGATGAATTAATATAAACTAACTTTGCTATATGGATATCCAAACTATTTGCTTGTTAATAAACTATTTAAATTGGATTAATTACATCAACAATTATAGACCTGTAAACATCGACTACTTTAAAGTGTTCGCAACGTCCTGACGTTTTGAACACTTAAAAAATGAATTTTCCAATATCATTTAATATGTCTTTTATTTATGTTACCCATCTGATTAAATTATATACAAACATAATTTAATATCAATACAAAAATAGGTACTTTTCAGAATTGGACGTGGAACATAATGTTATATTGTTTTTTAAGCTCCACGCTTTTATCCTGCATAGCAGGGTAGACAGAAAGTACCTAGTATCAAGACACTCCGTACTTCGCTTTCCACCGCGAGACATTGCGTGTTGAGTGGTGGAACTCAACGCCGCCCTTTGTTTTATCATAACAAGAAGCGAAAATCATTTAAATACAATCACTCCCCCGAGTGGGATCAAACCCACGACCGATGGCGGTAACAGTCAGGCGCTATCCCACTGCGCTGGCCTCATAATGTTATATTATAATTCAAATTCAAAATATCCATTTCTTAAATAAACTTTTGCAAACGCTTTTGAATCATCGAATGAATATAAAGCTAACAATATTAGATACTTAATATAAATGTGTAAAATTTGTTAATGTTTTATATTAAATATCTCGTAACAGATTAAAAATCATTTTGTCAGTCATTCTGTTGCCTGGATATTGCATAGAACATAAAAACGCCAAATAAAGATTTTATATATTTTTAAAATTTCGAAAAGGAAATAAAAAAATATCGGCAGAAATGTTTTTTTAATCAATCATCAATCAATTTTAATGATCACAAAATAACTTAATAAATAAAAACACGCAATTAATTTTTTTAGAAATGGACAAGGACGTTAGGTTCATAGGAAAATATATTGTTTTAACACTTTGGGCACAGGCAAGGGGCAAAGATATGGACTTTTTGTTACATTGATTCTACTTATTATTAATTTTGTACAACTTAAAGTACTTAAGCGTATAAGACCCGAGTGTCTCTATGAATTCCCTAAGAAATAAAATATTGTATAGTCAAGTTGAGACCGCTCGTGGCAGCGGGACAGCGTCTGGTTGTAAACGCGACCGACTGTGAGTTCTATTGCCACATGGGTGTATTATTATATTTACAATATTGCCATTTCCTCGCTCTGACAACAGACAAAACGCGGCGTTGTGTTCCGCCATTCAACTACAATGTCTCGAATTTGGTGGAAAGCGAAGTACGAAGTGTCTTGACACTAGGGATTTCCTGTCTACCCTGTGTGGGATAAAAGCGTGAAGTTAAAAAATATATACATAACATGAATCACACACATACACACAAATTGTAACAATATCTTAATATATTTTCGAAGATTAGAAGGATTATGATAAATAGACTAAAATTGTAATAAAATGTGTAAAAATAATGTCAGTACAAATCAGTTTTTTAAATACATACTTAAATTTTTATAACAAATCAAAACGAAGCCGAGATAATTAATGAAAAAAACTCATTTATATATATATATATATATATATATATATATATATATATATATATATATATATATATATGTATACATAATAAATTAATCTACTTCCTTCATCCACGTGTGTCGTGTTGCTTTCACCGCGCCTCGTCTCGTCCCGACCAGTTACAGTTTCTAAAACACACACACACACCAAACTGATTGGCATTCAACATTTTTAATATTTAATTAGTTATTTTCTTTGCAAGTTATAAACGAATATACGTATTTAGTTATATCCGGTCATATTGTGGGTTTCGATTTTTTTTTTTCATTCTGATACACATGTAAGTATGTAGAAACTGTCGCTTTTATGAGATTCATTTAAATGTTTATTATTTTATTACTGCGTTTATTTAATTGGTCAATGTATTTTACTTATACTTGATAACAGTAACAAGTGTTTAAAATATTGCCTCGTTCCTTGTCATCTTCGCTCACACTTTAACCTGTTGGATTTTCATGAAATAGTCCAGTCTGGTACCAAGTAGTTTTTAATTACATAACATATTTAGTCATTAATATAGTTTTCATTAAAAGAAAACAATTTGGGCAGCATTAGTACAGTATAGGATATGGGCATTGAAATGCATATATATTTTATGTTTTCTAATTTTCCTTAACAATAATAATAATATATATTCATTATCTATCAAATGCTTGGATCAGAACAATCAATAATGAACATACCGGACATAGCAATAATATTTTGCATTGAAGTATGAAATATTAAGATGTATTATAAAACAATAACTAAGTTGTTAATATGTAGAATATTTTTGGCTTCACGCATTTGTCCCGCATAGCAATGTAGACAGAGTGTATTAGTGGGAATCGAACCCACAACCGAACGCGTTTACAATCAGACGCTGACCCACTGCGCCACGACCTGCCTAGAATATAACCACAAAATATTATTGAATACATTAATATGTGAGATAGGTTACCTATATCTTGTTATAAAATACAAAACCACATTTAAAAAAATGTGAGTTAAAAATCTTGTTTGAACAATTCTCATTTCTGACTCTGGTAATACAAAGCGTGCCGTTGACTTCAACCATTCATTAATAGCGGAGTAAGGAGTGCCTTGACACTAGATACTTCCTGTCTACACTGCTACTCGGCATAAGAGCGTGAAGCTATAATAAATAATAATAAATATAAAATACTATTTAAATAAATTACCATAAATAAAATCGGACATCAAGCTCACCGGCCGCCCCTACTTACATCACATGTCTTGATTGGAAAGTTTTGTCAATCGTTTGTCAACTCAAAGTTATACAACAGCATGCAGCAAACACTGCACAAGTGTATTTACACGTTACGTAAATATTACCTTCTAATGGAGAAATTTATTGTATTTTTCCATACTCAAGTATATCTTATTAACTACATCTATATATATATAATGAAAATTGAAGCGTCTGTCTTTTATATAATTAAATAACATTATTGATTTTTGTTTATCCGTCTGACTATTTGTTCAGGGTAATCTCAGGAACCACTGAATTAATTGTGAAAGGACTTTCACTGGTAGCTGAAGTAATACGGAATAATTAAGGCGGCTTTTATTTTAGTAATATAAAATCTTATTATGTTATATTACACGCGGACGAAATCGTAAGAACATCTCGTATATACCTATATACAACTCTTCCGATACTCAACAAGTAGCTGATAGTGAAATACGCAAACATGGATTACTTGAAGAGTACATGAGGGGAGTGTAAAAAAGGAAATTTATAAAAATATCTATGAAAAAAATTTAAAAGAAAAACACATTTTACAACTGTATCTACGGACAATTGAACTAATTTATAATATGGAAAAGTACTATACATAAATTTAGCTGATAATAAATTAGTTTCATATGAAGGTAACTTGAAAAGTCCACGCTAATGGAAGCCCACGCACACGTTACGGGCAAGTACGTGTTCAATGTATATTTGTCTTATTATTAATTTTGTAATATAATATTTACTAAACCTAAATAGGCGTGCCTAGCCTCAGTTGAAATCAAGTTCTTTTACCAAACTTTATTAGAGATTTTTATCTAAAAAGGTATAGAGGAATTAAAATGATATGGTTAAAATATACAACTATTAATAAACCAAGCAAGTAGTTCTATGAGAACTGATGATATATTTTAATAAAATTTAAATAACTTATCTATAAGTGAAAGTTTCTCGTAATGGAGTGGCTCCGATAAAAAGCGCCACGTGTGTTCATAGTTAGGTGACACTTTGTTAAACATAATGTTGTTTTTTTTACATACAAATATTTCCTGCATTTTAGTGTTTGGCTTTACAGTATAGTACTTACTTAATTTAATACATTTCCTACTACTTACAGTGGTACCAAAAATTTGCTATCAGACTTGAGTACCTCCTTATATTTTTATTTTTTTAGTTTCACGCTTTTTTATCCCGCATAGAAGTGTAGACAGAAAGCACCAAGTGTCAAGACACTCCGTACTTCGCATTCTACCGAATTCGAATTACGTGTTGAGTGGTGAAACTCAACGCCGCACTGAAAATATAAGCCACTATACATATATAATATAATATTCTAGGTTTTTTATACTCTTAAAATAACCTCAACTAATCTTTTTTACTTTTTTACACCCGTCGCCTTCAGTCAGATTTCGAGACAATACTAGTTAATTAACTGATCTGTTGTCAACTTTAATTTTATACAATAAAATACATAATAATATATTTATTAAGAGCTTTCCACTACAAATGTAAACAAAAACATTAACACGTGTCTACAGAGCATAGTAACAGGATACAAATAATGTCTTCATCCCGGTTCGTGGGGAATTTGGAATGTTAAACGCTAAAGTTACGGCGATACGGCGACATGGGACTCCTCCGTAGAAAGCCCGACCCCGCTACCTACATACTAAATAGCTTATGAGATTCATATCTAAAGTCATATGTTAATGTTAGTCTGGCGGCTGGTTTGCAGATAGTAGGCTACTCATATATTCTGCATATTTTGACGTACGTAGTGTAAACGCGACCGATTGTATGTTCAAACCCCACTCGGGGGAGTGATCATATTTAAAAATTATTTTCACTTCCTCGCTCTGGTAAAAATGCGGCGTTGAGCTCCACTACTCAACACGCAATGTCTCGAATTCGGTGGAAAGTGAAGTACGGAGTGACATTATATTGTTCAAACAATTATTTTCAATCTAATGGAGATCATCGTTGCACAGTGGTAGGGTGTCGACTTTAAATACAACGGTTGAGTTTGATCTTAAATCAGTGTATTCATATTTAATGCTCATTTTTTTTATTTTGCTACTTTGTAAAAGAACTGTCTCAAATTCGAGTGAAAAGCGGAGAATAAAGTGTATTGTCGTTAAGTTCTCTGTTAAAGAGTAAAACATTACTATTTATTGCCAAAATCTTAATAAATATCTATATAAATAAATAAAACAACCACGTATAACTTGATATGCTTTTATTTCAATATGAATATACATACTTCTACAAGTTAAGAATTCATAATACAAGTATGTTTAAGATATGAGTTTGCATACAATACACTCTCCGTTCTGTGCCAACTGTCCTCACCCTCACCTCTATCGCACTTATATTATATAAATAATAATATTCATTTTTAAATGAAACTATTATAAATGGATTAACCACGTATATTTTGGTATACGAAAACAATAAACCTGTCTGTCTGTGTCTATCTGTGATCACGGACTACTGTAACGTGTTAGAAATGTAGGGTTTTCAAGCATGTATTTTCAAATACCAAAATATGCGCGATTGATCCATTTAAAATAGTTTCATGTGTGGAAATCGTGAAAAATTATTATTGTGACAATAACAGGTTCACTTCAAGAATCATAACAACCAAAAGAGAATTTTTACAAACAAAACTTGTATACAAAAGATTTACACCAACAGTCACATGTCATAAGTCAGAAGTCACATGTCGTAAGTCACATGTCACATCTCCCAACTCACATTCATACAAGAACACTTAAATCTAATAAATTTACTACGTAAATATATTTTACCGTAATTCATAACTTTTATATGAAACTTCGTTCATCTAATTGAAATCATGAATTCCAACCAGATATATGTATAATATAAATTTAATATAGTCCTATTGGAATTGATCTACAATTGTGTCATTGGTAAATTATACCTTTTATTGTCGCATGGTTGCGTTCTAAATATTAAAAACCTCATCTGATATCGTTTTCTCCTGTATTCATCTCAAAGTTCGTCGTGTCGTCGGAAATGAACAGAGTCTGGACACTTTGTTGTCTTTGACCACCCTGTTAACACTTTAAGATTACTGCTTTGCAGTTCATCCCGCATAGTATATGTATGTAGGTAGTCAGAGACAACCTAGTGTCTAAACACTCCGTTAACTATTTTCAGCCCGAATTCAAGGCATTGCGTGTTAGGTGACGAACATAACGCCGCGCTTTGTCTTACCAGAGAAATCAAAATAAACATAATTTATTTGTTAATCATTCCTCCGAGTGGGAATTGAACCGAAAAACATATCCCACTACGCCACGATAGCCTCAAAGACAAGGTCGATATATTTTGAATTTGAAATCAAATCGACAATTCACGTTAAAAATCGGAAAAGCCGCCGGAAACGAAAACTTACCGGAAAAATGACTTAAATACTCACATTTTTAAAAGTTTTAACCCGTTTATATTTAAAGAATATGTAATTAGTTTATATGTGATAGTTTATTATATTAATTTAATACTTAAAAGATGCAGAAACATTTCTAGAATAGACATAAAAAATGACTCCACATACATACGTTATATCCAGCTAAGCCGAAATTCTTACACGCTTGCAAAAAGTAACATGTAAAACAGAGTACTAGAGTAGACTAAGTCGACTACTGTAAAGTGTTCTAAACGTCGGGTTCTCTAAACTGTATTTTCGAATACCAAGATTTACGCGATTAATCCGTTTAAAGTAATTTCATTTAGAAATATGTTAAAATCGCGAGAATCAAAGACTTTATTTCTTAATATTTTTTTAAAAAGAATAAGTTAATTTATATTTTATTCCATAACGGCTATAGTGAGTTGCCTCGATCTGTTGTTCTCGAACCTGTCCATCGTCTTGATGTCCATTATAGTGACAATGGAGATCGCCAACACCAGCAGCATGATCGATGTCACCATTATGCCCGACCTGGAAGTGAACATTGCATGCAATATTATATTATACAGTAATATTGCAAATATAACATAATAATATATTATATACAAATATACTAATATATATACTAATTTAATAGAATAAATAGTACACGCACTAGCACGTGTTAGCCTTACACGTTATATGATATGCGTGGCTAGTCAGAAAGAACTCAATGTCGGAACCCAACGCCGCGCTTTGTGCAAATAATTAAACTCTGAACCTGTGGTAACGGACGAATCTCCCAGCCTTTTTTAATGTACGAGCATTAATTTTCAAATCATACTTTATTTAACCCGCCTAGCAGGGTAATGAAAGACCACTTAATGTCAAGACACTCCGTTGACTGCTTTCCTCCCAAAACCAAGACCTAGAAGTCTTAACAGAGCTAACACATGAAAATAAATCATAAATCCAAGTGAGAATTGAAACCACAGTCGATCTCGTGTACAGCCGGACACTGTCCCACTGCACCACGGTCAAACTCGCTTAGATAAAAAAAATTCCAAAGAAATCTATGTTGACCCTTTCAATAGATATAACTAGAAACTAATAAATTTATGTAAAGTGAAAGTATTGAGATATGTGGATATTCCCTTATACGGCACTGCAGAGATACCGGACGGACAAGACGGAGATGGACGGACGGACGCGCCTTCTTGAAATGCAAACAAACATACCACTTTGTTTCACAAACGTTTGATCATTTATGACAAAACTTGAGTTACGTCGTTTTTATTGAATGAAGTGAAAACTTTTTTTTATAATTTCTTTAGGAGAGCTGCTTGAGGCCATTTTATGTTAAATGTTTAATATATACTTCATAACTTTTGTACATACTAGATGTACATACATACTAGAATATATTCTAATATTTTTACTAAGTTATATATAAGTATACGAATTTTTATTCTTATTTTGTTCCTGTATACAAAATCATATATACAAAAAAGAATTCTCTAGTAATCCACACTATAGAAGTTACTGATGGAGTTGAGTGAGATTGAGTGTTCCAGTTGCAGATTTTAAAATTCGTCTATAAAAATTCTTACCAAATCGGTATTGAAGTGAAGTAGATACAGTCGAAGGCGTCCGCAAACTCTTCAGTGCTCTCCATGAATGCTTGCATCTGAAATAATACATTTTAACTTTAATTATAAATATATATAAAATAAATTATAATCATAAAAAACATATTAAAAATAGAAAATAAATAGTTTGTGTAATAATTGTTAATAAGATATTATAAAATACTTGTCAAAATATATTCAAAATAACAAATTATGTCACGGACGTAGTGCCTGACTGTACACGCCGATACACATTCAGGGTATTATTGCAGGGTATTATATTTAGGGTATGATTATATTATTTCAGTATAAAAAAACATTTTAAAAAAAATTATTTATATATTATATATTATATTTTATAGCACTCTCTCTTAGCAAATGATTATTACCTAGATATAATACTGTCAAAAAAGTTGTGACAAGTTTATAAATATTTCGACGCAGCCTGCAGTAGAACCTTCGGCATATCGGTTAGAACACTTGGACGGTTTCCAATAAGCGCAAGTTTGAATTTTGCTACATTCAAGTTTTATATGTATTGTTTAGTAGAGTATATATGTATGTCTAAAACTAGATTCTCTTTCACGCACAAGCGGGAGATCAGTACACAATAACCTAAAACAATGATAAATAATTAAGTATTTAAAATAACCTTACAATAATCTGTTTACATATCTGGTAATACAAAGCGCGCAGCTAAGTTTAACCTAAAATACCTAAAAATCGGGAAATTAAGAACAATGTGTTACAACACTCTCTTTGACTATTCAAGAAAAATTTTGATGGTGTACAGGAACTGAAGGTAACAATGGTGAATAAAGCTTACCCTAATATTAGGCCAAGTGAGCGTAGCTTCGTCTGACGAGTACACAAGCGGGAGGGAGCAGTGGTACGCCTTGCCGAGCACTGCGGAGGGCGCGTCGGGGGACGGCGGCGCTTGCAGGTTCAGACCCTCGCTGTCGTAGCCCAGCTTTATTTCTACGCCTAGCGCCGTCC
Source organism: Dryadula phaetusa (assembly GCA_032432895.1). NCBI lineage: Eukaryota > Metazoa > Arthropoda > Insecta > Lepidoptera > Nymphalidae > Dryadula > Dryadula phaetusa. The sequence goes on from JAOYRS010000073.1 coordinate 6,791,560, forward strand.
ACCAGCCGGCGGATTGTTTGAATGAGAATTCTAGACTTATCTGGTGATGGAATATATACATATACAGTTTGAAAGTCTATTCACAATACCATTTAGGCCGATTACAATACGTAACATATCTGTTTTCCCTGTTTTTCCCCGTCGAAAATTGGAGAAATCTCTTAAGGCTCCTCCATGTATGTTACACTTCTTATTTCTTTGTCCAGTAGTTCAACAACAACGTCATACTGCAAACGTGTTTGGTTGTAGATTCAATTCCCAATGGCTGGAATGATTATATTTCAAATTTATTTACATTTTTCCGCTCTGGTAAGACAAAGTGTAGTGTTGAGTTACCCACTCAACGCGTAACATACCGCTTTTGGACTGAAAGCACTCACCGAAGTGTCTTGACACTACGTGACGTGATGTGAGTGTAGTGTTTTCTAAGTAATACTTTAGGTAATTACTTCTGAGTAAGACGTTGAGTTTATTTATTCAATGCAAATAATTTTTATCGTCTTTCTTTCTTTCTTACGTAAATAAGTGTATATTGATTTTTTTAAGTTAATTTATGTGTATTTATACTTAAAATGTCATATGTGTATATGACACACCTACTTATGTGTTAATAATTTTATTTAAGTTATTGAGGCCAGTCGTGGCGCAGTGTGACAACGTCTGACTGTAAACGCGATCGGTTGTGGGTTCAATCCCCACTCGGGAGAGTGATTATATTTAAATTATTTTCACTTCCTCGCTCTGGTAAAGACAAAGGGCGGCGTTGAGTTCCACCACCCAACACGCAATGTCTCCAATTCGGTGGAAAGCGAAGTACGGAGTGTCTTGACACTAGGTACTTTCTGCCTACCCTGCTATGCGGGATAAAAGCGTGAAGCGAAGAAAAAAAAAGGAAAAAAAATTAAGTTATTATATATTATTTATAACAACACATGACAAGGTTAGCTTGAAGAGTGATCATTAGCGTTAAGCCTGCATTTTATGCATACTTTTATCAAAATTATGCACAATATAACAAAATAAATGAATATAACTAAAAAAAAAGAAACTTATTAATTTCATAACATGCTCATGTTAAAGTGATCACCTTATCTCTAGTATTGTCTCCGTCAGCGAACTGCACCACCAGGATGGTATAGAGGCGGGTTGCCTTCACGGTGGCGAGTCCCACGGGCGTGTCTAGTGTCACCGACGTGCCGTTAGCCCACTTCAATACTGGCCAGCCTGAGGAGTACATGAGGACTCCTTTGCCTGAGGACACTGAAATTAAAATATTGGTAATAAAAAATAGTTTTATTTATCCTCTTATTAAAATATATTATTTACTATTTTTTACGTGTTATTCCACACTTAAGATTAGAAAAGTTTTTTGAACAAAAATTAAAAATTTGAAAAATGTTTTCTCTATCCTAAGTGTAGAATAACACTTTAAAAATAGATTCGAAGCAGCCGCTAGTAGAACGTATGGCTTAGCGGTCAGAGCGCTTGGACGGTATTCAAGAAACGCGAGTTTGAATCCCGCTGTGTTCAAATTTTTATACGCTTTTTCAAAAATGTTATATTATATCATACCTGAGGTTAAGTCCGGTATACCAAACTATTTAATTGATGCAGAAACAAAAGCTTGGAATGCCTTATACACTACCTAACTAACATTATTGTATAATTCTAATATTTTTTTCATTATGTTAAGTTGTTATTCTTAATATAATTTTAAGATAATTTGACGCCTTAGTTATGTCATTTATGTATTTATGGTATTTTAAACTACTGCTTGAATTAAAACAAATAAATTAAAAAAAAACAAAACCGCAAATTTTTTATTCGTTTTTTATTAATAAATAAAAAAAAATTTTACTTGTTAACTTTACAATGTTACTTAGAATTAAGATTTGATGACGCTTAAGACATTTTTTTCTGTACAGAAACTTATAATTACTTGCAAATATTTTTTCTTCTTTTATGAAAAATATACGAAAAAAGATGATCAGATAGAGACATCTTAGGCTGTAATTCAATCATACCAGTAGCATTATACACAGGATATCTGTTGGTCGTCCGGAGTGACTTGTCCTCCTCCGCAGCGGGCGTAGTCGTAGCGTCGTCCGCCTGCCTCCGTACTCTCACCCACTCGTCGTCGAACTCTTGCACGCGGTTTGGTGACACTGAGCTTCCTGTTATTATTATTAAAGATTATATTAAATATTTTGTAGGAAGTATTTATTTATTTAATATTGTATAAACATAGTAAGATATTACAAGGTTGATATAAAGGCGACTTTATCATCGCAGGTGACTTAGTCTTTTTTTATTTTAGTTGCTGTTTAAATGATTTCATTGCTTAATATTAAATATAAACTTATATGATTAACTATATAAATATACAATAATAAAATACTTAAATATAGAGATAGAGGCTGGTCGTGGCGCAGTGTGACAGCATTTGATTGTAAAAGCTATCGGTTATGGGTTCGATCCCCACTCGGGGGAGTGATTATATTTAAATTATTTTCACTTCCTCGCTATATCAAGACATAGTACGGCGTTCTTTCACTCAACACGCAATGCCTCCAATTCGGTGGAAAGCGAAGTAGTTGACACTAGGTACTTTCTGCTTAGCCTGCTGTGTAAAGGGATAAAAGCGTGAATCGAAATAAAAAATTCTTAAACATTTGCTCTTTATCAAATTCTTCTTAATATTATGTTTTACAAGAAATAATGTAAATGATCTCATATATATCTAGGAAGGCAAAAGTCGTGGCGCAATGACATAGCGTTTGACTGTAAACAAAATGATTATAATTATTTTTATTATTTTTTCTTCCCAATAGTAAGAAAAAATGCGGCGTTGAGTTCCGCCGCTCAACACGCAATGTCTTGACTTCAGCAGAAAGCGGAAAACGGAGAAGAGTTTGGAGTGTCGTGACACTAAATACTTCCTGTCTATCCTGCTATTCGCGTTGAAAATGTGAAAGAAAAAAAAAGCTAGAAATAGCATGTTTACCTAAAATCCCCAGCACCCGACCACCGCCGTAGATGTCCTGTAGTCGTGCAAACGTCTCCGTCATCTGCGCGTCGCGCTCCGACCACGGGCCTTGTAGAGTCAATACCTACAAACGTATTATATTAGCCCTTATCAGACAGATAAATCAACAGACAATGATAATCGGACAATCAGATATGCAGTCCATTTCCCAGTTAATTTCCGGTAAAGAACTAACACCGCGCTTCGTCTTACTAAACAGGGAAAATTGAAATAAATATAAAGGTCATGTTTGCGTAAAATTATATTTATCTCTTTCCTCTTGTAAAACGAAGTATGGCATAATGCTCTTGTAAGCGTGGCGTTGCCTTCATGACACAACACGCAATATCTCGATTTCGAGTGGAAGATGAACTGAGTGCTTGACGCTTGTGTCTGAATATCTTGCTAGGATGATGTAAACGTAAACAATACCTCGGACGGGAATCGAACCCACAATCATTGTGTCTACATTCAGACATTATTTCACTATCAATTTTCAACAAAAATTTAATACAATAACATTGCTATAGTGAAAACTCAAGTAAATAGTATAATTAACTCATATTCGTATACGTATATTGCTCCGTTATAAAAAATCCAACTAACAAATAACAAAGTCTACGATTTCTTTGGTGTTTAATAGACGTGTTTAATATAAATATTTTCAAATCCATTTAATTTTATATTAAGTTTTAATATTTAATTTATTCGTATCGATGAAAAATTAGACCTTTTTATTTACATAAAAAAATCTTTTACTTTATAAATTTTAGATCTAACATTAAAATTGATAAAAAAAACCTTTTCTAAAAAAATATTAAACTTAGTTATAAATACGCATAGAAATAAAAAAGGCGCCTTATAAAATAATATAGCAACCATTATTCTAACCTGCGTTTCATTGCTGACATAATCAGGGTGCACGTCAAGGAAGTCCTGCGGGAGGACCAGCGTGGTCTGACCTTCCAGCTGCTTCCTTAAGCGAGGGAAACTAGCGCTGGACAGAGGCACTGAATTTTGGTTGTTAAAAACCACTATAGCCGCTGCCGTTTCATAGATTTTCGTCAATTCATCCTGGTCTAAAGACATGAGAGCTGGTCGTTGATATTTGTTAAGATATTTGGGTCCAAAAAATAGGAATGGACCTTCCAAGTTAGCCTGACAATACTGACATATTGTCATGAAGAGGAACGTCAGTAAGTTCATGTTTATCATTGTAAGTACTGGTCGCGAGTGGTTCGCGGAATGGAGTTTGTAGGGGAATTATTGATTTATCAGCGCGCATGCGCTTTATTAACTTCAGAAACTAAATTTAGGGATGATTTTTTGTTACGATTTTAAATAATTATTATAAGGAATAGAAAAAAAAGTTTGTTTTATTATTTCTGTTTTTATGTTCGGTATTAATAAGATCTTTGATTTTCGCGATTTTTACACACTATTAATTTACACACTATTATTTTAAGGAAACTATTTTAAACGGATCAATCGCCTTTATTTTGGTATTGGAAAATACATTTTGAGAAACCTGACATTTCAAACACTACACAATAGTACTTGGTCACGGACATACTGAGACGAATGCCAGCACAGTCTACCTAGTTCCATTTAAAATCTTTTATTATTACAGATGTAGAATTAATCAATTTCTTGTACCGAATAGTGATTGTCATATATTCGAAATATTATCATTTTGTCACATTATTTTAATTATCTTATATTAGAAGTAAATGAAATAGAGACAAAAAGAATAATAAATAAATGATAATTTCTAAAAAAAGATATGATTTTTATTTATTAGTGTTTACGAGGTAATAGAATGAATGAAACGACATTTAACAACATGTATTGTACAAAATAAATTATGTATACTTATATTTAATATATAATTATAAAACAATGGAATTTACAATATATAGGAATGTCAACAAGCTGATGCTGCTTCTTACTAGTACCGGATCTGAAGAACTCGCCGAGAAGAAAAATGATTTCTCTGTGAATAAATAGAATTTTTTTTAATATTAACAACAAGACAAAGCGCAGCGTTGAGCTCCGCCACTCAATAGGCAATATCTTGAATTTAAAATTCAATTTTTTGACATTGGGTTTTAAATGAAATTATTTTACGCATATTGTATAAATTTTGATATTTAAAGATGCATCTAGAGTGTACTTATGACACGGAGTCGTGAACACCGAAATATTATTAGATAGATAATTTCGAGCAAAATAAAATTTCATTTAAAATGTGTACACACACAAAAGCTAAATATCATATTTAACGTGAAAAACCTTTCTCATATTTTATTTAAAAGGAATTTTAATTCTAAAGAGACAGCACCTGACTGTAAACGCGATAAGTTGTAGGTTCAATTCTGCCTTGGGGGATTAATTATAGGAATTGAAAAAAATATTATCACAGCTCTGATAGAGTGATGATAAAGGTGAGTACGGAGTAATGAATATAGAGTGGCCTTTTATTCCACCTCAATTCAGTCTCGAATAGGACAGAGTGTTATACTGAAAAAAAACTAAGTAAGTGAAGTAAGTAATGTGAGAACGAACTCTTGGTCTCATTGGGGTCGGTGACGCCGCACGCGCGGTAGGACAGCGTGCGCTTGCGCTTGGTGTCGATGTGTCCCGGGATGTAGATGGAGGGCGCGTCCAGGCGTCCCGACGCCAGCAACCTGCGCACGGCACACCACTTGTAGCGCGTTTTGTTTCAACATTTCAACAACATTTTTATTATATTTTTTCTATCTGTACAAATTAATATGAAAATAACAAGATCGTACTAAAATGCATGTATACATGCCACATATACCAAAGTAATATATTTTTCAATTTTTGTCCGTATGTTTAATTTAGACGATTTTGATGGCACTTGCACAGATAGATTATTGACGTAATAAGGAGTAACTTAGATTAGTTTTAGAATAACTAAATTAAAAATCCACAGATGTTAAATTTCATGTGAAACCTAACTGAGAAAAACAACGAGAATAATTTCTATTTAAGTTAGCCAAAAAAGTATCATCAGCAAATTTATGAATAGATGTCTACCAAAAATTCACCGCTAGCTCCGTTTGAAAGCAATTAGTAGACTTTATAAAAAATATTAATATTTTTTTTGTCATCCACAATTTGATTTGGTGTCATTGATAATTCACGAAGTATCCAGTACGTCCGTCGTGGCGCCGCTCACCTGGTGAAGTCGAGCTCGAGCGCGCTGGCGTCGGGCCCCGTGAAGTGCAGCAGCACCTGCAGGCACGCGCCGTGGTGCAGCGCGCGCGTGCGCCGCGAGTCCACGCCCACCATCCACTCTGGCACGCCCATCACCCTGCGCACGTCGCTCAGGAACTGGCCCCTGCTCACAAACCCTCACTCAACATTAAATGCCACTATTGTCACTTCTGGTACCTGCCACCGGCGACATGCTCAACAGTCGCTCGTCTCAAATATAAATTTACATTTAATTTACAATTATTAAATTACGTTAAATGATAACAAGCTTTTGGTAAAAACCTTTGATCAATGACAAAACTGACAAATATTATGAAAGCTCGTATGAAGTCCCTGAATAGAAAAATTATATATGGAGCTAAACGAACCTGAAATTCTTCCTGAGATTTTTCACTTCGATTTTTAAAGTAACCCAATAACTTCACAGGATTTTAAATGAAGCCATTTTAACCGGATTAATCGCGTATATTTTGGTATTCGAAAATACATTTTGGACACCCGACGTTTCGAACACTTTACAGTAGTCCGTGGTCACAGGTCCGTCTACCTGTGACCACGGACTACTGTAAATATACGCGATGAATCCAGTTAAAATAGTTTCATTTAAAATGTGTAAAAATCGCGAAAATTAAAGATCTTATGAACTTCAGAGGACATAAACAATCATGGAACATGAAAACAGACGTGAATGTAATGTAGTTTGCATACCACTAATATTTAGTTTAATAAATATTCTTTATATTTTAAATTACTTTGATTTATTATTTATTGAAAATTTATTTTTATTTTTTCTCTCTGAAAAAACAAAAGTGGGTTTGAGTTCGTCACTCAACATTTAATGTCTCGATTTTAGGTGGAGAGAAGTCGGGGAGTGGAAGAAGTAGGGGTTGCCGTATGCTACGCGAGATTTTTGTATAGTATGAATAGAAAGCACACTCACAAGACAAATCTTGGCGGTTTCATGATATTGACGTATTTGACGATGTCCTTGTCGGGCAGGATGTTGGCGCAGGCGAGGCGGTCGCGGCCGCCGTCCGCTGTGAACACCACGAGCGCGCGGCCGAGCGCCGACTGCCCGCGCGCGCCCTCCAGCGGCAGGTTGCTGTCGATCACCACTTGGCGCTTGCCGCCCAGACCTGTGCGAGCGATATACATTCAGTGGCGGAGCTACCAGCACGTGGAACGGGCTTTAGTCTAGAGCGGCAGAATTTAGGGCTAATTTTTTGCTAACTTATATTTCTTTTCTTTTTTATGACGGATTGATTATATCATTTTGTCAATAATGTAGTACGAAGAAAATCTTAGAAAACTTCCGCAAATTAATACTTTTACGAGACTGCTTTTGTAGTTTTATAAGGTTTCCCTTTACTCTTTCCCTTTAACCACTATGGGTTCATTTATGTCAGCTCTAGAAAAACATATAATACTTAAATAATTTAGGGAATGACTTAGTTCAAAAACGCTTATATTATCGAAGCCTTTTCTAGTCTTTCCAAAGAAACTTAGCTATACCAGAGTTTAAATCATCACAGAATCTAACTTCGACCATTTTTTCGTATAGTAAAATGTTCGGGAGAGAGAAACTTAAAAAAATATTTCAAATCAACCGCCAAGTAGCTTTTTTTTGTATAAAAACAGAGTTATATAATAATGTTGTATTGTCAACATCATGTAAGAACTAAAAATTATAGAGACAAAGACGACAAAAAACTAGGATCAACTGGACGATGTGTAAATCTGCGCTATCTACGTGTGTTCAGTACATTGTAGCCCAACTCACTGATGGTGCCGAGTCTGGACGTGAGGTCTCCGACGTCACAGCGCAGCGGGTTGTCCGCGCCGCACTCCTGGCTGTACAGGTCGTGCTGCGAATTACGAACAAACACTTGTACCGGTATTAAAATGGGAATTGTCACTTTAAAAACACGATATCTAGTTTAATCAGGTAGCAAGTAAGCAGAGAGAAGCTAGAGTTAAGATAGTTCGTTTTTTTTTAGTGCCTTTAATATTTTTTAATGTTTTTACTATTTTTTATACCTTAAATACATGTTTACTTTTGTCAAACACTGTAATTTGAAATCAATTTAAATTCAAGATTGTTAACGTAACTCCGATCACTCCAATTCTATAAATTTAGTTGTTTTTAAAGTATTATTCCAAAAGAAGAAATCATGAAGAACAATCATTGAAGCGGCGCACGCACATTGAGCGGGTCGGCGAGCTGCGTGAAGTGCGGGTTCCAGCGGTAGCCGGCGGCCACGCAGCGCACGCCGGCCGCGCGCACCGCCGCGTCCACGCCCACCGGGTTCACGAACACCTCCCAGCGGTGGTTGTGCGTCTGCGGTTATAAACATACTCTCTTAAGTCGGCCTCACTATCGCCAAAATAAATTAAATGCGCTTCGTCTTGCCAAAACAGAGAAATGGAAATAAATTTTAAATATAATCATTCGTTTCTATCCTATGAAGATAACCTGTTATTGCAGAAAATTTATTTTTTTAGCTTCACGCTTTTATCTCGCATAGCTGGGTAGACAGAAAGTAACTAGCGTCAAGACACTGCGTTCTTCGCTTTCCACCGAATTAAGACATTGCGTGTTAAGTGGTGGATGTATTATAATACATAATATTTAAATTTAAAAAGTTAGCGTAATATAATAATTAGTAGTAAAAAGTTAGTAAATTAGTAGTGAGTAGCTCACGAGGTTCCTGTCGTGGTCCCCGGGGTGCCTCAGGTTGACCTCTATGACGGTGTCGCTGTAGCTGCCGTCCTGGTGCGCCAGCTGCGTGAAGCGCACGTACCCGCGCGCGAACCCGCCGGGGTGGTGGAAGGACGCGATGGCGCGCAGCTCGCGCGCCTCCGCCGGGCTGTACCCGCGCGCCACACTCGAGCACGCCCAGCGCCGGTCGCGTGCCTGCAATGTTTCCTTTTCACACACACTGTCCACCTTGTAGGTGACCTTCCTCTAGTATCATTGATACCGAGTTCTTGAAAGTCCCTCGAGATCTCACCCAAACTCTCATACCGCTCACGTTTTCGTTATATGTCTCTCGTTCTATTCAAGACTCGTCCTCCTAACGTCCCCATTCTGTATAGTTCTACGTTGTGGATCAGTTGACTTATGATCTCTCCTATATTTTTCTATTGACACACCCACGTTTCGCTGCCTTGTGCATTGTGATATATATGCAACTTGATGACATTTGCACCAGAATTGCAATTACCAGTAACAATATTAAGCCTAATGTCTTTCTATCTTATTTTGCCTGAATTTATCCTTTTTTACATCTCTTTCATATTTGGAAGAAAATTAATATCTAATGCATATAGCAGTAGTTTAGTACCTACTTTCACTCTAATATCATTTTGTTTTAAAGCTTGGACACAATTATCCACCTACAGATTGCACAGCTAAGGTAACATGGCAACCCGATTGAATATCAAACCGAGATGACATACCAGCTCATACTTCTAGATGGGCTGACTGAGGTCGAGAGAGCCGTTCACATTATACCGAAACTGCATCTACCATAGTTTCCTTCTTACATCCCTCTCTCTTAGTCCACGAAAACACAAACGATTTTAAATAATTTTACGTGTTTTAAAAAAATGTTTTTTTATGAAAGATGACTTAGAAAAATTATAAAATCACTATACCTTTCTATGTATAGCGATAGATCTTCCCAAAATACTGTACGGTCCGAACAAAGAGAGCTGCGTCTCATTATAAAAGGTCTCGATACTTTTCTTGTCATCCAATAAACCGTATTTTCCTCCCAAGTCGCCCAGTTCGTACTGATCTGCGGTACCTTAAAATACATTAAAATGTTTAATAGACCAGTAGCAAAGTAGAAATTACTTTTAAATAGAAACTAAAGGTAATATGCTTAAATTATTTATAAAAAACATAAACGCTACAAGAGATTTGATATTTACATTAATTGGCGTGACCGTCTGCGTATACAAAGACTTTTTTTTTCTTTTTTTATAGTTTCACACTTTTATTTCGCATAGCAGGGTAGACAGAAAGTACCTAGTGTAAAGACACTCCGTATTTCGCCTTCCACCGAATTCGAGATATTACGTGTTGAGTGGTGGAATTCAACGCCCCACTAAAGACTATATTAAAACTATTTTTAGATAACGATCCTTGATGATATATATGATAGTTAATTTGAAGCGTGTTTATTATAAGTCGTACGTACCGGTCGCGGTCGGTGGACTCAGTGATTTATTCACTTGGAACGGATTGTAAGTGTCGTATATGGTAGTCTTCTCGCAGGGGAACTCTAGCTCCTTTTCTATTGGCGTCTGAAAACATATCATAATTTTGTTAATTGTAATGATATTTATTAAGAGAAATAGACAACTATTTACCAATTTCACATATTATTGTATACTTTGCTCAGTTTAATTAGAGATGATGATTTTTAATACAGTTCAAATGACTTTTCATTGGCCATTTGCTTGAACCAACAATGTTTTGTCACAATACACTGCATATTTTATAAAAAAATAAATCAATATTATATATGTATCAATAATATATATGTATTTGCATATATATTTAAGAAAAATATTCTTTTATATAGAGGATGAGAGAAGACTGATATGAAAAAGAACGAACTCATGTGATTTGGGCACGTCGAGAGGTGAGTGATGAAAGAACGGTAAGATACATGCAAAGTTGATTGAAATGAGAGGTAGGGGGGACCATCGAGAATAAAATGTCCATGATAGAAGAAGTTCACGTAAAGCTTAAAAAATAACTTAAATTGACGTACCATATGTATTTTGTAGTTGTGTATGTCAGTGTCCAGCCCCTCCAACGTGACTTGCACGTTGGTGACGTCGTACTCCGACTGCTGCGTGAGCTCTATCTTGCCTTTTAGTTGTATGGTGTGTCCGTTACCAAACCAGTCTTGTATTACTGCTTTGCGACGGTTGAGGCCGTTGATACTGAAATATGTATACATTGATATTTTTTTGTTCATAACTATGTAAATAAAATTATTTTGATATACGAAAACAAAATAAAGATTTGGAAATGATGAATATATGTTTACAAAATTATTGTTATTTAAGTAATTAAAGAGGGACAAAACCAGCAAGGCAAAAGGAAAGAATGAGACTTTTTATGTATTCGGTGGTTTTGAGTACGAATGTTACTCGCGGGGTGCTTATATTCAAATCATTTTTACTGTGTCACACTTTAAGTCAAAACGCAGTTTTTCGAAATACACCAGTGGGATGGAGCCTCAAATAAACCAAGCTCTAAAAAAATAATGTAAAGAAATCATGAAAAGTTAATATAGAGTGTTTGTAATGTATTAGCAGAATACAACTGACACGGAGCAGGCCATGCGCTCGCCGCGCGCCACCGGCCCGTGGTCGTCGTACAGCACCAGCGAGCGCCCGAGCGCCGAGTGCGCGCCGCTCAGCGCCACGCGCGCGTCCGTGAACACGCGCCGCGTCAGGCGCGCGCTGTCGCGCTTGCCGCCCGCCACCGACAGCGTGCCGTGCCTGCACCAACCAACACTCTGGGTCCGTATATAATCACCAAAGAAGCTTAATCAAATACCATAAATTGCAAGAAACGATTGTAACTCAACTACGTTTTTGGTTGTGTAAAAAATAAATATTGACTTCGAGTATATTGAACGACTTAATCTTTTAGGAAGCTGTTTCTTTTAAGAAGTTGATTAACTTAACACTAGATTCTTTTACTACTCAAGCCGCTTACAAAAAATGTATCAAAAAGCAACAAAACCAATGAATGTCTCACATTTAAAAAATAAGCAACCAATTCATAATTAAATATTGTGGGATATAAAATGATAATATAAATATATAGATAATAGTAGCCATGTGTAGCACACGCTACCTAGCCGTGAGGTCCCCCAGCACGCAGAGCCCCTCGAGCGCGGGGCGGCAGGGCGCCTGCACGTCGGACGGCGCGTCGTGCTGGCGCGCGTGCAGCACTTCACCGGCGCTGAGGCAGCGCGCCGTCCAGTTGTAATAGTCGGCGCCGGGAGCGCGCGCGTGCAGCGCCCAGCGGTGCGCGTGCGAGTTGTTCGTGCTGGCGCCGTCCGCGTGCACCTGCACACCAACAACGATGAATATACGAAAAATCCAATTTATATTTAGTTTACAGAACCAGTAACCCCACAACGAACCCACCACCTGTTAGAGCAGTTAAACATAATAAGCCCCCTCAAATCTGATCACTCGTATATAACTACATATAAATATTTTTAAGTAGTGCAGAGTCCTTCAAAGCTCTTCTACATGGACAAGAAATTACTAAATTTTCAAGCCGTACACGTAAATATAATGTAAAACATATATTTAGTCTGTTTAATTTCAAAGTTCATTTAATAAAACTATTTCACATGTTATTACTTATATCAATTCTGTATAACAGAGAGGAAATAATGCAGTCGGATCTTCACCTGATTCTAGACAATGGCAGAACTTAACGCCGTGCCTTTTTTGCAGAACGAAGAAATCAAAATAAATACATTCATCCTCCCCAATGGAGATCGAACGAACAATTCGCTTACTCTCAGAAACTATATTAATATAATATTTACAATTCCCCACAATGAACTCAAAATATAAACATATTATAACAACACATATGTATATATAATAAAAAGCCAACTCACGTACCATACTTTCAATAATAATGGTGGTGTCTTCCCAGGGCCTCTCCTGCGGCTGGCGGAACACCACCCTGCCGACTATGGGGTACCGGAACACTACTTCCGCTGAGCTCATCTGTGTCTGGTATTCAGTACCGAACTCGTATTGCAGGATGGTAGCGCAGAGCTCGTGCTTGGGTTCTCGTCTAAAAAGTGTATAAATGAACAGTAGTTCGTATGTAATCAAAATAAATGATAACTATTAGTGTAACATATTGTGTTGGTTTTTTACAATAGATTAGGTACAACCTAACAAACTTTTCCTTTCTGAGTCCATTTGCATATATTATTTAAAAGAAACGCCTGTTTGAAAATAATTGCAAAGAATTTGTGTTGTGACTTGTGAATGAAAGATAAAATAGATATCCATACCACTTCCACTACATATAGTTCAAGATTAACTTATAACTTACATAATGTAAGCTAAATCTATAAAAGGATACTTAACATAAAAGAGGGAGAGAGCTAACCGGAAGTACTTAGTCCGCTTTCCGCCGAATTTGAGACATTGCGTGTTGAGAGGCGGGATTCAACGCTGTGCTTTGTCTTACTAGAGCAAGGAAATGACTTTTTTAAATACAATCATTGCCTCAAGTAAAAATTGAACCCACAACTGTATGTTTGCAGTCAGACGCAGGCGCACTGCGTTACGACCGACCTTTAAAATTATATGTATTTATCAATAAAAATGTGTAACATAATCTGAATATCTGAATACATGAATGAACTGTCTATGTAATTAGACCAGAAAAATTTATTTTTATAATAATTCCATTTTCAGACAGATTTTTCCATATACGAGAATGTCGCGATGGCATCATATATATCTTCAGTTTAATACTAAATTCTCACATAGAACATTGTCAACATGTCTATACACACTAACCTCGTCAGTACTACAGCTCTGTGCACCACACTCTGCTTGCCGCTCAGCGGCAGGAACACGTCCCAGTAGTCCCCGCTCAGCTCGTTGGCGAGTCCCGGCAAGAGATACTTGTGGTTCAAGTACTCGGTACGGCCCTTGTACTTGCCTAACAGATCTCCGACTGGATACTGATCTTGGGTGCCCATACCTAAATATAAACGTCAAATTTAAATGCTATCTATATTAACTTGCAGCTTCACGCTTTATATATAGCAGGGTAGTCCTAGAAACCTAGTGTCTAGTCACTCCACTCACCGCGTTCCTCACGAAATTGAAACTTTGCGTATTAAGTGGTGAATTTAATGTCGCGTTTTCCTTATTAAAGGAAGAAAGAGAGAAGGGAAAATAATTAAACTATAATCGCTTCCTGGGGTATCGAACCCGCTAATTACGTTTACAGACAGACACTGTCCCAATGCGCCATAGTTAAACAACATGAACTTTAATATATTTTTGCTATATATACGAAAATTGTCTTGAGGCATATTAGATTTCTTTTTAATTATATCTAGCTATTCAAACGTAATTTTTAACAAGTACAATTTGTATTTCAATAAAGAATAGTTATAAAAATCTTAAATTCAAATAAAAAAATCTAAATAACTACTAGCTACAATACAATGCAAACAAAACAAATGAACTACTTAATTTATAACAAATTCCTAAAACAAATTAATATTAGCATTTAATAATTAATTAAATGATTAGCAACATTTAATGATCATTGTAATGACATCATTACGTCATACTCGCACATCTCTATTCACTAACATCCGAATTCCGCGCTCACAGCGCAGCGCTGCGCGTGCGCCGTCGTAAACAATGCCACTTGGAAGTACTCCAATATTAAGGCATTTCAGATGAATGACTCCAATTACAAGCAACATTACACTGATATCATTCAGTTTCATATCTGGTCTATATAATCAAAACATTCAAAAATGTCAAAAGTAGCAGTTTTAACTGATTTTTAACTTGCATGAAATGGATGACCTTTAAAAGTATAGCAATTTGAAATCTTCACATTGATTCGAAATTGTGAAAAACGAATAAGCAAACAATTTTGAAAAAAGCTTTAAAAATTTAAACAGCGAGATTCAAACCCCCGCCTCTTGGAAACCGTCCAAGCCCTCTCACCGCTAAGCCATGCTCTCTACTAGCAACTGCGAATTCTTTTACGAAATTCTTTTACGTTTGTTACAACTTATTTATGTCGTTAGCATCTCTGTGGAAAGATTTTTACAAATTAAAAAAATATATATACGTTTCTTCAAAAATGTTTTCTAATCCTAAGTGTGTGGATTAACATTTTAAAAATAAGAAACTAAATAAATAAGTAATTTTTATGATCAGTTTCGACGAATTAACATAACAAGAATTAACGAATTAACAAACAAGAACATATTTGCGCTTTTAGCAGTGAACATTTTACAATAAAGACTTTATTCTGTAGAACTTGCATTATAATCATATGTTCATGGCGTTATAATTACTTACAGCTAAATTCCGCATAAGAAATAACAGACAGTTTAATTTTTTAGTAGAAAATACTGTTTACTTTTACCAATAATTAAATACCTGGTGGAGGTAAATTCTTTAAGTCGACTTCAGTAGGATTGTAAAGATGGCCTGTCGTGTTGCATATGCTCCTATACAGGCTCGCATCTAATAACTTCGGAGGTAATTCCCTGATGCTGTACTGGAGCATGGAGCCCACGAAGCGAAGGTTAGACTCGTAGTCCTTGTTAGACGCTCCCAACTGGAAGCTAGCCCACGTCGGGTCATAAGGAGTCTTCTGAGTGAATTCCACTGTTCCTTTGATTCCATCCATGTTTATGATGGCCCTGTACACCACATATTTAAAATAAAAATAATGTAAATTTTAACATTTTGAACATTTAAAATTATTTTATATATATACTATTTGTATATAAACTAATCCAATAACTTACTTGGTACTTTTTGGCGGTATGGGCCTCAATTTAGCGCACGCCAAGAAGCTGTCAGATTGTCTCGCGTCAAATATTACTACGTAAAGATTGCGCCTCGTTGTTTCCATGTCACTTCTAAGTATATTAATCACTTCGTCCTTGTATATCCTTCTTGTCCTCATCTGACTCGCATCTGTTGCCACTTTTATTTTTCCAAATTTACTGTCCAAGTCCCCCACACTCATGCCATCTCCACTATTGTCAGGGTCGAATACAAGTTGAAGTACGTTACAATTGTCTTCATGACTAGCTTTGTCTGAATCAAATATGTCAGTGACGAACAGCTTCCACTTGTGCTCTGTATAACCGACCTGGTTTTTGAATACCTTCGCATGATACAAGTCAGCTTCAATAAACGAATCCTCTAAGTCGCCATTGTATAACCATCTAAAGTTTAAAGTTCCCGCAATAGGAGCTGTGAATCTTGCCAGAGCGAACTGTTCGTGAGATTTGTCTATCGAAAAAATTGATGCACATATGACTCTATCGCGATCAGCCGTCTCCAGGACTATGCTCTTTCCCCAAAGCCCCATAGGGCCAGTCAGACTATTTTTGCTTTCAAATTCCGCATGATCCTTACCAGGTATTATTAAATAACCTAACTCCTCCGTGAGATCGATGAGCTCCTTCCCAAGACTGGCTTCCGTACATCGGTCGTTGGACAGGTCTCTGTAGTCCACCGCATACTCGTGTATCGTCCACCGCCACACTCCGTCCGGGTACTGCAGGGTTGGCTTCAAATTGGTTCGTATGCTAATGAGTGATTCGTTTCTATATGAGAACTCAATTTCCCCGTGAAGCCCATGTTGGGATATGTACGCCCGAAGTACTACAGTATTTACATCTGAAATAAAATATATTTATTATACTATATTAGTTTAAAACATCTTTGTTATCTTTTAAATGAAACTATTTAACCGGATTAATCGCGTATATTTTGGTATTCGAAAATACATTTTTGGACACCTGACGTTTCGAACACTTTACAGTAGTCCGTGGTCACAGGTAGGTCTTAATCCGGTTAAATAGTTTCATTTAAAATGTATAAAAATCGCGAAAATCAAAGATCTTATTATCTTTGTTATCATTTGAAGCGATTGTCGTTTGTAAAAAATAAATAAAATAAACATTGTAGACTAAATACAAGACTAGTAATGAAGTAATCGGATTTCGTCTTGTTCCGTGACTTTTACTTTCAATACTATAAAGTCGTATAGTATGAGTTTAGTAGATTCCATCTGGTTCAATTGCCACATTTTCACTGTTTATCAACAAGCAATAAGGTTCTTTTATTGTTATAAATATTATTATTATAATTATATTTAAAGTAAATAAGAGAATCTCATTAGAACATTAAAATATGCTAAACTTCTACAACAAGAACTAGTACAATGTCATAGAAATCTCTCGTAGTTCGTATTAAAATTTCTATTATTACAAAAAAAAACGAAGAAACAATAATAATGGTGTAACGCATTTTGTATATATTTTGTAATACAAATATACAAATGATTATTCACAAGTTACACACTGCGGAACTTAATATCAAATATATCACGAAGAACCACGGCCAAAACATCATCCTTCATAAAACATAATTTAAAAAAAATACAATTTTAAACATACCTGTTACAAACAACACTATAAGAACTAGACACAAAGGCTTTGGTATATGATAAATACAACACATTGTAAATAATTTCACATTTTTGTCACAATCTTTGTATACGTATCTGCTATACGCGTCGCGGCTGTACTGCACTGGAGCTCTGGAAGTGAAAGGCGAAGGCGCTATGAGTAGCTTAAGTGCGACAGGTAGCGTCTGAGCGGGACGCGGCCGACGTCACTTACCGGTTACGCGTGCTGAGTATTTTAATGTTTTCATAATAGCGGGAAACGTTTGAAATACTCACGAATAAGTTGAACATCAATAATATTGAGTGGCGTCTTCTAAACACACGAAAGTCAGATCAGTTTGGTAAACAACGGTAGTCACTTGCATTGTCAGATATTGTAAGATTCATATTAGAGAATCAAAACGTGTTAATGGGTGGGTATAGTTATAGTTCGAGTAAAACTTGTACACGATAAGTGTCAGTTCGGATCCCAGTTAGGAATAGCCTACTTAGGAAAAGAGTGGAATTGAATTCCATCCCAAAATGAGAAACCATTGTAAATAAGGAGTAATAGTGTGTGATGAAAGCGATTCTACATGAACGCCATTTGTAGGTAATTGAATAAACAATAGTGACAGTGATAAGTGGGAATAGGTAAATACCTAAGGACTAATTGTTTTTTATATAATATTTTAAGATATTTTTGATGCACCGAAGAATAGTCTAAGAAAACCTAGATTCGAGACACTGCTCTCCACTTATCATCAGAAACCGGAGCGCTTTGTTTCACTGCAGACCGAGGAAATGAAAATAATTTATATGTATAATATTTAGTATTTTTAAAGTGTTATTCC
The DNA here is from genome assembly GCA_032432895.1 of Dryadula phaetusa. NCBI lineage: Eukaryota > Metazoa > Arthropoda > Insecta > Lepidoptera > Nymphalidae > Dryadula > Dryadula phaetusa. The sequence continues at coordinate 6,809,918 of JAOYRS010000073.1, forward strand.
ACACTTAGGATTAGAAAGCACAGAGATGTTACCAATATAAATAAGTTGTAACAAACGTATAAAGATTTCGACGCAGCCGCTAGTAGAACGCATGGCTTAGCGGTCAGAGCGCTTGGACGGTATCCAAGAGGCGCGGGTTCGAATCCCGCTGCGTTCAAATTTTTATACGTTTTTTCATAAATGTTTTCTAATCCTAAGTGTGGAATAATACTTTAAAAATAGTAAATATTAAAATAAAGTAGCAATCTCTCTTGTTAAACGATTATTTCTTAATAATCTTTAAGTAGTAGAAATTTGTTAAAATCTCTCTACAGAGATGCTAACAACATAAATAAGTTGTAACAAAACGTATAAGAATTTCGACGCAGCTGGTAGTAGAACGCATGGCTTAGTGGTCAGAGCGCTTGGACGGTATCCAAGAGGCGCGGGTTCCAATCCCGTTCAAATTTTTATACGTTTTTTCATAAATTTATATGTAATCAATTTTTCGAGAGGAAATCGAACTTACAACTTTCACGTTTACACTCAGACATTCCTCTTCCCCACTGAGAAGAGAGTTTAGATTGCAGATTAGTACAAAGTATATTTAACAATTACGAATTACATTACTCTCCATCGTACTTCACTCTCAGACCTCTGGCCCTCTCTCACTTGTCAAATCATCTAAATTGCAAAAAAAAATTTTAACCTATCCTTACAGCAAAAAAAATATATAAGAAATATATCGTAAAAAATAAAAAAAATATTTTCATGTTATAGTATAAAATATAAGTATCGGTAAAGGTCACGCGCGCCTCAAGTTTGCATTCTAGCTACTTTTAACAGTAGCTATATTTATCATCAGCCTGGTTCAAACGTGGTACCGGCTCTGAGTTACGGTGACGCCTGCTTTTATTATTATACATTTTTTTCTATGGAGGTGACCTACTTATCAAGTACTATCAATATATGTAAATATATATATATATATATATATATATATATACTACATATTTAAATTCGTTATATTAATAATCTTTTTAACTATGTATATTCATTTTTCAAGTTTTCGCGTTAGTTTTTATTATAAGTGTGCACTTCGTGTATTTTTCTTATAAGTCTTTTATCATAAGTACTGTATACTGTACTGTACTGTAATACAGTACAGGTACAGTATACCCAGCATTTATACTGTAATAAATCTGTTAAGAAATTGCTTGAGGGCGATGCTACTACACAAATAGAATACAACTTCATGATTATTAAAATTTTTGTCTGCCCCTTTGTCCTTGTATTTGCAATCTCTGCAACTAATCAACGCATTATAATAATTCTTTTCTTGCTATGAAGCTATAATCTTGGGCACTGCGTGACCTGTGATTAATTACAGCGGCTCGTTCCCATCATGTGAACGCTAAGGGCCCGATGAGACATGAGACACGTGGAAATGGCGCCGCAGCAGAAATTATTCAGTAGCAGAAATAAACATAATAATAGTAAGGATCATAAAATTTACGCAATCAAAGTTGCGAGAATTAACTAATATTATAATAAAATTCTAAAAATATACAGCGAATGCGGTTCTAACACAAAACTTTTTACTTTACAGCTCCAGTCGTTCAACATCCTTCTACAATACACTTTTAAAAAACGTATTTAATTTTGAACGCAACGTTGCGATTTTGATGACGCGTAGCTAATATATGGAATTTGAAAAACAAGTCTATCTAAAGTCATCATTTTTTTTACAATCCGCAACTGATGTTCAATCAGCTCACTTACTTCTTGCTCATACTCCTTAACAAAAGTACCAGCATCTATCTACACGTTATAAATTGATAGAAGTAGATAGACGCTGGTCGTGGCGCGGATTTCCACTCACGGCAATAATTATCTTAAATTATTCTCATTTCCTCGCACTGGTAAGAGAAAACGCGGCGTGGAATTCCGCCATTCAACATGCGTCGCTAACTCGGCAGAAAGCGTTGTACAAAGTGTCTTTACACCAGGTACTTCCTGTCTACCTTGCTATGCGGAACAAAGTTTGAAAAAGTAGATACCTAGGTACATATACATCTCTCTCTTCATGTATGACGAACTTGTTACCCTATTTAAAGTCCCCTAATTACTCAACAATTATCACGGAAGTTACAATCGGGTTCTTTTCCATCGAACTATTGTATTTCGTATTTTGATAATTTGCCAAGAATGAAAATAAGTCGCACGACAACCATACTATTAAATATTTTATTAAAAATGAAATTTAAGTATCCAAGTAAGTCCATTTAGAACTAAAGTCGGTCCAAGTAATATGTATCAATCAATATACTGATTATTTTATAATAATTCTTATATATTAGAGGCCACGGTGACGCAGTGGTACCGCGTGCGAGTGCAAATGCAGTTGGGAGTCTTAAAATAAGAAGGAAATGGGTAAACGGAGACACTACTAAATTATATAATGGTAAAGTATACAATACTAACTAGGTGTTTAGGACTTATAATTTTAGGTGCTTTTCGTTATTTGCTAAAGTTTCATATATAATTTAATTTTGCCTGTTATCTAATTTGTTACTTATCATCTTTGCATTATATTTAGGTATATGTGGTATTAGGAACATTATTATACATATAAAGCTACACACCTCATGTGTATAATATGGGTTGTGGATCGATACGCACTCACAGGAATGATATACGTACGTTTTCTCGTTTCAAACAACGACAGCAATGTTCTTACATGACGATACCTGATACGCCTGATAGGTGCTGTTTTTTTGAAATTTTATTTATAAGTACCATAAAATAAAATTTATTTAATAACGAATGTGGTGGTCTTTACTTGACTGTATTTTCAGGTTCAAATTTACATACATAAATTAAAATATTGAGTCGAAATAGGAATCAGGTCACGTATATGTGGTATGACTGTCCATCCCATATATGAAAACGTATTTTAAGCATCAAAGGTAACTCGTTGCGTTCACTCAAACAATATTTTTTATTTACATATTACGTATCATCATTTATCAAGGTTGTTATAGAGAAAGATTCGTAGACAACAGTCTATGGAGATAGACGCGATACTGAGTGTATTTGTAAGACTAACGAACCAGCTCCAGTCACCAGTCCAGGTAGAGACAATGAGTGGAGATAAACCATCTTGAAAATAACCTTAGCATTTCATATAGAATTAATAGATTGCTAAGTCGTTCAAGAAATAAATAGTAAAGTAATAATTATTATATCTAACAATCTTTTAATTTAGGGAATAATTCTAAATTATATTATTAAGATATAATATTGTAACCGGGCCCGCGTTCGGTGTGGATTACAATAAGGTTATTTTTGTATGGTGAGTGTCCGCGACCAGAATAGCGCCGGCCCGCCCCGCTCGTCGCAACGCCACACCGCTATCAACAGGGCGATTTTTACCAAAATTATACAACACTTAAGCCATTACTGGTAAAGAGATTATCGTTAGTACTATATTATGGTATAATGAACTAATTATTACACGGCGTTAGGTTCCGTCATTGCTAAATCTGAGATAAGAGTGTTGTAGATATTCTTCCTAGTCTGCTTCTATGCAAGAAAAAGTGACAAGGTGCTTTAACTAACTTTCTATTCATTCAAATTATACAGTGTTCACAAAAGTGACAAATTCCTGATTTTATGACCCTTTTAAATGCTATTGCTGAGACTCATGTAGTAGTACTAGAATAAACGAGAAAATTTGCTTAATAATGGATTCTAAGGTATACGTAAGATGATGATGCTATACATAAGAATTGTTTTTAAGGCATTTTCGCTGCGTTGCTTCTGACTACCCCGCAAGGGATAGAGCGTAAAGATAAAAACAAAATTACACCACTAATAAATCAATGTTACAAACAAACAGACTAATTAATATTATAATATTTATATGTTTTTGTATTTATTACAAAAATACCTATATTGAAAATGAAACCACAGTACATACTTAACAAAGATATCATTTTTATTGTACTTGTTTTAATCGGTATACAATGAAAGAGGGTTTCATATAAAAAATAGAATTTTCATTTAATTTCACAAACCGTACGTACATACATACCTTACCGAACAGTAAACGGATCGTTGGTGCTCTATGCTCACCCTGCTAACCTTGTTATGTAAAAAACGTGTGAAGCTGTTAAAGTGTTAATTTTTGAATAAAAAAAATAAATTAAACTGATTAAAATCTAAGTAAATCTGAATAAAAATTAAATCTAATAAGATTGAAATTATAACCTAGATGCATGCATTAGAAAACTCACTTAGAAATAACCTAGTACGTAATTGTACTTATTCAAAACAATTAAACTACTTTGATAATATTTCAAACACATAGTTATAAACATTTTAAAAATAATCATATTAATTGAAAGCATTGACAGTTTTCAAACAATTATTTTAATATTCGCGCCGACCATTATTCTTTTTTTAAATCAAATATTATTATTGTTAGCAAAAGGCTTTAAGGCTCAATGCCTAATTTAACATTTAATTTCTTTTTCTATTATTCAGTTATCCTTTCCATTTATTATAATCAAAAATATTATATGGATATATAATTTCAGATACTACGTGAATTATAACAACGCACGTAGAAACCAACACTTGCATTTTAGATATTGAGTTATAAATAAAATAGTGAATAGAAGGATTGCGTTCTACACTCGCGAACCCACACATGCCTTACACTACACCCACATATTTCATATTTTCGTGAAACCCTTGTAAAGTTATTCTAATGTAACAGGAAAGACTAGAAACATTTTTATTAATTAATAAATAATTTATAAAATAGCAAAACAAATGTTTCTATTAATTTCATAGTTAACAATAAACACAATAAATTATAATAAATTATCCTTTACTAATTAAAAGCTTCACTCAGAAATGTAATTTAAATAATTTATTAAATAACCAACTATTTAAAAATATATCTTAAGAAATTTCTTTAATGTAAATAATTTCAATTATTTTAAATTCAATTAACCGTTGACATACTTTTCCAATAAAAAAAAACTTGAGCAGTAATATGATAATCAATCCCTGCACTTCATCCGGAAAATATACAATATCTAAAAGCAACAGCACAGCGCAGGTAGCTGATATTATTTTTAAATGCCCCAGCGAGCCTGCCGGCCGAACCTGCGAGCTGACCAAAGAGTTCTGATGCGATCCCCAACAATTGTGCGGCGAACTATATATGGGATCGAGCTGAAACTGCCGCGACGGGTGGAGGGGGGACAGTCTTGGACTGTAGGCCGGGGACGATAACTCGGAGTCAGGGTGGGACTGCCGAGTGGTACAGTCTCTCTTCCGTCGCACCAACAAACTAAACAAAATGGTAAGTCCGGTGTAGTGAATAGTGACCTAGCAATAAGTGAATAGTGGAAACAACAGTGTGCTTGTAGGAAGTGCTCGCACCGGCGCCGGCACCGGACACCGTGTAGTATCTGAAGATATATAGCGTCGTCTCGCGTTATTATGAGACATTATTAGAATTATAATATTCAAATGTAAAACTAGTGCTAATTGAGACAACGCTTTTATAAAAGCTAGTTTTAGACTATACAACTATTTTATTATTGATTGTTAAAACAGAAAAAAAATATTTCTTTTAAATTATATTTTTATAAATTACCTTGAATTTAAACGTCTTCGAAATTTTATCAATCAATCCGTAATCACTATAATTTAAATGCATTTATCAATATACGTATATAAGTTCAAAACTCTAAATTACTTCGCGGATTCTTTTTTTTGTTACAATATTCTTACATAATGTTATTAAAATCAAAATAAAACGTAACTATGCCAATAATGATTTTGAAGTATAAAACGTTTATACCACTGAAATATAGTAAGTAAATGAATACACTTACAACGCTCAAAATAAATCAATTGGTCCAAGATTTAGAAATTGGATTGAATTCTATTTGTGAACATTACACGCGCCGGAATGTGCGGCTTTCGGCCGAACGCAGATTGATCTAAATATATGCGCGCCTTGCAGCGCCTAAACGGGCAAGCGATAAACGTAACCCGATAACACATCAATACTATTGAGAAGTTTTGCATTATGATGTCAGGAATTTTAAAAATCCAAAAATAATTGAACTGAATTACGCAATGCGACTTTCATCTTTTAAAATCGTTCAAGTTCTCATAATGTTGGCTCAAAACATCAGCGCAAATATTTTGAAAATTTAGATTACATATAGGTATAACTTACGTTACATAAACTTCTCTAAACAAAGATAATGAATAGAATAACCAGAAAACATATTAGTCTTCTAAAATTGTATAGAAGGATTACTTGAAAGCTGCTGGTATAGTTTATTTTACATTAATAATCATTTCAATTTTAAATTTTAAACTTAACATAATAAAATTAACCGTTTATGTATCCTTTAGGCGGATAAGGAAAAGAAGATCAAGAAGAAGAAGGCGAAAGAAGACGCGCCTGCTGAGGAGGCCCCAGCTGCGCCTGCCCCCGCCGCCGCCGCCGCTGGTGGTGAACGCCAATCCTCCCGCGGAAGCCGCAAGGCTAAGCGCACTGGCTCCAATGTCTTCTCCATGTTCTCCCAGAAGCAGGTTGCCGAATTCAAGGAGGTCAGTATATATATATAAACGTTTCACAAATATATGAATTACAATAGCATTATGGATTACAGTTAAAATAATGCATTTTATTGTTACCTTTTTTTTAAATAAACTATGAGCGAATCTACGGATATGTATGTATCCTTAAGTATCTATAAAGTCTATAAGCTAATAAAATGAATTATCCTTGTTACAGGCCTTCCAGCTAATGGACCACGACAAGGACGGTATCATCGGCAAGAACGACCTCCGCGCCACCTTCGACTCTCTCGGCAGGCTCGCCTCCGAGAAAGAGCTCGACGAGATGGTCGGTGAGGCCTCCGGCCCCATCAACTTCACCCAGCTCCTCACCCTCTTCGCCGGCCGCATGTCCGGTGGCTCTGACGATGATGACGTTGTCATCAACGCCTTCAAGACCTTTGACAACGAAGGCAAGATCGACTCCGAGAGGCTGAGGCACGCCCTCATGACCTGGGGCGACAAGTTCTCTGCCGACGAAGTCGACGAGGCGTACGACCAGATGGAAATTGATGAGAAAGGCTTCATTGACACCAACAAGCTGATCACCATGCTCACCGCTAGCGCCGAAGAAGAAGAAGGCGGAGAGGCTGCGTAAATGCTCGCTAACACCCAAGGAGTTGAATGAGATGGCGGCTACCACCTGGCCCACGAGGTTCCACACATCGGATTAAACACGATGCGAACCGAACAATTTTTTATTTAAATCTCTATGTAATTTATTGTTTCCATTTTTTTAATTTATATATAATGAAAATATAGTTTTACTATGCCAATACCGTGTCCGTGTACAACTGTCCCCAGTTCGCGTGTTTGTTGAGTCAAACGGCAGAAGCCGAGGGATTTATGAGGAATACTATGTACTCATATTTTCTGTTTTAATAAAGATTTAAATCAAGTCTGACTAAAATAAGGCCTAATGAGGCCACTTTAAGAAACCTGGACTTCTCATTACACACCATCACTACTGACTACGAGTACATGTGTCACCTTCTAGAATAATTTATTTAATTGAAACAAAACTTATTGATCGTTTTCTCTGACTAAAGACCATTTTGACTAGTTTAACTTTATTTAAGAACCACGTACTACAGATTTTTAATGATTGTCAATAATCTTTAAAATTTTTCTAGGTTGATTTACTTATTATCAACTGGAGTAGCTTGTTGATTTTTTTAGATAAACGCAGTGGCATGATACTATTTAAACCAATTTCTTCTTAGACAACAAAATTTTTAAAAAAGTCAGACAGAAAAAATATAGGTATGTACTTACAAGTTAAATAATTGTCAATAAGTTAAACATTGAATTTTTTTTTAAATTCCAATGAAAATGTCTGAATGTTGATCCTATCAATATACCGAACAACTCAACACGTCTAATGTATATGTAATGAACACACACAAGCACAACACTAGTCCACAATTACAAAACAAGGCCTTCAATATCATGCAGGTTTAGCTCTCCTAGATTCAATAGAATTGGGCCAATAATATTTCAATTGAGTAACATTTTTCTTTTAATTATCATAGTAGTCAGTATAAAATTGTTGAGCATTTTATAAATACAAAGTCAGAGGCTGGTCGTGGCGCAATGGGGTAGCGTCTGAGAGCAAACACGATCGGGTGTGAATTCGATTTCCACTCCGAGGAATGATTATGTTTAAATTAATATATTTTCCTTTCCTTGGCTATGGTAAAACAAAACCCGGTGTTGACTTCTGCCACTATGCAGGATAAACAAGTGAAATGAAGCAAGGCATAATAAGTGAATTCCCATTCTCAAAATAAGTATAAGATAATTTGAAACTGAGGTTTCTTTTAATTAATTTATCGAAACTTTGAGAAATATATTTTACGCAACCCACCCGTGCGTTAGACGTCATTTACGGACGAATAATACTGTGAGACTCGTCAGTACAGCCAATAAAACCCAACAGACACTCTCTCAACCCTCATGTGACGCCGTAGGATCGCTCGAGCATATCAGTTCATCTGTTCCACGTGCTGGAGGCCTATCTGCTACGTGATATCATCTTCTTCAGAGTGCTCTTAGGTTCCTCCCACAGTCCCTGAAGCTTTAAAAATTTTCCGGAATAGCTGCTCCAGGAAAGTGAGAGTTCCCAGCAAACATTGGAGGAATTTGCGACTTAGGCCTGGTCATGGAGGACATCCTTTCCCTGCCAGCAGTGGTAAAGGCCATAGCGCCTGTGAGAGGTCATGAGACGCAATTTTTCGAACTCGCCATCCACCACTGACTCCCGCCGGTTGAAGTAACGTAAAATGGGGGTTCTCGGATCTCGGCCAGTGGCGGTCAAGGTAGATAAGGTTTTAGTCGGAAACAGGTCGGCGTATATCTGCCAATCCAGAGTTCCACAGAAGATCTCCCGAATCCCCAATCGCAAAGGTATCCGTAATGCGTTTATGCATTCCTCACGTAAAAAAAAATAATAAAAAAATGTTCTCCTATTCTCTAAGCATACGACAGCGAGCCTGCATTTGCGCTGTACTAGTGCATTCACTTCAAAGCCTCCTTTAATTAAAGGAATTGCAGATCAGTTCCTCTCACTGTCCAGCATGACCTCCACCACACTGGAAAGTGGAAGGTCCTTACCCACAATAACCATCAAGACATGGCGTTGTGGGACCCAAACGAAGCAATTAGCCAAAGTGTGATGTGCATTTTACCAAAACTCCAGCCTGAATTTCAAGACCCTGATCCTTCTGTCGACCTAGCGCACTAGCTATGACGAGCCTTCTAGAGAAGGTTCCTCGCCACCGCCACCTTCTCATGATCCATAAATACTTTTCATTACTCATAGAATATCCTCTTTAACTGGTCGCTGATCACACGATCGCACACTTGCTCAAAATGCTTAATTGGTGGCTAGAACTACTGCAAGTAGCTCTCAATTCGGATCGCCTACCAAAAGACTAGCCACGGTCCATGGCAGGGCCCGAATTACCCCGCTATCTCTACCTGAATCTCGCCGCTATTACCCGTTGCGTCTTTCACAGTTGGGTTTTGTACCAAGCAATATATTTCATTTACCAAAGCTAAGGAAAGTAACTATCAATTATGCGATTAGTATACGTTTTTTTAGCTTTATGCTTTATTCCTGCATAGAAGAGTAGACAGAAAGTACCTAGTGTCAAGACATTTCGTGCTAGTATACTTAATGAGTTATATTCTACAAACAAAACTAATTTTAAAAGCACAATGAGAACAATGTTAGACATTAATAGTCTTTTATGCAAAATGTCATTTCATGTTATTTATAACCTGTATTCAGTAGTTGTCAAATATGACAGCATTAGGGGCAGTGTTGTAATTGTTTACATTTGCAAAATGAGTGCTGAAGCAGAGCATAAAGTGTCAAAAACTTTTAAGATTTCGTTCCCAACATGCACCAACGAGGAGTTATTGTTCAAACTCGAGGTCCCGGTGGAGATCCCCTACGGAGGATCCACCCGCGAGCTCGTGCAAAGAGTTTTGAAAATGTTCCACATCCCGGTGTACTTGGAAGACGGTAACTAATTTAAAATTTCCCTGGACTCAATTTAATTTCAATATCCGGACAAATTTTCACTTATTTTTTATCATGAATTTTAGAACTTAACGAAAAATTAGCGGCCTTTGTATCAGAAGAAACAAAGAACTTTCACAATGAGCGCGACGCAAAACTTATAGATCAGCTAAAACACGGAGAATTAAACGTTGATGGTATCGTAAAAAATTGGGAAAAATTGTTTAAGGAGAATGTAATAGACTTTGCTGAGCAAAAGGGGTCCTCAGATGAGGAAGTGTTTGCAGCTGCATATCACAAGTTGGTGCACTCGCCAGCGCTAGAAACAATTATGCAAGTTGAGAGCGCATACGCGAAAACAGTTATGAATATGTTGAAAAGTAGAGATGAGGACATTGAAAAACTAACCAAAAGGTTCAATAGTTTTGCTTTTATTTGTATATCAATGCAATATTTTTAATAAAAGCAAGCAATAGTAATATGTAATGATGAAAAATTGTACTTATATTCATTGACCTGTTATAATACTGTTGCTCTAATTTACTTATTTTTTGATAACTAAAAATTTAAGGCAAACAGAAGAAATGGAAGAAAAAGTGAGACTTCTCAATATATCAACAACTGAAGAGGAAATTAATGCACTGGCAGCCCAACACTTTGAACAACAAAGCTTAGCTACGGGCCGCTGGGAGTCTCAGCTAGATGCACTGAGACACACTCAGAGGGCTTCCCATAGGACCTGGCTCATGGCTGCCATGGACGAATACCAGACTGATGAGAGAATTACACCTAGGTGCAATATTTTATTTTCTATGAAGTGTTTTACAATATAAATATTGTTAATAAATTACAAAAATTTTAATATTCCCATGAACAAAATTGTACCCCTTACCACCATGTTCAGTCAGTCAACACAATGCCACTTCGGTACTAATGATGTTAACAAAATATTAGTAAATATCTAACTCCTTTGTTTCACCGAGATTTCAGGATAAGCATAGACTGTGTTTTCCCCTTCAACACAATGATTGTTTTTTTAAATTTATTTCTTTCTTCGCTTTGGTAAGATGTATAAAAGAAACACTGTGCTAGGTTTTATTATTTAACACCATTAAAAGAAAGCAGAAAGCTGCGAATCGACCATCTTAAGACCAAACCTTACTATATGAGATAGTTGTCTGAACCGTATAAAATATTAACATTCCAGTAACTCCCCCTTATGTTCATTCCCGACGGAGCAAGCAATCTTGGCACCATTACAACCACGACTGGAAGAAAGCTTCACCATACACTTAGGGTCTCAGCTGAAGCAAACACATAACATAAGACTGGTTGCGGTGGACATGATGGATCTATGCTCCAGTGACAGGACTGACGGGTATGTTCTATTTAATATTTTTATATGAAGGGTTATTAAAACTATTATAATAATTGTTTAAATAGTGAAAAGTTTAGTAATTACAGCCTCTATATATATATATATATATATATATATATATATATATATATATATATATATATATATATATATATATATGTGTATATATGTATATATGTATATATATATGTATATATATATGCTTTTGTTATTTTTTCTGTTAGCTTCACACTTTATCCCTTGCAGGGTAGTCAGAAACAACATAGCGGCTAATGCTACGATCCCTTTTACATTCCTCCTCTTATGTGTCACATAGTTGCTTGTAGCTCCGCTACTTCTTCACTTCCCTCAGTCTCAATATTACATAAATTAATAAAATATAATATAAATTATTATAAATTTATATTTTATTTGTAAAGTATCAAATACTAAGCATAATGATTATTTTATTTTGCTATTTGAATGTATGCAGAGTACCTACATTTTGGCTAAATTAAAATCTTTAAGCTTTTTTTTATGTATTTATAGATTACTGACGCATATCACAGATTTTCCAGAATATACTGAACACATGATATCTAATATTAACTTATCAGCTTCATATTTTCTTAATTAAACTCGGACATATTAATCCATATTACGGTGTAAGGGGCCTTATTGACACAAAATGAAACATTAACCTTACTATGTGTGTGTATGTCACTTTTTGCAAAAGTGTATGTCAAAAACATTGTAGTGTGTGTAGATTTTATTTTATAAATTTAATGTATCTCATAAGAGAATATATTAATATTACTATGTAAATATTTTTTCTTTATTACTTCTTCATATAAACTGTAACTGGGCAAATTTCATACTGCTGTTTGTATATTTCTAAATAAGGGTCAAAGGATTTTCTTAATAAATCAATATATAGAATAGATAATATATAAATTCAATGAACTATTTGGGACTTTCAAACTATATCGTGTATCCAGTGGCACGTGGTCCCGCGTGGGCCCCGCCCTAGCGCTGTACTCACACGAGCTGAGCGGTGCGGTGGTGTTGGCGGACGCGCACCACCCGCACCACCACCACCACCACGCGCTGCACAGAGCGCCCACTGACCACCACTTCCCGGATCTGGACGCTCAGTTGAGACACGTGCTGCAGGCTGTCAAGGAACCGGTATGTAACCTTCCCTTTACCTGCATGGATAGGCCGAAGGAGCCTTGTATTACAACAATCAATTTTCCACTTTCCCTCATCACTGAGATACGGAGTGTGGAGACCGCACTCCGGGACGCACTCCGGGACGCACAAGTGTATCAGTTTATGTATATGTAGTTGAACCCCAGCGTAAAGTTATAGAGCTCTTCGGAAACATTTGATTGGTTTAAATATGGGACCTGATTGTTATTCTTTTTGAATATTTTTAACATTCATTAAGATTTTTCATAATCAGTCGATTGTTTTTTCTTCTTTTGCCTATCGACTTCACTTAGTATATTAATATCTCTTGTATATCAATGTCTATGAAGACTAACAGCTACGCGGACGTCCTGATAGAGTTAATCAGGGCTGAGCTGCACTAAAATATTAAAATAAAAACAATTTCAAATTATAAATAATTATCAAAACTCTGAACGACTAGTGGGGTTTTTCGCTGTATCAGACTTCGAAATAATATGCAAGTCAAGCTGAGTCTAGATCCACAAAATGAAATATTAAAAATTATATTTAAGTGGAGTCCTAATTTCTGATACAATCTTATTATTAAGTTAAGGCGTTAATATAATACGAAAATAATGCCTTCGATCAGCTACCCACTAGATTAAAGGTAACGCTCTAAAAAATGACCCGGCCGATAAGAGCACAAAGTGTTTTGTGTTCTTAATTGAATTTGGTATAGTGTAATCATAGGTTGTGGGTTCGATCCCCACTCGGGGGAGTGATTATATTTAAATTATTTTCACTTCCTTGCTCTGGTAAATAAAAAGTGCGGCGTTGAGTTCCACCACTCAACACGTTATGTCTCGACTTCGGTAGAAAGTGAAGTACGGAGTGTCTTGACACTAGGTTCTTTCTGTCTACCCCGCTATGCGGGATAAAAAGCGTGAAGCTAAAAATCATAGCCCACGAGCGGACGTGCTAAAAATAACCACCGAACAGAAAAAAAAACAAAAAGAGTGTTTTTTCTTGGGTTAGTACATGTCATATATAGTTTAATAGTAATTAAAAACATTTTTAGTAAAATTATTAAAACATTAAAATACAAATATTTCGTCGTTGGGCCAATATTTGCCACCACCAAACAATTCTTAAAATGTTGGTTCGTCTGGAGTAATACAATTTTGAGCCTTATTACCGTCACAAGACAAGTTATCTTATAGATGTTGATGGAAGGTCATAGCGTATAAAAATTCAATAATACTATGGAGTTCAGTTAACGAGATAACTCAATGTAGAACTGTTAACACTTCTAGCAATTTTCTCCTCCATCTCGTGCAATCTACTGACCCTTTAAATGCCTTAAATCCCGTTATTGTTTTTTTAATAATGTCAGCAAGACACCGTGCCGTGTAGTGACAGTCAGCCACGTGTCATCATTCGAACTACACAATACTGACCTTGGTTGGGACGAAATATCCTTCAAACTATATACTAACGACTACTGTGCTAACTGACATTTTAAAAATTATAGAAAAACTACCACATAGCGACTGATAAGTTATCTAACAAACTTCTTCGCAATATTGTTATAGAATGGGAAAATCAACACAAAATGCCGTCCCTGATATGATTACTTTAATTACTGAGAAGGTCGACAAAGTTAATAAATACCTATCTGTATTCTTAGACCTGAAAAGAGCATTTGATACGATTTCTCCCATTATTCAATGCCACGGAAACGAAACATGAGTGGGCACCCGCTGGCTTACTGGTGAAATGACATTATTGGCCATTCGCTACAAAGTGCATCCGCTATAGGAGTCTCTCTCAAAGGTGCAGGAAGACCACACACTTCGAACAGACCCACGCACGCCTGTCGTCAAATAAAGCGATAAAAGAAGTATGGGGAAAAGAACCATCGCTTTTTATAAGAAACCAAACCAAAAATGATCACAGCGCATTTCCCACTGAAAGTATACTTCCGACTTAACACGGTGCAGCATAATAACGAGGTAATACCACCGAAAAAGAATTTTAAGAAAAGAATTAATGAAAACCCGAGATGGCACACCTAACAAAGCTCTTAAACTAGTGGTTAAATAATAGGTACAATCTATATAAGCAATTACAATTCCTGCCTCCAAGAAAGCATCTGTCCCTCCGTCTGAAAACGGCAAAGACTGGTACTTCTACCGAAAGTTAACAAACTACCTAATTACCATTTTTGACATCAAGAATGCCTTCAATACAGTGAGATGAGATGCAATCTTGAATAGGGTATTCATAACCATGAAGGTGCCAGACTACTGGTGTAAAATAGTAGCTAGCTACATCACGGATAGAGTATATAGATATATAACACCGATGATGAACACAACAATTCTAACATCTCTGGCGGAGTACACACAACGTCCCCTCCTGTGGAAGATTGTGATGATGTACTAAAATGTATAATTCCATCTGAGTCACGGTTAGTTGCGTCTGTCGACTATCTAGTAGTGTCAATAAAGACATAGAAGAACTGAATGGGACATTTGATAAAACCTTCCAAAGAATTCAACAATGGATGAACCTTGCTAGGCTGGAAAGATCAAGCCCGAGAAGTTGTAGCTATATAAAAGGAAACACAAGAGGATAGCTTTTGGCTAACCGTCCCGCCGTGAAGTAATGCCTCGGGGCCATGCCACTGACAACCGGAGGTGACGAAGTGTGAGGGTTTTTTAGTCGGTAGAGACCACTTACAGTCGAGTCCGACATACGAAGTCGGAGATCCAGACCAAATGAAATAAATATATATACATATACACACACATAGATATACACATACATACATATACACACACTAACGCACTTGTAAAATGTTATTATTCTAGATTTGTTTTGGCAATAAATTACGAGTTAGACATCCCAATACAAGTATGGAAATTGCTTTCTGGGATCGTCTCACACACATTGTTCTGGTGTGAGGTGGGAAATAAAACATTTTTTTTATTATATGTTGTTATTCCCTTCCAGGCGGAGAAGCGCAACGAGGAGCGCATCCGGCAGCAGGCGCCGGGCGGGCGGCGCGGGCGCGCGCTGCAGCCTGGTGACGTGTACGTGACGCGCCACAGCAACCTGGCGGAGGCGCACGTCGTGTTCCACCTCGTGGTGGACGACGAGTCACTCAAGTCGGGTCAGATTGTGTTCATTTACTATCTTTTGTTTAAGTCAATATGAAACTAAGTCGCCTTAGTCAGTACTTTTGAGAAATAAACGATAATGCGTTAAGAAATAGAAATAAATATAAAACTATAAATTTTACTAATAATACTATTTTTTATATTCCCATTATAACGTGCACGAGTTTGCATGCATAGCAAGCTATAATCTTAGGTCACACGTCCACATTTGACATTACTGTCCACATGCCATTTCAAATCATGTGGTCCACATGTGATTTCATAGATCCACATAAGATTTCGCAGTTCCACATGTGATTTCACAGGCCCACATATAACATCATCGTCCACATATGATTTCACAGTTCCACGTGTGATTTCACAGGTCCACATATTAAATCATCGTCCATATGTGATTTCGCAGGTCCACATATGACATCAACGTTCACATGTGATTTCACCGGTCCACATATGACATCATCGTCCACATATGATTTCACAGTTCCACATGTGATTTCACAAGGCCACATATGACGTCACCGTCCAAATGAGATTTCAACGGCCCACATATATGACGTCATCGTCCATATATGATTTCACATTTCCACATGTGATTTCACAGGTCCACATATGACATCACCGTCCACATGTGATTTTGCAGGTCCACATATGACGTAACCGTCCACATGTGAGTTCACAGGTCCACATGTATATTTTATAAGTCCACACATGACCTCACCGTCCACATGTGACTTCGCAAGTCCTCATATGACATCAACGTCCACGTGTGATTTCGCATGTCCATATTTTACATCACTGTCCACATGTGATATTGCAGGTCCACATATGACGTCACCGTCCACATGTGATTTTGCAGATCCACATATGACATCATCGTCCACATGTGACTTTAGAGGTCCACATGTGATTTCACAGGTCCACATATGACGTCACCGTCCACATGTGATTTTACAGGTCCACGTATGACGTAACCGTCCACATGTGAGTTCACAGGTCCACATGTATATTTTATAAGTCCACACATGACCTCACCGTCCACATGTGACTTCGCAGATCCTCATATGACATCAACGTCCACGTGTGATTTCGCATGTCCATATTTGACATCACTGTCCACATGTGATATTGCAGGTCCACATATGACGTCACCGTCCACATGTGATTTTGCAGATCCACATATGACGTCACCGTCCACATATGATTTTACAGGTCCACGTATGACATTACCGAGCACATGTGAGATTCACATATAACGTTAATATTTCACAGATTCACAATTATATGAAGGTCTGTGAAATCGTACGTCACTATCCACGTGCAATTTCACAGGTCCAGATATGATAGCACCATTCACATGTGATTTTACAGATCCTCATATGACAGCACAGTCCTCATGTGATTTTAAAGCTCCACATGTCATATCAATGTCACTGTCATGACATGATGTGTGATTTCACATTTTTTAAATTTTGTTTTAAAAGCAGGAATTTTTCCATATTTGTGTACTATAACGCGTGTGGTGTGTGTTCGCAGGTGACATGACGTCACGCCACCCCGCCATCCTGGGCCTCCGCAACGTGTTGAAGGCGGCGTGCTGCAACGACGTGACGTCCGTCGCGATACCGCTGCTGCTGCGGCACGAGATCACCGAGGTACATCTCGCACGCTCACAATCAAAGATGCTCAGTTACGTTAATATTAATGTAATAATCATTCGTTGCGCTACTTCGCCAGGAGATGACGGCGGCGTGGTGCCTGCGGCGCGCGGAGCTGACGCTGAAGTGCGTGAAGGGCTTCATCCTGGAGGCGGCGGGCGGCGGCGGCGCGGCGCTGCGCACGCTCACGGCGGCGGTGCCGGGCGCGCTGGCGCCGGAGCTGTTCGCGGCGCTGGCGGCGCTGCTGCCCGCCATCTTCCGCGTGGCGGGGCCCTTGCGGGTCACCTCCTGAGACACTGAAGCGATTTATGAGAACACTCCTCGAACTCTATACACGTGAATTTTCTCGATATTGCATTTTCTTTCGCGTTCCAATGTGTTAACAACTCATTACTACAATGCAATTGATTCTTGAAGTCACTCAACACTCAAAGCCGACGATATGTATATATATTAATTTATCTACTTTATAAGATTAAAAATAATAATATATGGAATATGTCTAATTTATAGTTTCATTGTAATTTTCTTTTTTAGTTGGTTAGACAAAAAAATGTCCTTTTTACTACGTCAATTATTATAAAACATGATCTGATGATCAAGAAAAAACACGTTTTTTAAAAAATATATTTATTTTTGAAATGAATTTAGAAAAAGCAATACATACCTGCACAATAAGGATGTGCACAAGTTTGTTACAAGGAAACTTATAACATTCTAACATATATAAAAATTGTCAGCGAGAAGGAAATATAATCAGTGAGCAAAACGAAAGCTTGGTCGCAACAGTACACGGACATTGTGCACTTGAATCGTATTTTACAATGATGTTCCAGACAGATAAGTAAAGTCTGCTCCAACAGCGCTGATAACTCGTTAACCTACTTGACACTTAAAAGAATAAAGGCATTGTAATTAATCTAGCAAGTCAACTAAAACTTGGAACAGCTCTTACAATAATTAAAGTATACCAAGAATATTATTGTCATACACATTATATATTACTTTCATAAAACAACTCCAGTCCACGGTCAACAGCAGGCTCACTGTTGAACATATTTTTTATTGTCAAACATTTAATTTGTGCAAACAATTTTAGCTCCAGTTCAGTTATATAAATAAGACCAACAAACAAGACACATAAATCCTAACATTACTAATGAAATAATTGAATATCTTGTGGAAGCCGCTTACTCACATTACTGACAACACTAAAAAAATGCAAGTATTTTAAATAATATTTAATAATGAATCTCTAACTTTTAGAGGCATGTACAGCTTTATTGTGAAACACAAGTGCTTATAACTTAAAAATGTTCATTTAATTTTAAACATAACATTCTTTTTCTCACAAATATAAAACTTAGCACAGATCTAACAAACAGATTAATTAATTACAGAAGAAATAGCACGAAAAGACATTGAAAGTGTGAACGCACGGAGGTGTCATGTCGCATTTCACATTTTTAGTTCTGCATGCAATTATTTGTTAAATGACCAAACACACAAAGAAATCAAATATATTGTAGGTACTTTATAAAAAAATATTTCTAAAAAAAAATAAACGAATTTAATTTGCCTTTATAAATTAATTATTAAACACATCACCTCCGCCCGTACAAGTATTTACTTACAACATAAAGCGCAAGCAAATCAAATGTTACTCTAAAATCATCACAAAAACTCAATTCTAAATAATAATAATAATAATAGCAATAAAATAAAATCGAGCAAAAACAAAGTCGCACCAAAAGTTACAATTGAATATATATTTATAATTTGTACTCGCACATTAACACTAACAAATTCGGCCAGTTTTGTCTGCATCCAAATCATTCTTTTAACATAATATTCTATTAAATTGGAAGTTGTCTTAAAACACTATAAAATAAATATTATAATTTGGCTTAAAAAAAGCCAATACGCAATACAAATAGAAAAGCATAATCTAATACAAGTGTAGTCTAGCGTTAAAATATCTCCTGGTAATTGTAAGGAATGTTCGCCTGCTCTCATCGGGCGTCTTCTTTTCATTAAAATCATAAATGACGTCACTTCAGTGTGCATAAAAACGAAAATTAACATATATTTAAAGCGAGACATTGTTTTAAAATAACATGTTGTTGGAGCTTTTTACCGCGTATGTATGTATGTCAGTTTTTTGTTTACTTGTAAGCCGTGAACCGATTTTGACAAATGATACGTCGTTAGATTCCTATTAAGGGCGCTCTCTTTGATTCTTAGTATTTTAATTTTCTAAATTATTTTAGTAATGTTACGTACACGTATGTCAGTTTGTAACCTCTCCCTCTCACTCACACGTGACGAGTCCGGTAACAATATACGTATAGTGTTGTTAACAATTAAACATCAAAACATCCAACTGCAACATAATTTGAAATGTTTCTTTACAATGATTCAGTATGTGCCTAACATATTATCAATATTGTAGGCAATAGCAATGTGTATATTCCGAATTTAGATTTTTACATTATTTTGGCATTTTTAATATTAAACTGATTCCTATCAAAGGACTCAATAATAAAATATGATAAAAACTATATTGTACAATAAATGTTTACAAATATTTCTTGTATCTTCAAATATATTTTTTCCATATACTGTGATGTGTTAAACAGAGATTGTAAAGTTTGTCTATGGTGCGAGTGTGTGCGGCCGCGCCCGCCCGCCCTCACGCAAGACCCACCACAGACGGGGCGATGGAAATTAAGTAAATCTATTAAATAATCCTTATATCATAACATTGTATCATCGACCCCGCGAGTCGCGAGTCTCGTGTCGCGTGGTCGCGTGTCGCGTGGCCGCGCGGCGCTATCTGCGTCGGCTGCGGCTGGCGGTCCTCTGCACGGCTGTCGCAATATACAAACAATCATATTTCAACTTATACTAACACTTGTACACCGGTAGCTATAAGTATACTCATATGTGGAATGCACAGTGCTTACAGAGAGAACCTAACGTTACGATTGGTTGTGGGCTCATTTCCTACTCTTGGTTATAATTTTATATTTAAAATGCATTTTCTATAAAAAGAAGTCTCTGACTATCCGTCTGGCTGTACAGAATAAAACGTAAAGCTATATAAAATATTTATATATGTACATTTTAAATAAGGATTTTTTTTAATTTTTATAAACAAAAATGAGCTTGAAATAAAAATATTATAGAAAAAATAATAATTGCGACATACTTTCTGTGTGCGTGACGGCGCGCGGCGCTCGACGCTTCTTCTCCTCGGCAAAGGCAACTGCGGAACAATACATACATCATTGATTATCAAATGACTACGACACGCCGTAGCCCATGTAAGGCAACTACACGAGACGGACCTGTGGCCGCGGGCGCCGTTATATCCGTATTCGCCGTTTTCCTCTTTCGACTCTTTTGTTCACTTTTAACGACGTTGTGGACTTCAACTGCAGTTGCCACCTAAAATATAAAATAAAAATTAAGTATACATTTCTTTAAAAATATTTTTTTTAATTAATACTATAAAATGGAGTACTGAAATTGGATTCGGACATATGTGCAAATTTTGTGTCAAAATGCCTTTGCAGCATATTCTTACACATCGATGAATTTAATATAATGACTGCGTGTTACAACTAACCTTAAAAAACAACTAACCTTCCGCCCCCTCGCGCTCCTCGGCGGCGCTCCCCCGCCTGCCCGCGCGGCTGCGGGCTCCCCTCCGCCGCTGGTGGCCGCTTTAACGCCGCGTCTCCTTCTTGGTTCATCCTCCCCGACTCCTTTATCTTTTGCTTTGACACTCGCTGTTTTGTTTTCTGTGGTAACATCGCTTCTGGTATTTCTAGTACTCCGTCCTCTCGTCGTAGTCTTCCTGGTGTCGACGCTTTCCTCTGCTCCTGCCTTCTGCTTCGGCACACGAGATCGTCTATTGGGAGCTTCATTTTCTTTGTCTTTAGTATCGCTAGGTGGATTTTTCTTAGCCCTTTTATTTGCCGGTTTCTCAGTTGTAGTGTCTCCGCTGCGCTGAGTCTCGGCCGTCGCTCGGGTTTTGCGACCTCTGTTGTTAACTCCGGCCTCTTCGGTTTCATTCGCGGTTATATTTCGTCGACCTCTTTTCACTGGTTTTTGGACCTCCTCTACTTTTATCACTTCGGTGCGTCCGCCTCGCCTGCGCGCTCCTTGCTGCGGCACTACCTCTGTTTTTTCTACATTTTTGTCGCTTGTGTTATTAGTGACTTTTCTCGACCGTCGCGTTTTTATTTCCTTAATTTCTATAGACACTTCTTTCTTAGTATTCCTGGCAGCCCTCGGCTTCAGCCGCGGAGAAGGCTTGCCGATGACTATACTAACTCTTTTGGCTCTCGTAATTTTGGGCGTGGCTACTTGGGGCTTCGTTTGACGTATTTGCCGAGTGGGCCTTGTTTTGGTCGCACTCTTTTTCACCTCAATAGCCCGACGGTCCACTTTTGGACTCGGTTTAGGGGTGAGCGCTGGCGGTTTTTTCTTGATCACTATAGACGACCTTCGCTTCTTAGCATTTGTCTGTCGAGTTTCCTCTGCTCTTTTCGCTCGAGACGCGCGTACCGGCGGAGAGCTCGCGGCGGGCCGGCCGCGGGTTATTCTGGGCGAGGGTTGCGAGGCAGCTTCAGTTTCCACCATCTCGATGGCTTTGGTCCTCCTGCCTCTAGCGGCAGGTGCGGGGCCCGGCGAGGCGCGGCGCGCGACGGGCCGTATGGGCGACACGCGGCCCAGCTCCCTGGCGCCTATGGTGTCGTCCGCCACGGCGGCGCCGCCCTTGACCGGCGTGGAGTGCAACACGCGGCGCTTCTTGATCGGCAGGCGGCTGACGTCGGCGGGCTCGGCGCTGGCCAGAGACCGCTTCTTGATGGGCAGCGTGTGAGCGCCGTACAACTCCGACGCGGACTTCTTGCGCGCGCCCTGCTGTTGCCGGGCGACCGACCCGTTACGGGCGCGTCCGCGCGCGGGCGTGCTCCCCGCCGCGGCGTCCCTCCTCGTCCCGTCGCGGGTGCGCTTCTTCAGTTCGCTCTCGAGCCACTCCTCCACGTTGCCGGTGATCGACCCGATGGAGTCGTGGAGGGACTTCGCGGTGCGCGCCGGCCCGACGGTCTTCGTGACTCTGTTGAAGCTGTTGGCTTTCCCGTAGGAGCGCACGCGGGGCTTCCCCACGAGCAAATCGAATGTGCCGTCCGAGCTGGAAGGCTCGTAGAACAGCTCCTCGACGCCGCTGACGTCGCTCAAGTTGTTTGTATCTCCGCGTTCGACGTACAGGTTCTTGACCCCTCCGACGTCGGTGAGGTCGTTGCGAGGCGAGTTCGCTCGTAGCGTCCTTTTAACTCCTGAAACGTCGCGCAGGTCGTCGCGTGGACCGCTCCTAAACATATTCCTGACGCCTCGCACGTCTTCTAACGTGTTTTTGGGCGACCTGCGCTTTCTGCCCGTTTCGAACAGCGACACCAGCCCCCACACCTGTGTCAGGTCGTTGTTGGGCGACGCGGCGAACAACTCCTTGACCCTGACGTCGCTCAGACTGTTTTTGGGCGATTTTCCGAATATTTTTTTCACCCCCGACACGTTGGTCAAATCGTTTCTCACAGATGTTCTCTTGCGAGGCGTACGCAATGGTGCCTTCGCGCCTGTCACGTTACGTAAATCGTTCTCAGGCGTATCTTTCCCGAACAATCGCTTCACGCCACTCAAGTTGGGGCTGTTCCCCGGCGAGCTCAGCGGACTCACGAACACGTCCGGCGTGAAGGCTTCCGTGTCGTTCAGCAGAGAATTGTCCGGCGTCCTGCCGGTCAGCGCCACGGTGTTCCTGACGCGCTTCGAGGGCGCCACTTCGTCGTCCTCGAACAACTGCTTCCTGGAGAACTCGGTCATGCTCCGCGACAGCTTCCTCTTGACGGGACTGTTGAACAGCTGCTTGACGAGGTCGGACTCGTCGAGGTCGTCGATGATGGAGCGTTTCGAGGTCGGCTTCTTGGCGGTGGAGTGCTTGTTTTTGACGGCCTCCTGCACCAGCTTCACCGCGCTCTTGGGAGTGACCGCCTCCTCGTCGCGAGACACTCGGCCGTCTCCGGCCGGCGAGGACGGTCGTGCGCGCCGCGAGCCGCGGCCGGTCGCGCCCAGCGAGCGCGCCTGGCGTCTCTGCGCGGCGGCGGCGCGGGGCGTGCGGGGCGTGCGGGGTGCGCGGGGCGCGCGGGGCAGCGTGCTCCTCCTGGCGTCGCCCAGCAGCCGCTGTATGCACAGCACGGGCGTGCGCGCGCCCGCGCCGGGGCTGTCGGCCGGGCTGGACCGAGTTCTCCCGTCGCCGCCCTGCGGTGTTCCGAACTTCAGGGAGACGCTGTTAGAGTCCAGCGAGTTGTACACGGAGGAGGCGGACCCGTCGGAGGACGCGGAGGACACGAGATCCACTATGGAGTAAGATTCCAAGTTCCGGGACGTTCCGGGGGTGAGGGTCTGCGAGTTGCGGGACGCGACTTCGCCGCGGCCGGGTTCCGATGAGGCGACGGCGGAGCGCCGCGAGCGCCGCGACGAGTCGGAGTCGACGCTCTCCAGCGCCCTCTGCACTATGAGACCGCCGCGGAGGGACCTCCTCCCCCGAGGGGACTCGCCGGCCGGGGTGCTCCGCTCCGTCACAGACGAATATGTGAAGGTGGTTCCGAGGGACTTTTCCAGTATTTTACCGCTTCTGGAGTGTATGGACTTCCTCGGCGACGGCGAGTGCGAGCGCGCGGACGTGTCGGAGTAGTGCAGCGCGAGGTCGTCCTCCGAGGCGGCGGCGTCGGACTCCGGCGTCGCGTCGGCGGAGCCCCGCAGGTTGCTCAGATCGAATTTGATGGATTCCGTCTTTCTGTTAGGCTTCTTCGCGGGGTCCTTGAGAGACGACTTCTTAGGACTCGCCGGGACGGGCGACTTGACAGCGGTGTGACGTCCGGAGCGCCTCGCGGAGGCGACGGGCGTGTCCGAGTCCGTTATCTCGAGTATTGACGCCTGGAACGAGTACGTATCATATTACAACTGCGTACTGTACTGCATCCGAATATATCCACCAAATTATACTAATATACCAAATAACATTTCACGATGTCAGACAAATATTGTAGTTTTACAAACATATAACCACGAACTAACGTCATCATCGGTCATTAAAAAAAAATACAACAATTCAGATAACTCACAGTTGTGTTAGCTTTGCTGGTATTTCTCGAGCTGTAAGTACTAGTCCTCTTGGGTGTAGCCGGAATGCCGCGCGAGTCCTTGCGGGCACTCGGCGGGCCCTTGGGAGTCCTCCTCACGGGACTCGGCTTCTTCGCCACGAAGCTCGCCCTGCGAGGACTCGGCTGCTTGCCCTTGGGCGTGTGCCCCGTCATCAACATGATGGCCGCTTGTTTCGTGTGATCTAGCGATGATACCACGAGATCCTTTAGCTTTAGCAAATAACGCACAAACATATTCAACAAGTGAAACAATACAAGACGAGTGAGACAGTCCAAGTCGCGATGTAACTCCGAATTGGCCAAACTAACTGTCATCGGTGAGCGCAACAGTTAGCCGCGATACTTTTTCAGTCGAGACCGCGACTGCATTACGTCACTGCACGATTTTATTTATCAAGTTCAAAGTAAGTGCACGCGACTATTGCCAATTTATATATTTTTAAGTTTATTGGCAAACGATTAAAATTAGGTGATTTACATAAATCGGTTCAACAATGAGGGAATCTAATAAAAGTGGGAAGTGCGTCCATTTGCAGTTGAGCTTGGTTATGCAATAATTAGCAAATTGCTCGTCGTAAGCCAAGTGAAATACAACAAAATACACATAGTTTAGCATCGCAAGCACTATCGAGCGCGCGGAGGTCAACAACCGCCGCCGCCACAGCCGACAATTAAACACTTTTTATTCGCTGCTACTAGGTATTATCTTGCGATTACGTCTTTAATGTTAAAAAAAATAATACAATTATATTTTTTTTTATTTATAGGGAGTCAGCTATGTGTGTACATAGCTTCGTGTACAATACCGATATAGACCTATTGTCACGTAGTATCTAAGTGTCGGGTAACTTTATATATAACTGAAATTGTTGCTCACGTCTTCTTTGTATACGCACTGGTCAAATCAAATTTAAAAAAAAATTGAAAAAAAAACTAATTAAATTAAATATGAATGAACGTATTTATTATTATTTAAACGCTACACTTCGACGTCATCGTGACACAGTCGACAAATATGTAACTGCATGCTATGGTCGCGGGTTCGATTCCCACGTGTCAAACTTTACAGGTTATTTCTGCGTTACGAATTCATTATCTAATAATTATTTTGACGTACAAGTTTTTTTGTTCATACAATTACTAGGAATTAATTTGATGTCAGTATTTTAATTTGCTTTGAAAACATCGAATACGCGATATTACTACGTGATGTTATTTAAAATACGTGAATAAAAGGAAATGTTCTAAAAATTCTAAGTTATTATACTTGACGAAATACTATGTAATACGTAAATTCTTTGGGTTTCATGCTTTTTCCCACATATAACCCTCAATCGAGACGTAGCGTAGTGAATGGTAGAACTGGTAGACCAAGGCCGCCTCCTGTGCTGTACTGGCTAATAAAAAAACATATTATAATTTCCTTGAGTAAGCATCGAACACACAACCGCTAGTTTAGACGCTGTCCCACTGCACCACGACGACCTCATACAAAATTCACAATAAGTATGTAATTTGTTAAATATACATGATAATAACTATATATAAATGTTATGGTTTATAAGTAAATTCACACTCAGGAACAAAAACCAATGTTTTTATTATTTTTTTTCTGGTGACTGTGGATAAGTGTCACCTTTACTGACTCTTTGAATTACGTTTTTCTCTTATTAATTAAATTAAAACTTTTTTATATATATCTATATAGTTACTAAAAAAGTTAAAATATTTTGGTTTCTTTTTTTACCTCATCATATATAATATATAATATAATTTATTATGTGTACACTACACATGTAACCCACTACCACTACGAGTACTTCTTCACATCTAAGTCCCTTTAGCTGTCGATATTTACTCCTACTCTAAATTTCTTTTAATAATCTTGTTACATTTAGATATTCACCTATATATGTATCGCTTATATTTTATATAAAATCTTGTTCAACTACAAATTGTTCATTTATGTCAGCATTAAGTTTGAATTTATAATTGTTAAAAAAAATACTCATTCTGACATTTATAATTCACGCGTATTTCTCATACCAATCCATCACTTCACGCATACTTGTCACCTGCCATTTCTGCAAACGTGTATAGTAAAGTCAATATAAGACAGATTTTAAAAAATGTAATCTTATGATTTACGATAATTTAGATGGTGCAACGTACGGAGGTTCCGAGGTCGCCTAGCGACGCGGGTTTTAATGTCAGACGATAAATGAGAAAAAATGGAAAACAACAACGAGGATATTATAAATGGCACATGTGATGAAAAAAATTTTAGAGAACACTCGAAACACGAGAATAGCCGACTCGGGCCCGCGTGTCTCGCAGCCTCATACGCACCGATGCGGGCCGGCGCCTGGATCTTGGTGAGGTTGACGGCGCCGCGCGGCGCGGGCCGCGGCTGCTGCGCCTCGCCGCCGCTGCAACACAAGCACTCGCTTAGTGTGCGCCCGCGCGTGCGCGTGCGCGAGCGCGTGCACGAGCGGGCGCGCGGGGCGCCGTGCGCGGGTGGGCGCGGGGCGCGGGCGGGCGCGGGGCGCGGGCGTCGCCGACAGACACTTACCGAGAGGGCGCGGAGCGGCGGGCGCGCGGCGCCGGCGCGGCCGGGCCTGCAACACAAGCACAC
Source organism: Dryadula phaetusa (assembly GCA_032432895.1). Classification (NCBI taxonomy): domain Eukaryota; kingdom Metazoa; phylum Arthropoda; class Insecta; order Lepidoptera; family Nymphalidae; genus Dryadula; species Dryadula phaetusa. The sequence continues at coordinate 6,837,308 of JAOYRS010000073.1, forward strand.
CGCGTCACACACACAGCCACGGGGACGACCGGCGTGGAGACACTCGAGACGTTGCGTGGGGAGTTGAGACCCGACGCCGCGCTTTGTCTTACCGGATTGATGAAAGTAACTCATAGATACGGCAATCAAACCCACGGCCAATTGCATGTACCGCAAGTCTTATTATATTATACAAATAACTTTTAAATAAACGCAAATTCTTACATATCACATGTCATATTAATACAACATATGATATTAACATTATTTCCGTATGAAAAACTAAAATTAAATGTTTTTTACGACACTGCAAATGGAACTTACAATTTTGGTCACCAGTGTCCCGTCGCTGCGGCTGCACGATGGCCACCTGCTTGCCACTCGACGAGCCTGAACCAACAAACATGTATAGTGATAATACACTAAAAGGAACACCACCTGATGTTCCTTTGAGTATATTACAATACTACAGTCAACATGGTTATTATAATTATTTGTGATCAAGTAAAATAGTATATGCTTTGTCTGAAAGCCTTGTTGCCTTGTGTGATTTAGATGCACGAGTATACTTACCAATATCTAATATTTTTACTTAATTTAATATTTTTTTATATTACAATTGGTAGCATCTGCTATGAGACCAAATGTGTAACGAGTAAACAGACATTTAACGACTAATACGATAATCGTCTTATATTTAAGTAAATAATGACTTTGTATGATGTATCAGTTTAATAAATTAATTTCAGTGAAAATAGATTATGAGTAATAAATTTTTGCAGAACTAACTGGGCATAGAGGCACGTTGCGATAGCACGAGCACGGCGCCGCCGGCCGGCTGCGTGGCGCGACGCGAGCGCGCGCGGGCCTTCGCCCCCGAGGCCGCGCGCCGGACCAGCGCTGGCAGAAACACAATTAATTTCATCAGACACAACAAATAATATTAAAAAAATTAGGCAATAAAGTTTTCGCTTACAAATGTTAGTGAATGATGATAAAAAAATATGTATATTAAGTTCAGAATAAAACACTTAAACATTTACTGCTACAGCGACTACTACTAAGACTTAAACAATGTTGGTGTCATTAAATACTATCCAATAAATTAAGAATACAACACTATTAGATCTAGAAGGGAAAAAACTTGTTTTTAATTCAAAAGTTGTGCTACGGAAAAGTATATTTATATATATTTCTTTAGCTTTATGCTTATACCGCGCATAGCAGAGTAGACAGAAACTACCTAGTGTCAAGACACTCCATACTTTGCTTTCTGCCGAATTTGAGACATTGCCTGTTGAGTGGTGGTGACTCAATAACACCCTTTGTCTTGCCAGAATGAGGAAATGGAAATGAGTTTAAATATAATCATCACTCCCGGAAATGGAAATCGCACCTACAGCTGATCGAGTTTACAGTCACTTGCAGTCCCACCGCGTCATCTCCGGCCACAAATTAATCAGCCATAATATATATAAATTAAATAAATATTGCTTGGTAATCAAAACATCAATTACCACAACGTAAGAAGCACTGTTCTCAGTATCAGGTCATTTCACTAGATATGATGACACTGCAGATACTGATAGTCATATCATTTTTTAATCATTAGCATATACTATGAAACCACTATTACTTGTTGTTACTAAGCTTTTTAATATTAATTATCATTTTTTGCAAAGAATTATTTATAGTTTTGATGGAAATTTTAAAAATAATGAGACATAAAAGAGTTGTATTTCAAATATTTCATACAAAATATCAATACAAAAACATCCATAATAACACTCCCTGAGTGTGCAGAATGTTATAACTAATCACACAAAAAAGGTTATCTTATTATTATGTACTAATAAATATATCAAAATTGATTATATGATAAAGGTTGTGGTGGTAATCTCTTTATTATTTATTATATGAAATCAAGATGTTACCCGGCTGTGGTGCCAATGGTCTTGGTCTATTTGGCTCATTGTACTCCCAGCGGAGATTGCGACCACCAACGGTTAATTCATCACCATGACGAAGTGCTGCTACACTGACTGCCGCACCATTCACTAGTGTCTCACCAGCCGATACACTGCGGACTACTGTCTAGATACAGGAAATGAAAATTAAATTTCATTATATGATTATTAAAAGAATGACAAATATTTTAATAATTTAGAGATTACGAATTCTTACTTGATTGGTGTGAACTACAACAGTTGCATGATGTGGGCTGACAGTCGGTAGCATAACCCTTATGTCACACACTGGGTCACTGCCGATAGTCGCCAGGCCCTCCTCCAGCGGGAAAGTCTTTACATCCCGCCCTAACCGATCTAACACAACTAACCGGCCGCCGGACATGACTGATAACCAACAAATAAAATTAAACTTATTATTATAATAAAAGCGTAAGAGTATCTTTAGTTAAATATATTTTAATTTAAAAGAACAAACCTCACAGTCGTATAAACTTAAGTTAGGCTAATAATTATTGCATTAATAATGAAATAAAGATTACAATAGCTACAATATGGTATATCTCTTACGTTTCTAACATGAAACAATAATATTTTGCTATTATTGTTATTAGTTTGGCATAAAAAGACTTATTTTTTATAGTCTGTAGTCTCGACGTGTTATGATGATAACCTGTCACGATATTATTTCCCGCCACTTTTTATTAACATATTAAATAAATAAATTGAGAAATGTGTTAAGCTTTAACAATAGAAATTCGAAAAATAATATCAGAATAATTAGTTGTTATAGTAGTTGTTTGTCATTTATAACGAGAGCATTGAAATAGCGTCATTAGCTAAATTATTGTTTTTCTTACCGATGTCAAAAAGCTGAAACCCTAATATTCATAATCAAGAATAAATCACGAAATAGGTTTTATTCGTGTGTCACAATTCACAGCACAAATCGTAAACTATAAGAAATAATATTGTAATCAAATCGCTCTAAATAACTAGAAGCGGTAGATAAATGGCGTCACTTGCGCTACTTGACAGCCAAACAAAAGCAAACCTAAACATGGCTTTTTTTAATGGCGGATATAAGAATTGCCAACAAAATACAAAAAAAAAAAAATATTGTAAAATAATACTGTGTATAATACAAGTAGTATTATTTACAACATTTTATGATTAATTTTTTGAAATTATGAATCTACCTTGACCCGTGGGATTTATTTAAACCGTGTTTTAAATTATACAGTACATACACTTTCTTTAGAAATATATATAAATAATAAAATATTAATTATTTCCTTAATATAATAGTACTTATTATAATCTTACTGTAATTATTGATTACAATATTTAAATAAAATATTCATCAGCAATTGCAAAGCATTATATTTATTTATAAACAGACAAATTAATCATGAAGCTTTTTATAATGAATGGTAAATTAAATTAAAAAATATTTAAATAATATTTTACCTTAATAAAAAATTTTTTGCTTGCATTACTTGCAGCTTCAATATTATCAAGCAACAATAGCATAAATAAATATAACAGTTGCCAGATAACAAATGACATTCAATCAAATTTATTATTTTAGATATTTATTGAATAGTGCAATATTTTCAATGTTTGAAATTTAGCAGGCTATATTCATCTTTTATATTAAAGCACCTTTAATTATTATTAGTTTTTTAAATAATGTTTGAATATATATTTTTTTAAATAATAATGTTACTTATTTCTCACTATAAATATAAGGATTGACAGATAGTAAAGAATATTTCCACTAAATGACAATACAACGGCATTTGATCAATAACATATATTCAAATAATAAAAATCTTAACAATGGATATCAACAATGAACATAATCAAAGTTACTGGTTTGTGGTAAGAGAAGACCAAAGCAATGTCATATTCAGTACTAACAGTTGTACAATACAAAACTCTCAAAGTAAGTAATTTTTTTAATAGTTTTGAATGATATAACATTTCCTGTTTTTAGATTGAATGTCTTAGTTATTGTAATTCTTGATTGTAGTTGCTGAGGAAGAAGCGAAATATATTGCAGGTACCGCTGAAAACAGACAATATATTCAAGTCCATAATGTTAAACCTACTATAGCCACAGCTCCAGCCACGGCTACTGCCCCATCTACGATTTTATCTACACAGTCTATTGTATTACGAAGACAAACCGACGAAGATGAAGTTGACAACAGTAAAAATCTAAATAATGAAAATTTCTGGCATAGGGATAAAATCAAACGTTTCCTAGCGCTCTGCCTTGACAAAAGATTTAAATGTAGGAATAATGAAAAAATGATGTTTCATGAAATTGCAATTTTAATGGGAACTACACCCGAAGAGTGTGACAAAAAATATAAAAGTCTTAAAAGGACTTATATACGACTTTTCAGAAAGAAGAGAATAGGTAGAACTATAAGATGGGTCCATTATAACACATGTGAAGAAGTATTTAAAGATTGCAAAGCATTTATTTCGGCTATCTTAGAACCCTGGGAGGACAACAAGACTAGAAAATTACTCAGTCTGTATATTGAAAACATCAGCAAATTCCGCAACACTAGTACTAATCGCCAGAAGGACATCTGGAGAGATATTGCATTCCAATTAAATACATCTGACTATAATTGCTATCACAAGTTCAAAAATCTAAAACGGACTTATTTTAAATGGATCAACAACCATAAAGAAACTGGCAAATTAGTAAAATGGCCATATTATCAGTATTTTGAAAGAATATTTTATAACTTTACTCCCAATTCAAAATCTTGGGATAAAAATAAAATTCGCACACTAATTTCTGCATATACGACAATCGCTCACAAGTTTAGAAATCCCAAGTATCAGAAAAAAGAACTTTGGAAGGAAATATCACAAAGTGTGGGGGAAAATGCAAAGGATTGTGACCGAAAGTTCAGAAATCTTAAGCAAACATATAATAGATTAAAAAAAAGACTGGGACCTCAGAAATCTCTGTGCAAATGGAGGTACTATAAGGATTTTGAAGTGTTGTTTGACAATGAGTCATCCTCAAGTGTTGAAGAAGGACAGGAGAGACCGCTTCCACAGGATTATGTTGATAAGTTGTTAATGTTTTGTGTCCAAAATAAAGAAAAATTTAGGGATCCCCTTTTGAGGAAGAGATCACTATGGAAACAAATTAGCCCAAATATATGTCTGGCTCCTGAAGAATGTGATAAAAAATTCAGAAACTTGAAACAGACTTATATTAGGCTTGCGGAAAGGAAGAAGGAAACTGGCAAAAATATTGTATGGCCATATTTTTCATATTTTGAACAAATATATGGCGATAAAGACATGTGTAAAAAAGAACCTGTCCCCCTTAGTGAAGTAGACAAACTGAGTGTGTCAGAAGTTCGACAAATAATAACTAACATACAGTTTAAAGATGCGGACAAGTTTGAGAAACTTGTCAAAGTTATAGAGGATTCAAATAAAATACAACGAGAAAGGAATAACATATTACTTGCTCTATTAAATAAACATATGAAGTGAGTTTTACTTATATTGCATACTGGTGCACTTTCTGTGCATCCATCAATCAATCTTCCTTTTTTAATTTGTAAAGACAGAATGTTGCCATTTAATATAATATTTGCAATCCAGTAGAAATGAATTACAAATTCTTTTAAATTTAAACACGTATTACATATACAGTTTTAACTTTCAAAATTTATGTATAGAAAATAGACTAAAATATAGTCACAAAAAGTCTGAAGTCTAGAGGTTTTTAGTGAACAATTTTTGCTCAGTAATATATAGATGTTCTCTATGTAGGTATGTCTAGATAAGTATTAGTAACTAAAATGAAAATATAACCATGTACCAAGGATCTCTTTCTTATTGTTGTCTCTCCTAGCTAATCACCATCTTGTAGTAAATGAAATTCTATTAACAATATAAATGTGATGAAAGCCAACTTCAATATTATCATGCCTATGAATATATTATAAAAAATTAAAAAAAATATTATAGCTTAGTATATTCTATTAACACTCAAGGTCCGATTTGGCTCGTTTGTAGGCTATCTTTTAGGTTCCGTATTAGTAACTAAAATGAAAATATAACCATGTACCAAGGATCTCTTTCTTATTGTTGTCTCTCCTAGCTAATCACCATCTTGTAGTAAATGAAATTCTATTAACAATATAAATGTGATGAAAGCCAACTTCAATATTATCATGCCTATGAATATATTATAAAAAATTAAAAAAAATATTATAGCTTAGTATATTCTATTAACACTCAAGGTCCGATTTGGCTCGTTTGTAGGCTATCTTTTAGGTTCCGTTAATGTTTTAACAAATGAAAGTTTATTCAGTCTGATTATATACTTCCACTTATCCCTCTTCACATTTCTTCTCCCATAAATCTTTTCATGACAAGTCCCATAGATCCCAGGTAAGCCTCTTGCTTTCCATACTAAGCCATTATGCGCGGCTAATGTCCGACTCGCTTGCAGTAGCAGGAGTCAGGCTGTGGAATAACTTACCGGAATCTACAAGGAAAGCTCCCTCACGCGAATTTTTAAATATCGCGTCAAAGAGCTCTTGTAAATATATAGGTTTTTTTATAATACATTTTTATTAATATGTTATGTATGTAAATCAAAGTTTGTGTATGTTTGTATATATATGTGTGTATGTATATTTGTTTATATATATATATATATATATATATACATCAAAATTCACATTTTATTTTTACTTTTGTTACTAATGAAAATTGGGAACAGTTTTTGTAAGGAATCAATATAATAAAGAAAAGAGTAAAACTACAAGGGATATAGGGTTTTCTTAATAAGATTTAAGAAAAAAGTACTTTTAAGGGGTTCTAATCTTTTTATCTCCACATGATCACACAGAAGCTTTTAAATCTCTTTTTTACGCGAACGACTATATGCGTCTGGAATGAAAGGATTTTTGATAGACGCTTCATATGCATTATTATTTGTAAGTTATTAGTAGAGTATGATATTATTAACGTATCACGACGCTGATCGCCACTAAGTAATTACCACACACATCGAGGAGGGACGAAATAAAAGAATCCTAAAGAGAATGTTTAGAAATGATTTTATTATTACGGTTCTTATGCTTTTAAATGTATATGTACAAACAAACTATAATATTATCAGTTTTCATTCTGAAATGAGAAATCGTTAGCAATTCATTATCATGTAGCGGCGCATGCAGCTGCTCCGCGGTAAACCTTCACGTCTAAACATACACTGATTACTTACGTCTTAACTTAAAAAATACATTTGCGTGAATTTACTTATCAATAAATTTGACATCAATAAGACTATACCACAGTAAGGAATGAAAAAAAATTATAAGTTCAAGAAAAAAGTTTAGAAATCACACTCGATCGTGATCGGGATCGATATACGAGTGTACCCGGCGGGTAACACACCACACACCACGCTCCCACGCTCACACGCACACGCTCGCACGCACGCACGAGATACAACGCTAACCTAGACAATTACCACACTATGCGTAAACTAGGGCTCCGCCCCCCGCCCCGTCCGCCCACTGCCATGCAAGCCACCCTACGTGCGTGTAGACCAGGGCGAATCAGTCTTTCTGGTGCGGATGTGTGACGAGGGCGGTGCGGGGGCGTGGGGGCGGAGGGCGGCGCCGGCCGTCGACGGTTCACTTTTTAGCGTTCTTCTTGGGCGACGGCGCTTTGCCTTTGGCATTGTTTGAAATTTTCGCCTTCTTGCCCTTGGGCTCGCCCTCCTCGTCGTCCTCGTCCTAGAATGACAAACAGTATATAATTCCAAGTCACTATCGTACACTGCAATGAAGATGTATATAACGATATATGAATGTAAATCAAGCTATCAGAAGGTAAAGGGATGAATGAGTAGTACAGAAAACCAACAGCCAATTTTAGTTGAGCATTGTATTTCCTCAACATATGTATCACTAGATTTTGTTACAGCCGGGGCCCACTCGTGCCTAAATATGACAGCATATTTTGAGCAGTGTTAAAGTAATTTCTTTTGTATTTAGACAATGCCAGCCTTGTCTCAATGCTGCCATTATTTTGCAGAGTTGGGCCTCAGGCCCTTTTCCCTCTGTTAGACATGTGGAGAATTTGATATTAGTTGAAGGTTTTCAGTACCTCATTCGTCTTGCGTTTGCCTGATGGTGCTTTCCTTTTATTCTCATCTTCCTGTAAATTTAGTCATTTACTGAAAATTTCGTATACTAAATAAATGCAACAGTGTTCTTGTGTTGCAAATACTTAAGTGATTTATAATGTGCTTTAGATAAGTGTTAATAATTGTAGAAGCAATTTGTTACAATGAAATACAAACAATGAATAACCCCATACAATCAGCCCTACAATGTTAAGCAGCTTTACAAGTTAAATATAAGATCGACTAATATAACCCAAGCAATGCAATAATTAATATGATATTCGCATATGAGAAATTGTTAACATTTTACTAACCTTCAGTTGGCAATCTTCTCCTTCTTCCTCATCGAGCATCTCTTCCTCCATCTCCTCCATGTCTTCAAACTCTTCAACCAATGCACCCAGTAAATGTTGACCAATTAAATGCACTGGCCCTGATCCCTGCACATTGCAAGTATTTCATTAATACAAGATAAAAATGGTAAATATGTACTTTAATTTAATATTAATCAGACAAATGCCTCAAGAAAATCATATAAAAGTAGAGCATCATCAAAACGATTTTGCACACTTTTCATTTGTATGGTTAGTTTAACATCACAAAATTTTGTTGAGTGGAGTAGGAACATGTTTTTATATATCACACAATGGTTTACCTGTATGAGTGTGAAAGTGACTGGAGCATCAGGAAACTCTATGTCAAGACGTGCTTGTCTTGTTTCACCAACTTTGAGGATGGCCACTGGAATTTTGATAGACTCTTGGAGGCACATGGTCTCCACCTTTTAAAGAAAAATATTGTGTATATATTAAACATGAGAAAAATATTAGAAAATTGTGTGTTTAGTTCAATTTTCAAAATATTTACTTCAACTGAAGAGAATAATCAATCAGACAAATGCCTCAAGCAATCACTGCCAGCATTGGTACTTCAAAACGAAGAAGCAATGCCATCACAATAACTTGGTTGTTCTATCATCACATTGATACATAATATTTAAAGTGTGGAACTTTAATTAAAGCATGGCATATATATTAAGTACCTGTCTAAGATAAGATTATTTCCATGTTCCCAAACATGGCATTTTAAATGCAAATATAATTATGAAAGTACACTGACCTGAACAACATTAAGTTCATCAGCCTTGGCGTCTGGTCCGAGGAGCGCCTGGCGTATGAGCAGCTTATTACTGCGCGGATATTCCGCTTTCGCTTCTGGGTCCCATGTCTCGGACTTGTGTGAGGATGATAAGGTGACACCTGAAACGTAGCATATGCATCGTAAACACCAAAACTAACCACTACCAAAATGGTAATAATAAAACACATCAAATAGCAAACGATGACTTAAGTAAAGTAACCTATTCATTTTCATAATTAACATCTCAAGCAACGAATACAAACGGTCGTACGAGACGCTTGGACGCCATACTTTCAAATTACGCGCCGAGTCGGGCCGACTCCCTACAACACACGCCTAACATATAAGTATAATACCACGCGTTAATCAATACTATACTAAAATTACACACCATAAAACAGAAATTTATCTTAAAAACGCCATTATTGAAATAGATATTGATAGTTATCCGAATTTACGTAGGAAATGGCGGCAATAAATTTTCTAAGTGATACAAAAATACAATATTAACAGCATTAAAAACGATTCAATGGTTTAAACGAATCTAAATAATAATTGAACAAACACCTTATTAAGTAAAAAATGCGTTGTGAAATAAAATGGCGAAGTAGCCGGGTGTCAAAGCTGGGTGCAAATTTAAAAGATATAATATAAGCAAAGTACAAATGTAAATATATAAATAAAGTAATAAAACAATTAATAATATAGTGTAAAATATTACTAACCGTAAAAATATTCGTCCGACATAGTGATTTCACTAATTTATTGAGATTTTTGCGACACGTTCACGTGCGATGCCGGCGCACTCAAATCTGGGACCTGTGTTGCCATTTATTATTAAACAACAATGAATTTTTTTTCGTCCGAAAAGGTGTCTAACGTTTAAAGCTATTCTACCTATTAAGTTATTCTTCATATTTTTTTAATATGTTATAAAAAAATTAAATTATATATACCATAATTGCAGATTTCTATTTGTAACAATTATATTATAAATTAAAGTGATATAATAACTGTATGATATTTTTCTCAACAAAATAAACATACTAATTTAGTTTGGAGCGACTCTGTTATTCAAAAGATTTTTATTAGTAGAACTAAGAAAAGAATTATACGTTTTTTAAAAATGTTTTCTTATCTCACAACACTTTAAAAATAGTGTGGAATAAAACTTTAAAAATAATAAACAAAGAATGTTTATATTAACTAGCGAATATACAATAGATTACACTTTAAAAAACTTTATATTATTAATTATTTGTATTTTCAAATATCTTATGTAATAAGGTAGTTGAAAGGCCGGTATCGATGGAATATAATAATTGGAGGTTTCAATGTATATCTAAACTATGTATGTAAATTATTAAAAGCTTAGTGTTACACATTACTGACCATCAGACACAACACATTTTTAATACAAATTTTTAAAATATAGGTTTCATACATATCTTTACTATAGGAAGACACTACTCCTATATGAATTTATATTGCTTAATCGGTAACTTAAAGAGAGAAAATAATAACTTTCACAAATTTATAAATAATAAATGTAAATATTTGGCATATTGCCCAGCTTAGAAATTTCTGGAAGTATTAATTATTAAATGTTAATCGATATGAATATAAAAAAAAACATAATGTAATATTTGTCATCTGATATTATATTTCCGTCGATTAAAATAAATTAATAATTTTGTCTAAGTTTTTGCAAATGCAAATGTGCAATTAGTCATTGTATTGCATAGATAATAAAAAATTGCGACATAATTGTTTAACTCCATTTTGCTTTCATTCAAATTATAAGCGTTGCTATTGGTTTGTTATGAGTTTCTCTGCGCCGTTATTGGACCAAAACCAAATGAGTGTTCGCTCAGCACCAATACAGTGAGTTGCGATATATATATTTCATTGATGATTGAATAGCTAGTTGGCGAGCCACCGATTCGAATTGACACAATTTATTTGTCAAAATACCGTATAAACATAATTGCTTTTATCTCCTCTCTTATCTTCAATATTTTTTCTATTTCTACCCGCCTAGTCGCGACTTGTTTTGTCCGAAGAACAGAAATACAAGGGGGTTTCAACCTCACAGAGCAGTGCAGCTACGTCTATGTGCTATTTCTGTTATCTCGCCGTGAGTGAGTGAATTGTATCAGTAGCGTAGTGCGCGTACCGTTCTTGACCTTAGGCCATCCGTGTCCCGATGCATTTTTGTTGTGTAACAACGCCAAATACCAGAGACGAGCGATGCCAAGTTTCATATCGCCTCTCGCTAGATATTTACTAAAGGTGTAAATAAATCCAACTCTATCGTGGACACTTCAGTCGCGATCTGTCAAAATTTCCAATTGGAATATAATATGGACTGAATAGTGCTTATTGTTGCGTTTTTCCTATAATATAAATTTTACTGGTGTAAGTTAAGTTCAGTGTTGTGATATGACTGCTAAGGTGATATTTTTGTAATCTAATAACGCCACTTTATTTTTAGGTCATTCGCATCTTTGTTAACGTGCACGAGTGTAGAGTTAGGTTCAACAAACAATACATTCGTGTCGTCGACGCAGTTGTACAAATAGACTGTAATGAATAGTTGAGGGTCCTGTACAATGAAAACCTCCTAGTGGACACTTGTGATAGTTGATCACATGGTACAACTGATGGTACAATGAGTGAGGAGTCGCAAAATGATGGCAGCAAGAAAAGTCCATCATTGGCTGCATCCAGTGAAGCTTGTCTGCCAGAAGAGTGCGGGGCAGAGACTGATACCTCCCCTTTCACTTCACACACAAGCATTCCTCAGGTAATGTTCTTCAATCGCAATAATGATTACATAAAGTTACACTTTTATTACATGTATTATCTTTTGCAACATCTAAGTATGGAGGCTTCTGCAACACATTAAGAAAATGAGTAATTATTTATTATAGTTTTGTAATTTTATTAAATATCTTCTGTTCTCTTAATTCTATCAATACTGTGTATGTATATTACAGATGACAGCAAGCTCGACACTCTCTGACAATAAGTGGATGTGTGAACTATGTACCTATGAGAACTTTCCACTCTCTCGGAAGGTATTGTCTTCTTTTTATATTACTCTTCCCATAGTTAATAATTCATAATATTACTTTTTATCATGTATTGTATTTTACTTGCATTTCTATATTTACTGACACATTGTTTTAAAATAAAGTACATTTTGTCACCTAGATATGTAAATATTTTTATATAATTTATAATTCATAATTATACCTTAAATTATTATTCATTTATCTGTTTAAGCTTAAAGTATAAGATTTCAAGCTTTGTTTCCTTAGTTATTGATAATCTTAGTCCTTTTTATTAAAAAACTTTAACAAGACTAATTTCAACAATAAGGTATTTTTTCACTCTATTTGCACATTTTTGTGGTAAACAAATTTAATAAGAAGCTAGCCATGCCTTTATTTAAAAAAAACTATCAGACTAACACACAAACTAAAAGAATTATGAATACATAAAATTTTATCATGAAATAAATATTATTTTACACTATAATTTTCACTGTAATATTAATAAACATAGGATGTATGTCCATGTATAAATAGTAACTTTTTAATCAAATTGTCATCATGTTATTATGTGTCCTTGTTGATCTTTGACTTCCAACAATTACAATCATTTGGTGTTTCAATATTGCTGCAGATTAATAATTAAACATTCCATTGCAATTCAAAACATTAAATGTGCAGAAATGGCACTTTTTTAGATTGTGCTAAGTGTAAGTGGGTTCAAATACCATTATGTTTTTTTTTTAAATTATGCCATAGTTTTGTTAAATAACTCATTTTAAAGTGTATTACTAGGTTCATTCATATAGCATTATGTATGAAAGTGGTGAATGTTGCATTCATGTGTAAAAATAAGTTTATATATGTTTTGATGACTACAGGTAATGCCTGCAATGCTGTTCATGAAGTTAATACTTTATGAACAGCATTGCATTAGTATTAATATAGTAAAGTAAAATATATCTTCTGTATATTAGTTTCATTCTACTGTCATATAAGGTGCATTTCCTAGATTATATACAAATGATAAGAAAGAGTTTATAGAATAAGTCTTAATCATTCTTTTACAATTTATTTGTGTATATTTTTAAATATTTCTGTTTCTTAAATGAAACTATTTTAACTGGATTAATCGCGTATATTTTGGTATTCGAAAATACATTAGACGTTGTTAGTCTAAATGTGACCACGGACTACTGTAAAGTGTTCGAAACATCAGGTGTCCAAAATGTATTTTCGAAAACCAAAATATACACAATTAATCCAGTTAAAATAGTTTCATTTAAATTTAATCAAAGATCTTATTATTTCTGTTTCTTACTTTTTAGACTGATTGTCTATTGTATGTCGGCACTAATTTTCATTAAACCTGACAAAGGATCTTTTTTTGTACAAGTAATTTATTAAAAATATTATAATTGTGTCATAAAAAAGTGAACTTCCCTGTTGGTAATTGAACCATCCTTTACATGTACTGATAGACTAATAATTACTAAAGGTCTCTATATTTTGGTTTCCAGTGTACAATGTGCCGCACCCCTAAGCCTTCCCTAGGCGAGGACATATTCAAGTTGCAGGATGGGGCGAGTGCGCTGCCCACTGAGGATGTTTGTGGTGAGGATTGTTGACAATTATGTATTAAGTGTATGTCTTACTTAAGAAAATTCTTTCATTCTCCTCTTTAAACTTTTTTGGATTTAGTGTCTTGTTCATGCTAAGTTATAAATTTATATTATCTTTTTATTTTATTTTTTAATTTAAATAAATCAAGCTGTACTCAAGAAAATTATTTAAAATTTTCAATTTTATATATAGTTGTAAACACTTGTAAATATATAATTTGGTGAAGAGCAGGTTTTGGAGAGTCTTGACATTAGATACTTTCACTCACCCTGCTGTGCAGGATAAAGTGTTAAGCTAAAAATAAAATATATATATTTTTTGGTGTATCTCATATATTTACATATCAAAGATATTTTATAATATTCATTACTTGGTATTACATTTAATTTTAATGTTTAGTTTCTGAACAATATATGTATTTCAACACTAAACATATTAATGTAAAAAGTTTTCATAACCTATATGAAATGTGATTATTATCATAGTATGATTAATGTTTTAACTTGTCAATTTCTAGAAGCGGAGGCTGTTGCAGAGAGGCTAAAACCACTCAGGATATCATCTCCGCAGGGGCAGGCCAGTGCCTCCTCTGTTGTTAAATGGGCTTGTTCGGTTAGTTGCATTCATATTAGACGTGTCGATTTTCAAACTAATTTTTGCTTTTAAAATAAGCTTTTGTTATACAATGTCATTATTGATGTTAATATATATTATTTGTAAGGGTGGTATGCTCAGTTCCTTCGGTCCGTCCAATACAATACACAGTGTGCTATGTTGCAGACGTGCACGTACGAGAACTGGCCGCGCGCCGCCAAGTGCGCCATGTGCGGCGCCGCGGCGACCTCGTCCACCGTGCGACAACCCGCCGGTGGGCTGTTCATATTTATTATTTTTAATTATTAACCATCTTGAATTAATATAATTGAAGCTCCAAGTGAGCTTGTGACCTAACTGTTCGCAATTAAAAAGAAATAAGATATATATTAAATTTTTAATGTTATTTTATGAAAAAATCTATAGTAAAAAATAATAAGTCAGCGTCTCTACTTATGGAAGATTTGGGTGATGTAAATAAGAATAATTACATAAGAATGTGAAAATATATTTTTGTGAATAACGTTGTATTACAGGTGTGAACGACACGAGCGTGCGGGAAGCGTGCGTGCGGGACGCGGGCCTGCGCCACACTGAGAGCGCGGCCGCGCCCGACGCGGAGGCCGGCGCGCGCCGCGCCAAGCGACGCAACCACCCCGACTGGCTGTGGCTGCAGGCCTGCATGGGTACACGCACACATACACACACAAATTTTTATGTGTCATATCTCGCACGTAACATAGAATATGAACCCTGAATGTCTGTGCAGGCGTGGTGGACGACGACCCGCGCTGCGTGGAGGCGTACCTGTCCGCGGGCGGCGACCCCGCGCGCGCCCTGCAGCCCCACGAGCTGGCGCTGCTCGACCGCGCCTCCGCCTTCGACGCCGGACACACCCTCGTGCACCTCGCCATCCGCTTCCGGCGCCAGCACATCCTCACGGCGCTGCTGGCGCGCATCTCCGGCGGCGGGCCCGGCCTGAAGCGCTCGCCCTCGCACGTGGCGCCCGACCTCGCCGCCTCCATCCGCCGCCACATGGCCGACGCCATCCGCCACAAGAAGGGCGACTTCCCGTGCCGCTACGTGGACGAGTTCAGCACCTTCACGCTGCCCGCCGAGATCGACGACCTGCCGCCCGCCATCCGCGAGCAGCTGCTGTCCGAGTTGCTGGACCGCGAGGCGGCGCGCGCGCTCAATGCCGAGCCCGCGCTGGCGCTGGCCGACGCGCTCGGCGCGCGCCTGCTGGCGCTCTGGAACCGCTCGGCCGGCGACTGCCTCCCCGACGCGCTGTGCCAGGCCGCCTACGGCGTGTCCGACCGCGGAAACGCGCTGCGCGCCGCGCTAGCCGACGCACTGCGCACGCGCGCCACCGCCGCCGCGCTGTACGCGCGCTGGGCCGCGTGGGAGCGCCTGCAGGCCGCTGCGCTGCATTACGCGCCCGAGGAGGCGCAGTTGCGCGCCGAGTGGGCCCGCCTGGCCGCCGCCGCCGCGCGCCCCGGCGCCGCGCTGCGCCAGCTGCATGTGTTCGCGCTGGCGCACGTGCTGCGGCGCCCCATCCTCGTGTACGGCGCCGACGTGGTGGACTCGTTCCGCGGCGAGGCGCTCGGCTACGCGCGCTTCCGCGGCCTGTACCTGCCGCTGCTGTGGGAGCCCGCCTTCTGCTCGGACGCGCCGCTGTGCCTGGCCTACACGCGCGGGCACTTCAGCGCGCTCGTGCCGCTGGGCGAGCGCGCGGCGCCGCTGCCGCTGACGGACGCGGCCGGCAAGCTGCTGCCCGTGCACTTCCTGACCGTGGAGGAGCTGGCGCACGAGGAGGCGCTGGTGCGGCGCTGGCTGCGCGTGCGCGCGTGCGGCGCCGTGCTGGCGGCCGCGCCGCGCCCCGTCGCGCGTCCGCTCCTGCAGGCGCAGATGCTGGAGGAGTGGCTCAACCACTACCGACGACTCGCGTAAATACCTCCCGCACGTCTCGCTCGCTATCGTGATGTATATAATGTGTGCACACGTGACTAACGCGAGCACGTCTGTCCGCAGGCAGCAGACGCGCGGGCCCTTCCCCCCGCGGCTGCGCAGCGCGTCGCGCGTGCGCGCGCAGTCGCCGGCGCACGCGGACTACTCCAGCGACGCCGACACCGACGACGAGTAGCACACACACACACACACACACACGTACCTACACACACGCGCCCGTACAAGACGATATTTTTATTTCGTGGTGGTTTACTCTCCCCAATTGAAGTGTGTATTGCTGTATATTTTATCGCTGTGTGTCACCGTCTTTATGTACGCAGCAGTGGCCTCGCGCCGTCGCGCCCGCCGCAGTGGGTGTGGAGTGTAGTGCCACGGTCGCTTCGTTCTATGTCGACTTGTTGTAAAAATCTCTACTAATGTGATAATTGCTCATTTTTTTTCTATAATTCAGGAATGTAACCTTCCTGCAGTGAGCTAGATGTACGCAGAGTGCTGAACACTCGGAGTTGACACTTGACATAGTGTTCGTCGCGCGGGTTCACTTGTGGCTGGTACGTTTACGTTTGTGACCAAAATTATAATAACTAGACTGATGACAGATATACACTGATCCCTAGTGTTTATATCTTCTACATCCATTTCAAGCGTTTCTCTCATAGGAATGCAATTTTAACCGTTTACCATTATTTGATAGGGGTTTATACGCTTTGTTTGTTGTTTGTTATACTTGCTGAGTATGCTAGGAGCGCTCCGACGCTCGCGCCCAAACCGTTCTAGTCATCGGACCTGATTGATTCGTGAAGTGGTCTTATTACACACACTCATTGGACATTATTCGAATGTAAAATCGACGACGCGTTAAATTTCCGATTTATTAATTTGTTATTTGTTTTTGTATTGAAACAATAAAGTCGCCGAGCTGTATGGAGTTGCTTTGATTTTTCTAATATTATTTCTATAATATGATGATTTTCCTATATTGTATATGTATGTATCATATATATGAATGCATATTGTGCGTAAATTACCAGAGTTGCTGTAAAATGTTGTATATGATACATTCGGTGTCGTGTCCGTCAGTGGGCTCCGCGTCGCTTGGCTTGACTACTTGTAACATATTTGATTATTGATTTGTTATTAGAAAATTGCAAGCTTCTCTACGTGTTAATATATTTTTATATATGTTTTTTTTACCTCTAATAGTTAATATTATTTATTAATATTAATTGTGTTCTAGATAG
Organism: Dryadula phaetusa; assembly: GCA_032432895.1. Taxonomy (NCBI): domain Eukaryota; kingdom Metazoa; phylum Arthropoda; class Insecta; order Lepidoptera; family Nymphalidae; genus Dryadula; species Dryadula phaetusa. The sequence goes on from JAOYRS010000073.1 coordinate 6,855,069, forward strand.
TACGTTACGTCCTACATATTTGTACTTGTTTATTTTTTCTATATAAATAATTTCATTGGGTTTAAATTAATATCCAGTATGTACGCTGTAAAGCTGAATTGATGACAAAATATGCAATATTGTTCATAGGGCAGGTAGTTGTAACAGCGTCGAGCTGTGCCAGGGTCACGCCGACGACAACTTTTAACTCTAGATAACACTTTGCAACGTATTTCTTAACTAAATCTATTTATAGTAATAACGAGTAATTATACATAATTATTGAGTTCTAAACTAAACTAATGTAGATAGTAACGAGTACAGACTTAATACGTTTACAGTTTGAAGTTAATAGTTACCAAGCAAGTCACTTTTGAGTGTTCCTCTCGTCGACGGACGCTTGGGGGAGCTGTTTGTTATACTAAAGTTAGTATAATGTCATTTTCTAGCGTGTACATTTTTCTCTTTCGTCTTTCGGCTTAGTTGCAAAGTGCGTACGTAAACATGTCCAATACACAGCGCAAGTTAGAACTATATCACACCAAAACCACATATAGTGTAAAGCTACTTCGTATGTAAACGCTTGAGCGGTTAATGTGACATGGTACTTCCAGCTAGAGGAAGAAATCGAATAAATTATAAGGAGAGTCTATTACATATTTTACGATATTGTACAGAGAGTATAGGGTTCTAATATTTATTGTGTTTTCGGTTATGTAAATATATGAAATCGGTTTGTGTATATTGATCCTAGGTGTATAGATCGCCGATAGTGTATAGGAGACGCCTTCCTAACCAAATTCTTGTTTAATTACTAGCACTCGATTGCGAACTGGAAATACTGTGGGAACCATACCTTTAGTTTGGGATATTTCATCGCTTGCGTAATTATTATAAATTCACATAGGAAGTAATTACACATTCTAATTCTGTTTATCATTTATCGAGTTGTGCGACAAGCGTTTCTAAATGACATTTTTATGATAATAAAGTATGAATCACCGCCTTATAAAAACTGCTTGTTTACGATAATGGTTCTCGCAGATACGTCCGGTTGCAGCGTATAGGATTTACTTTCAATCAATAGTTCACGTACTAACAGGCAATAGTTTAAGCACATTCGTGTTTTCTTCACCTCGGTTGTTTTTCCTAAATTGTAAATAACTTAATGGAATTTCCCGACGTTATTTAAGTGATTTTTTTGTTTAACAAAACACGTACAATTTATTTTTAAATTATGTACCTATATACCTACGAAAATTAATCAATAAAGCACTTATTTTATGAAGCGTTCATGTTTGCCTTTTTTTGACACCTTTCCTTTTCCTTTTTTGTTACTACCGCAAAGCAAAGCGCTGCATAAAGTTCCGCCGTTCAACGCAATATCTTGATTTCGGGCGGCGAGTTTACCTGCCTCACTGCAAAAAGCGTATTTGCAATAAAAACCAACTAAATTCTACATTACTCTTGTTGGTGACCATTTCATTTAAAAATACTTTATTGTATGTACATATTATGTATACATATCGTAACATATTTTATTGGTTATTATTAATGCTCTGATAAATTTAAAAATTATATTTCCCATATTTAAATAAAATTTCTTATCAGAAAATAAAATAAGAATTATATTTATAATTGATTCTTAAGTAAAAAACTGATAAATGAAATTTTCAACGTTTCCAAGTGGTTTTAGCGTCAAAGTTATAGAATTTTTAATGCTTTTGATTATTCAGTCATTTAACCTACCTAATATGAAATTATAATATTAAAAAACTAATATCATAATTTATACTAAGTGTATCTAGTGCAAGTGTATACTTGCAATGGTTTTGTGAACTGAAAGTAACTATATTGAAAGTGCCAAAGATTTTAATTAATAAATTTTATGAGATGTAAAAAAACTTAATAGAACCCCAAATAACACTTAAGTGAATAAAAAGAGTGTTATTAGACGGTGAGGTGAGGCCTTCACCGGCCGTGATAAGAAACCGAACGTATTCTATAGTGTGACGTCGCGCAAGTCCCGAACGCACGCGCGCCGCGAGTCGCCACTGACAGCTGTGGCGGCGCCCTGCCTGCCCTCATGCCCTGTCCTCCCTGCCGAACTAAATATTAAATAAACGCTCAGTTCCATCGCCGGTCTACATACTAGTATATCAGTGTTCATGTGAAAATATCTGTAGTGTGTGATGAAGCTTAAGAAACATTAACGACTCCAGTGTGGTGAACGACTGAGTCCCTCAAAATGGGTGAGTGTGCCGGTCTTTTATTGCTGTCTTTTTATTTTTTCATATAAGCCTTTTTTAAGTTACTTCATTGTATAAGAGAAATTCTACGTTTTCTTAGTTAAACCAACTACAGATTTTAAATTTCTAACCAGTACTTAATTAATGTTTCGCCAGCGGCGTCTTGTTTTGTTGGAAATATCGATTTTTCTCATGCGTGTGTTCAAAAAAAAGAATAATATAATTCTATAATAGTTTATTACAGCACACACGAGTAATGATGGCCAAATTAAATTTATATTAATGTAAATTAATTATAATTTTTATAGGACCAATAAAAAAATATTCCACTTCAATTTTTACATGATTTTTCTGTTAATATGACTATGATAAACCCACTGGTAAAGATTCTCAAGTGACATATAACAGAGTTAGGCGGACTTCGCTAAGTGATTTTATTAGAGCGTTGGTGTCAGTTAAACATATCACTGCCTATCATAATACAGACAGACATGTTTTACTAATGAGAATTACCTTGAGCCGCTGCCATCAGGTGGATAATTACAAGCTATTATTTAGCTTGTACTCTGTACAAAAATATTCATAAATCTCTTGGACATGCAATATATTTTTAAGTAAAAACTAACATAAATTGTATAGAATTCATTGTTTTCAGTAAGTAAGTTACAACAGTAAATCCGTAATAATAGGCAAATTTTATTCACATTGATGAATGATTTATACATTGTTGTGTATGAGATCAAATTCAAAGTTATTAATTTAGTTTTCAATTAGTACATATATATAGTACATATATTATTAGTAACATTACATAAATGCTATAATCACTATATCAGCTATGCAGCTATCCCGCATTATCAATTATCAATTTGTCCTTAAATTTGATAATATCTATTGTGCTTTGATTGTGAAAGACCACAATTAATTAAGAAATTAAAGTGCACATTTATCATTTTCAAATTATCTTTTTATAATATGTATTTAAATTAAATTGTTACATTTGGAAAGTCAAGATATGTTTGTCTTGAAAATATTGTTGATAAGACTACGCACCATACAGTAATATAGAATCATTAAATACTTAGGATTACAATACAAATTAATCTCATATCAAAGAAATTTTGAAACTTTATTATTATTTATATGTGTTAAAATATCAAATTGTACACATTTCCATTTACCAGTCCTTTTTTATCTGTTTTGGTACTTCATGAGGACTGAAGCCTTCATGTTAGACACATCAGTTTTACACAAAAATGGTATAGTGTGACATGCACATGGGACATGCAGTCCCCTGATCTGATAATCATGACAACATGAAACAATCGCGACTGCAGTGCGCGCGGCCCGGCGGCCCCGCGGCCCGGCGGCCCGGCGGCATGGCGGCGCGGCGCTGCGACCCCGTATGTAGGTCACTCGACTAATTGATGCTAATTCCTTCCACTGCAACTGTTTGAAGCAGGACTCTACTTACTAGAAATACGTATCTACTACCTTAATACTAGATACAAGGATTCATTTACAACAGTGCGAGGAGTAGTGTTCTCTTAGGAAGTATCAAATAATCGTGATTAGAGCCGACAGTTTGTCTGGGAAATACTTTTGGCCGTCAAACATAACATAAACCGAGATCTTGAATGTTACATATTATATATTTCATTTTTGAACCTTTATATTTAAATTTTAGTAGATAGAGAACTTTCCGGGCGAGGGCGTGGTATTTGTATAAATTAGTAGTACGTAATTACCTATAAACTGCAGCATATTCATTCACTATATATATGTATATAATTTTTTTTAAAACCAGTAGGTAGTTATCGTCTCAGAACGAGCCACGTTACGTTGCTATGTTATAAAATTTTATCAGTTCGGCGATGTTATTTACATCGTGCCTTCGCGAGTGCCAATTCACTTACTGTTTAAAAAATGTGCTAAATGCCTTTGATAAGCTTATATTATCTTTACTGCTATGTATTTTTATATTCTAAGACATTTTTATCAAAATTATTGGGCTTATTACATCTATATTATACGGTAACTCTCAATTGTAGCCGGCTTATTGATGTTTCAGTATGTTAGTATAATTTCTTGTTTGAAATTATTGTTCAAAGTGAACAACAGCACAAGCATGGTATTCAATGAACGACATATTTACGTATGTTGTCTATTGTACTAATAATATAATTGGGCATGTCTGGTAGAAAAGAATAACAATGTTTCCATAAGTGACCAAATAGAGTTAGGTGCAGAAGTCGCGCGTGGCGTGCCTCCGTGGCGGTCGCGGTCGCGGCCGCTGGTGGATAGGGGATAGACCAGATATTATAGTATCGATTGTATCGCGATCGCAATTCGCGGGGCTTCGGCGTCGTACAAATTCCCCTCAATATTTTGCAAGTGGATTATTTTGGGGTGAAAAGATCGCACGTTTTATTGGATTATTATAAGTCGCGGGGACGACTGCGACTACCACTGTCACTGTTCCGCGCCGCTCACTTATATTATTACCTAAATGGGAAAACTAAATTCCGCAAACTATATGGCTTCAAATTTTACTTTATAGGTGTAATATGTATATGTATATTTAGGTATGTAATTTTGTTTGGACGATTTATAACCATGTTTGAAAACGAAAGAATGCGGGAAAGTTAGACGTGAAACTTGATTATTTTTTAATTTTATAGTAATGCCTCGCCCGTTTGTATGTATGTATACGGAACGCTTGTTGGAACCACGACGGCGCACCATATGGCCGACCATACTTTAACCAGACTCTCGGACGCCAGCTTTGATCTACATATGTACACTACATGCAGGAACTAATAAGGATTGCACGCAGATGTGTGCGTGTGACAAGCGCCGAGGCAAAGGCTGTTGTCATGCAACAGTCAAAGGAAGTAGTAGTAGTCGCGCTAATGTACGTAATAAGTTATAATGATCAACTCGTATCTGACAAAGCCTTGGAGTTTAAATTATAACACAATTTAAAGTTAACAGCAGGTTAGAGCTTACTTACGCGTTGTTTCCTCGTGTAAAACTCCTTTACTAAATACGTTTAAGTCATTTGAAATGCTACATGTCATAGTACGTCTCTCGGTAGAGCTTTAGAGTTACAAGCAAATATAACTTTAGTGTGGACGGTTTAGTATTTAAATATGTGTAGACACAATTTCACAAATAGCCGCGTGCCACTTTGCAACCCCTAATTGGTTCCCATACAACAGCGAAGGGGAGCGGAAGGGGGCTTGTTAAAATGGAAGTTTATGTAATGTTAACACGTGCATTTTCTATAAATGTTATCGCAATTCACAGCTCGACTAATATGCTCATTCTATAAGTGTGATGTGCAAGTTGGTCATGTCAATCCAAAAATGAACGATAGCACTCTTGTATGGAAATGATGTGATTTTTTTTAATTTACGTAGGCCGTTGGCTCTCTCGCCTAAGCCGACGCAGCCGGTCCGTAGTCCGCGCGTGCCACAGGGCGCTGGCCCGCCGGCGTCCTCACGCCACTGGCTCGGGCTCGGGAGTTACCGTCAGAGGTGACTACGTAGAGGCTAGAGTGAAATTGTGTGTAGATCGCTAGTACCCTGGACGTAGTATTTAAACAACTGAGTTATTTGCTAAAAATAATTATAGACTTACAACTAAGTAACAAAAGTAATTTTTATAACAATTTATTTGTGCAAATAAAACAGTGAAGTGTGAGTAATTAATATTACCATCTGTGTCTACAATATAACATGTTCTATATTATATTGCTAGGTGGATCAGAGAATGGAAAATGATTTCACAGTAGAAGTAAACCTCTGTTGTTCAATGAAAAATTTCAATTTAACATTCTTTTCATGATCATTATTTCGGCTCACTAATAATTCTGTGGAAAACAGTAAGAATTTACTTATTTGTTATTTTACTGTTTGATATGCGTCGGGTTCTCATTATTGTGATTATAAGTATAACTAGAAGCTCATTACCCGTGCAGTAAGGCTCGGCGTGGCGTGGCGTGGCGTGGCGTGGCGTGGGCGCGCACGCGGGCGCGGGCGCTGGCGCGTCGCGGTGTCGGGTGACGGTGTCGAATGAGCCGTGTACTGTTACATTGTAAGCTCCTACGTCGTGCGTCGGGAAGACGGGCTCGCGTTAATTAAATTGCACGTTTATTGTTATATGAAACTGTTATTAACCTTATTAATATACGAGTACACGCGACAACCAAGTGTTACATTTTGTAATACTGCTGTAGCCCGTGGTGTGGCAATCGGGTAGTGGCCCTTTGTTTTATATGTCGATAGAACATACTTTACTAAGTCGCATACGTATAATATTATCGGTCGTGGCTTTTGACTGGAATAAAATCATGCCAGTAGAGTATACTAGTATAGAGAGTAGTAGCATAGCAATAGAATATCTCGGAATACGGCAAAAGATAACTACTTTTATCTCAATGAAAAGTGTATATCAATTCATGTCATTGGACAATAAAACATAAACAAAAACACAAGTGTGCCGCAGCCGAGTCGAATCCCAGCAAGGTTGGCGCCTGGCGGTACTTTCTCAAATGATCACTTACGAAAACGCATTGACTTGTAGCGCGCGGGGCGGCGCGGCTCGTGGTCGTTTGGAAATGATGTCGCAATTGGAATGCTTCTTTGGTAATATTACACTTGAACATAAACGCTAGCTCGCTGTCGAATTACTCGCGCTTACAATATTTGTGTCCACCATAAACTGGCGCAACTACGTTGTATGTATTACACTGCAAGCAGGGCGAGGGAGGTATGGTAAAAAATAATTTTAGACTGCGCTGTATCAAAACGGAAGCCTTTATATAAAACAGGTTTCAGGTTTTTTGTATTATTGAGAATCCACGTAACGTAACGCAGAAATAACTAAATTATCACAAGGACAACGTTTTATATCGTTTTAACTTTAAATGAGTCTGTATTCTTATGTATTGTGTACTGTACAGTAAACGCTACATACTTACAAGATGATGGTCACAAAATGTGTTAGTTGTTTCGCTATCGTGTGTGAGGAGTCAATAGTAGTGCTAATTGTGTAATATAGTGGAATGACATTGCTGTCTCAACTTTTAGTAAAATCGAAACGTCTTATGAAGTATGTTTAAAAATAAATCATACGTATCTCTTTTACAGGATTATTAATCGATATTAATCGACAAAGTGTTTCTTGTACATATGTAAAGTTGATAAAATGTATCAGATTGTAACTAAGTCATTAAATATATATTTTTGCTGTTTGATTTAAAAGAAGTATGTTTGAGTACAAATATTTATTTCATATAGATGTTTGTACAAAAACATATCACAAGCTGTCTACTAATTGTCGTTCAGTGGTTGCGGAACACTAGTTTCTGTGGCGCTCTACATTTATATATGGTGTGAAGTAAGTGGAACAACAATTGCTAAAATCAAATCGCCGCACTCTAATATTTCGTATCTGCGAGGCGCTCCTATGTAGCAACACGCTCGTAGCTTCCGCGTTATATAATTATTATTGAATGTAATAGAAGATTTATCGGTCATTGGAACCCAGTTTTGTGTGTGACTAGCGGCTGTGGGTTGGGCTTCAGGGCTTCTCAAATACCTCAACTGCAGAGTTATGTTATTGTTAACTAATTTATAAAAAAGGCAAATTGAATTATCAGTATTGCTTCCAGTGACCGATGAAGTAACACTGTTTATGCGTCGAATAATTAGTGTAAAAAGTGTTAGGATTTAAGTGTAACACAACAATAACAGGAAATGTAAAGCGTATTTTATTGCTTTATCTTAGTGATTTACTTCCAGTGTAGTGAATTATATTCCAATATGATTAATAAATATTAGGCGTTTGGTAGTTGGCATGCGGACTGGTGTTTGAGGTCCTCTGCATCGATGAGTCAGTTAGCATGTTAACGAATTCAATAAATAGGTGAAGGCAAGCTGGTGGCCGCCCTAGCATTCCGGTTGTGCGTCTATGAAGCTATTAAGTCGGAACACTCCCTCTGTTACATAAGTGTTGATTTGATTACATTTTAAAATTAATTCAGTAATTTGAACTTAGTTTTTGGATCTCTTATGCTTTATATTTATGTTTTAATACGTGAGGCACAATCTTTGTATCCATTTTTACGAAAATAATGCGAACTGAGAAGTTGAGCTGAGTTTATATAGAGAAGAAGATCAGAATTATTATATTTTTAATAATTTTCAAAATAATGCATAAAATATATTAAATTAACAAAATAAATGTAACACACACTACCATTTGTTTGACATACATGTTTATATGAAGTGATGTCAACGCGTCAATGGTACATCTAGTTACATATGTTGAAAGTAGGAAGGAATAATCAAGGAATATCTTTAAGCACTTCCCACATCTTAAGTGATAGTAGATTAAGTGATAGCTTAAGTCAACTTATTGACTAAACACTACTTTTTGATTTCTAATAAGAGAAATATACGGACAATTAAAAAGCGTTAGTAAATGGATTTTAAATAAAATGTGCAAATACACCGACGTGTTTTTTTTTGAATCGACCAGTTATCGCATAAACCAATTAATATTATTGATTCGTTTCAGTACGTGTTCGGTTATGTTTGGCGGTTGTGTAAGTCACGTGGGCGCGCTACACCGGCCGCCTAAATATTTATTTGCTAATTTTATATTCTATTAACTGTATAGTGACCTTTGATCTCTCTTAGCTAGCTCCGTGTATTAGGTAGATAAGCATTTTCCTTCGGGCGTAGCGTGGGTTACCACTCATCTTCAGTTCACCATCGTCCCACGATACATTTTTATACGTCGACGACGTCTCAGAAAATGAGATTACATTTCTTAACAAAAGCTATGCTTTATATTTTAAAATGTAAATCATAGTCAATTCTAAATTATTCATACATCCTCAGTACAGTACATTGTACAGTCGCAGTCTAGCCGGTCTCATTAAATTTTGATGAAAGTAATCAATAGCGTCAGAATTGCGAAATAAAGCAGTGTTTAAATATTTCCATATTCACCTGAGTAGTCGCTCGGCATCTCAGTATCTACTTTCAAAGCGATGGCAGTTCAAAAACAACAATTAATACTGAATATTAGTTAAAGTAATAAATGTATTATTACAATTGTAAGTATTTTGCGAGTACTTGAGTTCGCTATCTAAGGCTAGTTATATCGCAATTCGTTTAGAAAGCTATTTTCAAGAAGTAAGATTAGTTAAAAAATAACAATAAAATAAAAAATATATAATTTGAAAGTAAATTATCTACTACTGTAAGAGAAACGAGGTAAAGAAAGTGATTAAAAACTCTTTTGTGTTTATAATTGTCAAACGAATTGCGGTCAAGCGATAATTTGATTTGAAGCGTGGGATTAGGTTTCCTTTTTGATAGCGTGAAAATCTCTTCAGACACAGTCACAACGGCTTGGCGCTGTTTTGTGTCCGTACGTTACCTTGATACAGTACCTTTTGACATTTGCTTCTGTTTTTTGTTTGACAAAAAAAATAATGTGTTATTAATGAAAAATGTTTCACTAATTCACTACAGCTACAAGATTATTTTGAAGTATCCTGAACAAAGAACATGGCCACATTAAACATGGGACTCTTGCACTTGTTAAATGAATTAAAAAATATCTCAATATTTTCGTGAAGACCGACCCGGTTGGTCGCGGGGCAATGTATTTGTATGCGACACCTTACGATAAGATTATTATCCATCGGAATGTACTAGAAAAAAACACGAGCTTGCAGTTCACCCATGATGCTTATACACTGCGGATAGTATTGGAGCTTTCACGACAAGAGTCTCTACTTGGCTGACGGTGGATTCCGAGATAGGCGAATGCTTGCGACGCCTGACCCCGCTAAGTTGACCGACTGAGGTTCAAATCGATTCTGACTGACGGACTGTAGAGTAATCCAATTGTTGTATATTACTGGAAAATTACTGTTTGATTAAACTAACCACAACACTATTAATAACACAGCTTGTGACAGTTAGATTAAATGATTTAACTTGCTCTCTTGATTTCTCTCGATATAAAATGTACGTCGCACATATGATGGTCAGAAGTCCTAAGTGTGGAATAACACCTTCAAAATGTATATGTTATATTCTATAATGATAACATGCGACACAACACTTCTTAATATACAAATTTAAAACTAGCCCTGAGTTCTTGGTATACATTTAAATCAATTAAACATGTGTATTATCATAAGGATAATTTAAATTTACTAATGTAACAGGTTTTTTAATTCGTGTATTTTTTTTATTATCCATTAAGAAAGCGAGTAAGACTCTCGTGTGAGTTGTCAGCATCTGATGAAGCAGGAATTTCGAGAATTTCAAGGTAATTGTCAAATGACAAGCTGGTAGTAAATGAATCGCTAAAACGTTCCGGGCCCGGTCGGCGCTCCCGGAAGCGTCCGTATATAGGATGACGGCGGGTGACATCCGCCGACAATAACTTACAGACAATAAAAATTTATGACTAAGTTTATGTATTGTCTTATTTACATATGTTCACACTGATTTCCTTGCTGCGAACGAAATATATTTTATTATCACCTTGTTGATTTCTGGTAGTCTTTGCAGTGGAATATACCCAATGTGTATGATGTAAGACAAAAGCTTTGAATAATAAGTATTATACACTCCTATATCTTGTAGGATTTTGTAGATAAGGTGGCAGTGGGTAGGCCCTATCTGTCGTAGGACCTGTGGCCGCTGGAACAGACGAGTCCTAGAGCAGAGACTGCTTGTCGGTAAGCGAAGCGTGGGACGACCTCAAACCGACGACATTCGTAGGATCGCCGGTAGACTCTGCAAGCAGAAGACCGAGCAACGTGGCACGCTCTAGGGGAGGGTTATGTTCAACAGTGGACAGAGATAGGCTGATGTGATGTAATGCGATACCAAGTACACGGCTAGTATTACATAGTGCGTCTATAAGACGCGTCTGTGTGAGTTGCGTCATCACGTAAAGCTTGCAATTTCGTAATATCGGCAACAACAGGTTGCGATAGGATAAGTTCCGGCAGTACATTTCCCGCCGCGTCGCCTGCGCCCGCCGTCCCGCGCGCGCCCTCGCGCCCTCGCGTACTCGCGTGAAAGTTGCCTGATATTGTACTGCACCTTTAATATTTATTGCTTCCTTGATGACTATCAATCTTATTGCACTTTCTATTGGATTTATTAACTGAGGACGGATTTATTGAAAAATTGATACTATACTATGATATATGGATATCTTGAAGTCATTTATATATTCTTGGAGAAAGTAAATATCCATATTAATATATTGAACATTACATTTACAATAATTATATTTTTAAGGCAAACGTAACATAATCTGCTCTAAAAACCGGAAAAGTGTGTGGGTCACTAACAGGAAATGACAAAGATATAGGTATTAAACAAAGATGAACCGTAAAAAAGATACAGGTAGAGAATAATACTTGGAGGAAGGTCACGTAAAAAGCGTGAGGCCCCCCGGGGGGTATGACTGTGGACGAGGTGAAGGATGTATACAGAGTCCGTAGCCTTTAGCGCACCGTTTTCTCTGACTACCTCGTTAAGGATAAAGCGTTAAGCTCTAATAAAGATATTTACGAAAAAGTAATTTAGAGTGGTATAAATCAAACTAAATTATATGAATGTGTTTATTAAAATGTTTGTTTTTATGTTTGTACGCGTTCATCTTTAAATTTTATGGACGGATTTGAACGATGTGTTTCGGAATTTGATTTTGGCTATTAGATATAGCACAGCTATAAGTAATATCTAATACGTGCCTAAGTATGACCTGTTCAACGTTATGAGAGTTTACCATTAAACATACCAAAAAAAATAACATCTGGAATATATGATAAATTACTATTTTAGGACAACGTAGCGCTATGTGTGAAATTTTCACATTTTATAATACGTCTTATTTCATCAACTTTAAAACATGATGTTTCTGGTTCAAATGGTAATATGTGCCGTTTTAGAAAATAAATAAGTACTGACTACTTAGATATTAAGTAGACGAGTCATGCTGTATATGCTGATAACAAAAAAAGGAGCTCACGCTTTTAATTAACTGATAACCGTACTATTCTTATTTTTATTACAGTACGGTACAGTTTTTAAGAGCCTAGTTAGATATATATCTGTCTTATATTTTAGTGTTATTAATTTAAAAACTTGAGGCCGGTCGTGGCGCAGTGTGACAGCGTTCGACTGTAAACGCGGTCGGTTGTAGGGTATGATCCCCACTGGGGGAAGTGATTATATTTAAATTATTTTCACTTCCCCGCTCTGGTAAGATAAAGTGCGGTGTTGAGTTCCACCACTCAACACGCAATGTCTCGAATTCGGTGGAAAGCGAAGTACGAAGTGTCTTGATACTACATAGGTACTTTCTATCTAACCTGCGGGATCAACAATGTGAAGCTAAAAAAAGTCGAAAAAAAAAATATTTAAACACTTCACTTATTCGTATCTTCTCCTATTAGAGTAATGGAAGGATATCGCCAACTTATTTTTTTTAACAAGATACATTTCAAAATTTAACTCCAATGTGAATATTGGAAAGTAAACTTTATAACATCGATCATTCAATCAAGGCAAAAAAATATTTGATTTGTAATAGGATATGTTTGGTCTCATTCAAGGCGGCCGCGGTAACCGCAAGCTTTAGCGGCCCGGTCAGGGTGTAAGCGATTACTTTCATTTCCGTCTGCGATCATGTGCAGTCAGGTCACAGGTACCACGTCTCTATCGGGAAGTAAGCATCTCAACTTCCATAACTTTCCCGCACTGATATTCGGTCATTTCTACAATTATTTTGCTTTATTCATCGAGAACAAATATATTGAACTAAACTAACTCATGTACATCGTGTTGTGCCTCATAGTATGAAACGTACCGTACTTATCAATTAGGACGCAATTGTCAGTATTGAAATTGCTATGTTATTGTTACCAAATATTTGTATATGCATTTAGCACTTAAACTGCTATTTAAAATTTAAGCACTAAAAAGAGACATTGTCTTTTAAACTTAATGGTTTTAGCAAAATGTGGGACTACTGTTTAGTGGGACATCACAACAATACGTCTTAACTGCTATTACGTTCTTTGTGTCTTAGTCAAGAATGTTTACTAAAGAAAACAGTATTTACAGTGGTTGCCGCAAATGTACTTTCTCAGGGCGGTCAGACGCGGCCAAGCGTTGCGTCACGTCTCACCGGCCCTTGGGAAACGCTTTTTGCCCTCCGCTCGAGGAACGTTAACTTTCCTACGTCTGCAGAGTTTTGTTTTCAAACTACCGGTTCTGGCGGCTTTGGCAAAGGCTGTCTGACTGAAATATGAACGCCATGCCTTAAACTTTGCAATTCGCAATAAATGTATGTACAATTAAAGCGTTCCTTGAAATATTTAACATACTCGTGCTTCTCGAGCTTCTTTTCAAAAATAAAATAATAAAAATGTTCTTCTCAATTTATTAACTGTGGTAATTACAGAAAATGTCGTCTGTAACAACTGTTACTACTTATTAGTATATTAAAGAAGTTTGTCATGAAAGTGTGTGTCTGCGAATTTGTGAACTAAGGGAAGGTGGAACCGGCCTTGACCTTGAAACTAATGAAAATAATAATCGGTCAAGTTACGAATGTGAAAATCTAAGTGAGTCATTATTCGCGAAAAGCTTTCACGAGTTCAATGGCCATAAATCGTTTTCTGATTCTATATAGTGTTGTAGGAAGTGAAGCTTTATTTATAGAGTTTGCCGCCTGCCCGCGTCGCTTGCGCACCGCGCGTCAGTCGGCGCCCGTCAGTGCTAGTTGAAGTGCCGTCGCGACCGGTGCTCCGCGCGCCCGAGACATCGATCTGCGAGTTATCGCGGCTCGCGCTTACGAACACTGGGTATCTGTGATAACTACGATACTACTGAGCCAATCGCTGTTAGCCTAAACGTAAACGATAAACTATCAGATTGCCGCCGATCTGTGCCGAACCAAAGTCGAAAATTTTCACGACGCCAAGCGTCCTGGTAGTAAGGGAGTGCTTGTCCACGGGATTTTGTTGCTATTCTTATATTTTCTTCGTGTGAAATTATTGTGAGGGCCGGTGGAAGATGAGGCCCAAAGAGGAGGTGGATCCCAAGATCCAAACGGGGACATTCATATTGTCCGAAAAGATTGACGATACTAAGTCCAAGAAAAGCGAGAAGGAAATGAAAAAAGAAATGAAGAGACTAGAAAAAGAAAAACAAGAGCGAGAAAAGCGAGAGAAGAAAGCCAGAGAAAAGGAAAAGGAGCGTGAGAAGCAAGCGAAAAAAGGTTAGAATTTATGTGTTTAAAATATAATAATATGGGTATGGAGCAGATCTTATCAACGTGTTGCGCTATCATGATGTCATCTCGCTCAATTATAGAGGTTACAGCGAGCCCGTATGACGACGCTGTGGCAATAAATTCTCTCACCATTTTCAGTTCTCACAATTTAAATCTATTATTGTTGCTATTACATCATTAGGGACCTTGACAATACTTCATTTATCGAATATTTTCTTTATAGAGTTTTATCATTAACATTGTGACTGCAAAGATAAGCATTCAAATACTCAGTGTTCTTTAGTTTTAGGTATTTAAAGCATTGTTATCAATGGTGATTAGGCAATTTAAATAATTAATTTCGAGAAATACCCAAACGGGTTCTAAAGCGATTGTTGAGAATAATAACGACAATTTATTGTAATGTATTTATTTCTGCTCTACTTTAATATGATTATTTGAAGGCTGCTTTGCCTTTATTATACATATATTGATTTGTTCTAGTTTCTGTGTAGGATATTATTATTCACTCGTACTCGTAGAGGTACGTCTCTTCTGAGAACATGCTATCTTTATCTGACTATCCTGAATCCAAATCCCAGAAACTATTTAAAAATAGTGTTACGCGACTAAAACGAGCGAAATCTAGAACAAAAGTGTTTTGTTTTAATAGCAATAAACAGTTGTGAACGTGATCATAAAATATTTGTAAATAATTCATACTCAACCTTTAGTCTGTACCCTCACACTATTGAACATTAACGGTTTGCATTGAAGTATACGATTAGGGGATAAGGGGCGGAATACATGCGCGCACGCATTTCATTAAAACTTTTAAAGAATCAAAGAGAATGCACTGGCAGAGTTCAATATAAAAGCACTAGTTCTGCATAAATTATATTTGATTAACGACTTACAACATAAGTTATTTGTGGAACAAAATAAACATTAATATACGGCTTAGAACATTTGAATACACTTTGCAATACATGTTCTACATGCCAGTACGCGAATAAGCGAATCATATGGTAATAAACAGAAGCGTTTTCTCTTTCAATTCCATTTGTAATTGTTTTGAACACAAGCCCCGCCCGAGCGGCGCGTGACTGTGCGCTTGCAATCAGTTAGCAGAACGGGATTTATGCAGCGCTTTGCATACAAAAGTTAGTCGTCATGCACATACGTCGTTCGAGAAATTGCCGTCTTGGTCGAGCAGAGCGGGTTGCAGTTGCTCCAAAGCGAGCCACCTTTCGTTTCATCTAACACGCCGCGCCCTTTCATTTCCTGCGCTGTGTCTACTGGCGGCGGCGGTGGCGTACGGCCTTTTTGACTGTCTCGGATAACAACAACGTCATTGTTCTCAATCCACGTTTTCTTTTCTTTATGCGAGTCATCGCTGCGGTGGAGTAGAAGCTGCACATTTTCTGAAATTTGTGTTCATTTTCTTAAAAGGAAAATATTGTCCACTAAATTTTTCCTGCGGTTTATTCTGCTCCTGTTATCGTCTTTAAATATAAATTTTACGTTACCTAATAGTATATGTTATATGTATATATATATGTATATATGTATATATGTATATATGTATATATGTATATATGTATATATGTATATATGTATATATGTATATATGTATATATATATATATATATATATATATATATATATATATATATATATATATATAAATTTGTATTATTACTACCTAGGTATATAATTTAAATGGAAATTTTGTAATCCGTATTTATCATTTTTGTCTCTGTCTCTAAATTTACAACAAATATAAAATTTCTCATTTTTCCTTTAAATTATAGTTGTATGATATGGTAAGGTTCCATGGACACTTGTAGTTATTTATGTAGAAATTAAAATTATACAAGGTCGTAAGGTAATGATTAGTAGAAAACAATTCCATATATTGTCTATTTTACATTACGTAAAGTACCAGTATAACAATATTTTTAAACGTAATAGTGCAACCAAAATTGGTTAAGGTTTAATCGTACGATTTCGTACACCTAGCGCCTAAGAGCGCTGATTGTATGTAATTTGGTCGGGCGCCGTAACTAACACGGAACAATACCCATTAGATAAGCACGCTGAAACATTCAGCTACATTTATATAGCCACATTACCTTGCTTCCTATTTACTGTTGGCTTTTATAACCTTTTGCATTTCTATGTACTAAGTACTTTTAACATTTACAATAATATTGTGAAACTGTAGTCGTGAAATTTGTTGCTCTTATATCAGATCAGCAATATATCATTATCTATAAAACGTATATATTTGGTTTCTTACCCACATTTGGTGTCTGCCATTCGGAGGACAATATTTTAAATTGAAAGTGAAGAATGGAGTGTCTGTTAGTGAGGCGCCCTACATATGATCACTAAGTAGTACTAAATCGTACCCCTGCCCCGCATTGTCTCACTGAAAGCAAGTACACCTTGGTAACTATGCGGAGACTAGCAAGTTGTTTTTGTTGTATCGTATATAACCGTACATTTTTTCGTCAGTGTTCTTGCTAGTTGTTCATCTACAGCGTCATGGTGTTTTTCAAAGGCGACATCATCTATATGGCGATAGCGGAGCGTGACCGGAGCGTGAACCTTTCAAGTACACAGTCACTACAGCTATCGATATCCATGAGTAATACCAGGACTTTTTGAATTCAAATGAATCCTAATGTCTTAGTACGCAACCAAATATAAGACAATCCGTTTCATTTCATGAAGTATAAATTTTTTACCAAAAATCTGAATTATTATATATCGGTAGGTATATTATAAATACAATGATAAAATAATTATTATTTCTTAGTTCTGATGGTTTATATCAGTCAGTAAGCTCCTGGCTTGCCATTCACCCCTGTATATATCTTGCTGGTGAGCGCTACATAAGACTAGAAGTGTTAATTGCCGGATGCTCTAATTAGTAGTAGCAGCGGCGAAGGCGACGCAGGCCAGCAACCTGTGAATTCAAATGATTTGAAGGCGATAGTTAACACAAGCGTGATTTGGGTTTGTTACTTTAAAAAATCTTAAGGTTCTAGTTTTGTCGGTTCACTTTGTGCTGAATAAATTCGTTATTGAAATAAATCAGACATCATTGAAATCTTGATTAAAGATTGCTCGAGCAAGATTCACGTGCGTCTAGTATTTCTTAATTGAGTGACAGTTAATTTCCCATCTCGATGTGCTCGTATCGTTTAATTGGCATGTTGAGATTGTGATCAAATGTTCGCTTATATACATCCGCTTTACATTTACACTACTCACTACTCACTACTGTCTTACACTTTGATCTGTCGAGCGCAAGTAGCAAACAAGCACACTCGTATAATCATGCCCCTACCTCACAAATACCTATAGTGCTATAATTAGACACCAAAGTTAGAGAATTCATCATTCATCAAACAATATTCATTACAATCTATTTTGGTCCCGTGCGTGATGCTGGATATTTTTAGATGAAGGGTCGGGGGTTTCTCTTCCAGGTGTAATAAGGGAGGATGACATCCTGCGACGGCTGGTTTTAAGTTATTTATAGTATTTTTATTATTTTAACACGCGACTGAAATAAGCACAAGTTACTCACTATGTTTGATATTTCTTCCCTCTTTAGAATTCAAAATAGTTGTTTCGCGTAACAAACACATCTTCATATCTAATTGTAATGTGCCTCATTACAACTGGAATGTCATCAGTTCAGTTAACGACACGACACTTCAATTAAATACGCCATAGCTAATGAACAAACTCGCACACATTAAGTTTCTCCTCAATGTACTTAGTAATGACAATTCAAGTATAGATTGTTGAAATTTCCTTAACATTTAGTGCGGAATGTACAGCAAGTTTTTATTAATTTATATGTAACAATTTGATAGAGTTTTGCAGAAGATAACGAGCTACCGACATTGAGGTGTCATTCATTGGTTACGACATAATTGATATCAAAGGCGGTCGGACATCTCGCTCTAATTCCTGATAACGCGCGATATTATTTTCGTAATGAATCTCAGTGTCTTTTCTTTCACGCTCAGGTATACGCATGTACGTTTTCATCTTTCAATATACGTCTAATCCAAAAAAAATCTTTATAACTTTATAAATGAACTATCGTTCCTGTTACGTTTATTGTAAACTATTATTTGTATCGCATAGATGTATTGATCTCTTTTGACACAGTTTCCTACAAATCTCATATCTGCGCATTGAATGTAGGCTGGTATTGACGGAGCGATTGAGAGGTCGTAACCTAATTGTAGCTGTGTGAAGCAATTGTCCAGCAGTAATTACTGGCATTGGAGCTCATTATCTTTGTTAAAGTGCGCGAGTATCTAGTAATCGCAAGACAGCGGAACTCTCATTCTACTGACGTCTGACGTCATTTCGCCGCATACGGCTTGCGTGCTGGATAGGGCTTTCCTATATTGTCTTGTAAATAAGTTTTCGATAATCGCAAATGCTCCTAAACGTATCTATAGGCGGATACATCAAAGTAATAAATACAAATTTTTGGATACAAGCATATGTTACTAGCACTCGTGTTGCCTACCGCCTTATGGTCTTATATTATATTTATTTTACTATATATCTGCCTGCAGTACACCTAAGTATACCTAATGTGTTGTTTGCATATTTCAGTAAATCTTTTTATCTGTATATTTTACACGGTACAGTTAATGTTTTGATTACATCAGGACGCCATTATATTATTAATTGTTTACTAATGGATCGTTAAACAGATATGTTTATTTTGCTGAGCTGCCATTTGTACGTACCTGCATAGAAGCGTGACTCACTTTGGATTGTTCAATAACAAACTATTATTTAAATCTATTAAATATGTATACTTATAATATAGGTATTTAGCACTCAAATATATAACTGTATTGTTAATAGTTTTAATATTAGTATTATGGAGATATTCTTTTACAAGCAGCGGTTCGTTACGTTCAGGTGTGTGCCATTAAATTGTGTTACACTTGCTCTTCACACCGTAATACAAAACAAATGAGAACGTAAAACATTGTTTTAATTTTATTTATAAATCTTTATTAACCAATTAATTGTGAAGTCAATAACGACTTTAAATAATATATATATTCTGGTGGCGCTTTCACAATCTGTGTACAAGGTTCATCGTTTGATTCTAATCACAAGGCATTATAATTTGCTAATCGGATCCGAGCGTGTCTTCCATCGCGGACTCGAGGCTCGCGGTTATTTTGTCCATGCAAGTAGCAGGTTGCCACTCGTTAGTATTATGAGCTTAAGTCGAATATTAAGCACGTGATCGTCGTCATTCGGATTACGGTCACCGAAATGTGATGGTCGCAGTGAAGGTCAATGACGTCAAGTAAAGTCACCTTCTACAGTGAGCAGTGTAGTGTTTACTGTTCTCAGCCAGAGTTGATTGTTTTTACAGCTTTTTGTCCACGAGCGAAATAACCACACTAATTTATTGCTTTTGTCGCGCCACTGAGCCGTGCCGCAATCAGTGTTTTATTTTAAGTGACTTGTATGGAAATGAGTTCTTTGCTTTGTGTAAAATATGTTATTTTAAAGTAGACATACATATGACTCAATGCGACATAAAATAAAATATTGAATTTAATTCATATGTGCTGAAGCAATACATTTGTGATCAGATAATAAGATAGCAGGTTATCGAGTGCGCATATCGCGCGTCGCCTCGTTGAGACTAAGAAGTGATAACGGAACACTTGCCCCTGACAGCAATGCGCTCCACATGCTAGCAGCACGCGACTTTTTATTTAATTCTTTTTATATGAAACAAAATCAACATTAAGTTATATTTGTAATTTTAAATTATTATGTCGAAAATATTTAATAATTAACTTTTATCATATCAAGTTTATATGAATATTGCTCCGTAATGCACTTTATGAAAAAAAAAATGATAAAATAATAAAATTGATGAAAAAGAACCTTACAAGACTTGCACTTATTGAACTCACTCAAACGAACTTGTTCTCTTTGGAATAAAAAAGCTCCTCTACACATGAACTCGAAAGACGCTCCCCGGCTCCAGCTAAACGAGTTCTCCGAGGCTAAGCGAGGACTGATTTTTATTATTTAACAACCAAAGCCGCCCTGTGGGCTGTGACACGCGTATTAAGTGTTCTAAAAAGTTCAGAGTAGTCGCAATGTATACATACAAAAGTCGTCTTCTATGTAAGCAGTACTATACATACGGCCTATACAATTAATTGATTCTAATTAAAACAGCACAGAAGTTGTATGTTAATGAGATATCAAATATGTCAAGAGCGCTCACGCTATCTATCTTGAGGTTACCATTACATGTATCAGAGGCGTTCGATTGTAAACTAATTTTGTTTGTTGATGCGCAAATGATTCATGTGATAAAGTTATTGTAGCGGAGTGGTACACTTGCAGTATATATATATATATATATATATATATATATATATATATATATATATATATATATATATATATATATATATATATATATATATATATATTTCAATATCCTATATTAAGAATAAACGTGCCACTGTTTGTGGGTGTGTTAATACAAAAACAAGAAATTAAACAGGAAATAAAAATATCGCTTATCTAAGTATCGCTTGTTAGAGTTAGCTTGTTATTAAGTAATTGCAGTCCCCAACCAGCCTGCGTGTTGCAACGCGATAAAATTCATGGATGCGCGTGATTTGTCAGTTTAAATATCGTAGACGAAATTTGGCACATTGAGAGTTTTGTTAGTTTTACCTTCAAGTTTTAGTTTTTGTTATTATTTAGTACTTACAGTATAACAGAGCTAACCTTCTATTCGACCTCGCGATTGTCTCTACGAGAGGAAGCAGTAAGCGCTCCCCTAGTCTAATTCCTTCGACCTAGAACACGCTGTAGTCTAATTGACCGTCTCTATTAAACTTCCGTGTTTCGTTACTACGGTTGAAAACTACCGCTCTGTCATAAACTACGTTCCAAAACGTTTTGTTTCATGACTGTCTATTGTTACATTTTAACGAAGGGAACGCTATTCCTGTCTTAAATAGTGAATTTATTCTCACTCTTTAGAATAAATACTAAACGTTAACTGCCTAGAAGGATAGAGTACATTCAAATATATTTATGTTATCGTGTTTGCGCCTGGAACACTATACCTGCTGTTCGTCCATCGCTGCGGTGCATCTGCGAGGTGCGAGACCGACGCCGCGCCGCGCCTTACGGCCCTCGGGGCTTCGGCTAGTTTACCTTCTAATAAGTTTTTCATCCCTCATTCCAGTTCACATTTATAAACTTTATTTGTAACACGTAATATTATTACACAAATATATAGAAATGTTAACTCTACGTCTACTACGTCTACTCTAACGTCACTTCGCCACACAAGTAACTTAGTTTTTAATTATAAAAATAGTTTTTAATTTCATGAAAATATAACCATCCATTAGGATGGCTTAGCCATAATGCCGCGGAAAGTGCAGGATCGATCGTGGTCGAAATGTTTGGGAGAGGCTTATGTCCTGCAGTGGGCCTCATAAGGCTGGGACCGTTGTCCCAGCTTTATAACGCCCACGCGGCGACGATATTAAAATATTTAATAGAGAAAATTCTATTTAACTCTAGCACAAGCTTAACTGTTTTTTTGATGTTATAAAAATAAATAAACGTTAATGATGAAACTATTTCGAAAACATGCGTGGTTTTGTATATTTCATTAAAAAAACGTTAAGTAGTCATAAATTGGCGATGATCGCATCAAGTAGGAATAGAAAAGGATCTAGAATTAGTTCTTGTTAAATTTGGCAATGTTGTTAATAAGGAAGTGTTTTCGGCGTTCATCCATTATGTAGGTTGGCTTGAAAGAATTCCCGTGGAATCATTTGACGTTAAAAAATAAACTCATCACTTACCTATCATAATAATTTATTTCTATAAATATGTAGAACTGTCAAAGTGAGCTTTAGAGTGTAATGCCCGATTCTAATTTTATGTTAGAGTTTTTGAGTTAAAAAGAAAATCTGTAAGAGCTATTTATAATGTATTTCGTTGTACATAAATTTAACAAAGCATATTGCTCTCTTTCGTTCAGATCGTGCGTAGTTTGTTTCTTCCTGTTATATTAGAAATTTGCATCTAAAGGAGGCGGCACAAGACGTGTCGGCGTTTCAAATAGTGCTCTCGTCCGAGAGACTTTAATGAAGAGTTAGTGGCCGCTGTCGCCGTCACGCCGGTCGCTCCCGGCGCGCGTCATCCGGGTCAATTGGCCGACTTATGTAACCGCTCTCACTGTTTACATCGCCTGCATCGTCCGTTCCACGCTGCCTTCGAGGAAATCCAGTTATACTTCATAGTATAAATGGAATTCCCCGGATAGTATAGCCGGCATTATAATATCAAATAATGCTTTACATAAGAAAATCTAAAAGCAAACGAAAAATAAATACTAGACAATATTTTAATTTTTTGTTTTTACGAATTTACCTAGTTTTTATAATCTATTGTATTGTGTTTTGGCCTTCGTCGCATCACATCACTTATCTCGCCATTGTTTATGTTTTTTATGTAATTAAATTTTCCTCACATGTTGTAGTTAACTACGAATGTTGATTATTCTATATTTAGTGATGTTCTACATCATGATGTCATCCTTATATCTTATGCAGCTCCGTAGCGCGCCTCGAGCTCAACTGATTCGCTTTCCCAACAATGTGGTCGACTCTATCTTCTTTAGCAGATCTCTACATAAAGTGTAACTTTCTCTTGTCCTGAGATTAACATAACCTGCCCTGATCCTCGGGTTTTCCATATTTTAAAATGATTCAAAATATTTTAATGTGTAGTTTCCGTGTGTAATAGAGTGCATGTTACTGTGACTTGTAAAATTACTATTATTGCTATTTGCTTATGTATTAGTTTCACGCTTAGCAGGAAAGACAGAAAGTACCTAGTACCGTACTTGGCTTTCCAATTCGAGATTCGAGACATTGCGTGTTGCGTGGTGGAACTCAACGCCGCACATGTATCATAATGTGATAACCATTATTGTTTTTTTTACATTATATTATTATAATGTTAAAATACTAATAACATTAAAAGCATGATAATATCTATAAAATATGATATAAGCTTCCTTTACATATTATCTATACATATACCTATGTAATGATTGCCACAAAGGTTTGCGACAAAGCGCCATAGTGCAAGTGCTGCAGTGGCTGTTCTATCATGACACGCACACATACATTGTAAGTAAATATTTAGATATGAAACAGAACCACTTTTAAATTTTTCTGACTATTCTTTCACCTGTTGCGTATTCATTGCTCGCTGTCAACAGTTGACAACGCGCCAATTTCGAGGTTTTCTGCACTAATCGTGAATTTATTACTCATATTTATTTTCTACAAAAGTATTCTATTTCGAGCTCGTGCGACGCTTTACTACGCATTTTAAGTATGTTTTGTGGCAAATTGGGCACATTACACAAATCTAAATAATTATACCAATATCTTTATATCAAATAGTTTTTATCTTTGACTAAAATATTTTTTGTACATTATAATGTGATAGTGTAACGGCTGCAAGTTAAAGGTTTGTTCCGTACTTTTACGTGTAAATGATACAAGGCTGGTTCAAATGTTTTCCTCCACACGATTCAATTAAACGCTACTTTGTGAAATAAAACAATATATACGTTTTTTCCACTTCATTTTAATATAAACTCGTATTTCCTTATTTTTAAATATACGTAATTTTGAACTTTAATACACGCAGAGCTCGAGCTAGTAATAGGAAAACAAACAAAAAAGTTTATATGGTTTTATGCCTCCAAAAGCGTTGTTCGTAGAGCATAGGATTAACAGTAGTGTTTCCTGCGCGGCTCGCGGTCCGGAAGGCGCGTCGCGTCGCGCGTGACCGGCTGTTGCATGTTACCTGCACTCCTGGACGCTCCACTGACACTTCCTCTGTTTTGTTGTTAGCGCGCTCATTGCAACGGGACTTGGCAATTTTAGTCTATATTTGTTAATATCGCGGTTTAATGGAACATCCGCGCAAGTCAAGTTGCAGTGCTCTGAAATTATTTCTATACCTCGAATCCTGACTACATTGTATCCTTTGACGTCGCTTTTAAAACACGACAGAGTAATTATTGTGGCGGACTTCAGAAAACTCTGCGCAATTTAATTTCTTAGGTTCCAGTCATTAAGTTGACCCATTTTACTATTCCCCGCAAATTATACGCGATATTTTAAAACTCAACGACCGAGGGCGTCCGCCATACTATGTATGTTTACTTTGGAATACTCCACTTTGCCTACTTATTCTACTCATTACTGCTTTCCCTGAAGTATAACTTCCTTTTTGCACAGAAATATAAAAGTGAACGTTATATAAGAATTTAGTTATTACTGATATCAAATCAACCTTCCAAATGCTCGCCTCATGTACATTGTATATTGTATGATTTTGACAAAAATGTTTTTGATACTTTGTTTGTCATATCTTAGAAGCATTTACTCAATTACACATTGATAAGTGACTTACTAGTTATATATAACATTTTTAACATACCTTTAGATACTTAAAGTGGTAGAATTGTAAACATTTTTGAAAAAAGGCATAGACTTTTGAACGCAGCTGTATTGAAACCCACGCCTATATTCTTATATGCTTGTTAGAAATTATTTATGTTGTTGTAACTTATTTCGACGCAACCGGAAGTAGAACGCATGGCTTAGAAATCAGAACGCTTGGACGGTATCTAAGAGGCGCAGGTTCGTATACAACTGTGTTCAAATTCGATATATTTTTCAAGATGTTTCCGGAGTGTAGAATAAAACTTTAAAAATAATATAATATAATAGAATTGTTGTTTGAAGCTATAAACAGTTAGCTAGTCCTCCATCCTTAGCTCGTGAGGCGTTACATGAACATTCGAAGGGAACTCCCTAACATTAACAACTCCACACAACACACCGGGGAGTCTTTTACTATTGCATTTGTATAGAATTTATTTCGTTTTGAAACTCGATATTACATTTATTGTTATATAGCTGTGAGTGAGGGAAAATATACGTGACGTCAATTTTTTTTTCTTATTTTTATATAACTATATATTATTGAATCTTAGACTTTGATTTATTTTACAGAATTCTAATGTTGATATTTGATGTTTAATATTATGCGCTAGGTGTATCTTAGGCATTATCAAACTGTACGACACGACGTCACTGTATTTCACATTCGTTACAGAATATACATTTCCAAACA
Organism: Dryadula phaetusa; assembly: GCA_032432895.1. Lineage (NCBI taxonomy): Eukaryota > Metazoa > Arthropoda > Insecta > Lepidoptera > Nymphalidae > Dryadula > Dryadula phaetusa. The sequence goes on from JAOYRS010000073.1 coordinate 6,880,910, forward strand.
AGCAATTGTGAACTATACCTACATCCCAATTTATACAACGGTTTTTAAACAGAGAACTATTACAATATGTTATAATTTAAATGTAATCTAAATGATCTTGTACAACACTAATGATGTGATCGTGACGGCACTAAACGAGAGCCGTTCTTGTGTTTTATAGCAGTTTCCATGCATTTTATGGGACGGCCGGCTTATTAATGGGGACGCGGGACTCCCATGAAAGGAGTCTCGACGCAGACGCGACGTTGTAAAATGCATTATACACATTGAGAAGCTGGATCATGATCAATGGGTTTATCCTAACTGAACTATGTGTTTTATTCCCGTAGACGAGAATTCCATTTATTTATTTACTTACTTTTATCCATCATTCATGTTCAATGTTTAAGGATGACTATAAAATTTATATGTTCTTCATTTATACCTACATTGGATCGGAAAGCTTTAAAATATACGTAGGTAAGCCAGGTATGTAGGTGTGTATTGTATAATCATGTGAAATTAAGCTGACCGTTTAATATGGTTTCCGATCTCTTGTTCTTGTTATAATTGATTGTGTTTCCATTGAGCCAGGTGAGCCAGCCTCATGGAGACTGGGCTCAAGCGTCGGCAGCGCGGCGGTCGACGACCCGCGACGTGACTACAGCCGCACTACAGCTGCTCCGGACGCCATTTCGACTTTTGCTTTTATTCACACGCCATTTGATGGCCAACTCCAACTCATTTGTTGGGTCTGCTTGAATATTATCACCAATACTAACTGGCTTAACGAATTAAAATATCATATCATTTTATAGACTTAACTTGTTGAAATATTATACGATCAGTATAATTATGTATAATTTTAACTTTGTGTTCAGCGGCAAAGAGCATTGCGGCGACCTTTACTTGGTCAGTTTTAAATTTAATAACAAAAATATTTTTCAAGAGCATAATGACACGCTCATAGACTGGCAATTGTTTTAATATATGTAGTATGTACGTGTTTTAACGATTTATGAAGATTTATGAATAATGTCATAATTTCAACGGTTCACATGATAACAGTTGGATTTGCTCCAAACCGTACGCCGAGTCTAAACTGATCACTGCGCTAATGTTTTGACTTTGAATGGAACTCGTCGGTCTCGGATAAACAAACACTCTGCGTTATGGATGCATTTGTATTTTCGTCGTCGATGTTGAAATTCTTCTTGGTGATTCGTGATATGGTAGAAACACTCGCGAGTTTTCATTTTGTGAATTATTTAGTCCGTAACATAGATCATTGAATGTAGAATACGTTTTGATATTTGATTGTTGAAGAGCAAAGATCTGCTACAATGCAGTAAAAAAGTTTCTGATTGTAGAATAGATTGACTTTATGGTTGAGATTTTATTTTTTCTTTGGGGAACAATAAAATATACGTAGCTGACTGCGGCAACAACGTGGACGGTGATATCACTCGGTATTATATAAGAATTGCGTTCATTTAGACAAAATTCCAGAAATGAAAAAATACGTGCCAGTGATTGTCAATGAACTATAAACATTTACATGTCTTGTTGTAAATATGCTAAAGTGATCAGCTCGTATATTTCATTTTTATTATATTAAATTCAAAATATTAACGTATCTATTGTTGGTTCGATTTCGTGAAATCTAAACACCAGTTTCATTCTTTTTACATCAATGTACGTAGTATAAAATTAATAGAAACATTTAAATTTAGTGCAAGTGAATAACCGCCAGGTGAGGTTAAAAATACTCATTTCACGTTGGTAAAGTTGTCTGTAAGCTGACATCGAGCCGCTTGCAACTTGCAGCCATGTACTTAAAATTACAATTTGAAAACGGTAAAACTCAATGCACGGAGCGGTGGCGCTGTGCACATAACAGTCACAAGTAAGGGTCACTGTTACAGTCTCATGGAAATGATCAAACAAGGATATAGTGATAATTGAAATAAGAATTCATATAACTTACTATAGATGGTATGTGCACTAAATATTAAAATAATGAGTATTTTGTACGATTAGTATAAGTAAAGGAGTACGCGGAGCCGGCGGCCGCGACTGTTTATTTTAAATATGTTATCTCTAAGTAAAGCTCTGTTGGCAGAACAAACTAATGCACAGTACGTTTGTATAGCTTATAATAGCATGCATATTAGTGTAGTCATTTATGTACGAAATCTCAAAATGTTAAATATATTTTATAATTTCCATCAGTTTTATTGATATTAAACGCAGTTGACCACATTTTATTTCTGCGACTTTTGTGATATTTGTGTGTCGTGTGATCGTTTCATGATTACAATTACTAAACTTTGTGCGCGTATGTACCCTGTGTACGTGTATACAAACATACATGTGTGGCGTTCGCTTACAGTTCTATTTGTTGTCATCAAGCTCAATAATGTCGTACAGCTCTAGCGTGAGTCACACACATGTTGATTCTGTGAAAAACGAAATAGATAAATACGTTATATACATTTGGATATCAGTACGTGATTAAATATATGGTATACGGTTAGCTATACCAAATGCGAAATTTTATTGTAGTATTTACACAAGCACCCGGTCACTTTCTTCCAAGTACTTGTACATACATATGTATGTAGGAGACACGCGTCTCTCGCGGCGCTGCGCCGGCGCGGCGTGACGCGATTGCCCTTGGCATTATTATCGCAATCGGCGCGGCGGTGCCCGGCGGAGAGGGCGCGGGCGCGAGCGCGGGCGCGTGCGCGAGCGCGGCGTGGACGACGGTGTTGGTGACATCATCGTGTGGTTGCACAGTGCGGCATCGCAAGGCGCCCCATACATACACACTAGCCAGAGGGTCGGGATCGCCACGTGGGTAGCGTCTTCGAACTATTTACTGAGAATGCAATGAGACTAGTTGAAGGTAGAGCGAGAAAGACGATCGCCTCGTGATTTGACAGATAACTTCAAATTATAAGCGAATAAACTTATATTAGGAAAGTATGTTTGCATAATCCACTTTGATTGTGTTTCGTAACTGTCTACAGTTGCATGCATGTCCCACTTGTCAGTTGCCTGAGCTACCTAAACAAAGCTAATGAGTAAACTTTCCAAATGTTAGAATACAATAACACTTGTCGTTTAACTGGGAAGGTCACAGTTCATCGGAGCGCCTGCCGCCATCCTAACGGTATCAGATACGGGGCCAGGCTACCACCGGGCGCGAGGCGGTGACTGATCAACAGGTTCACTATAAATAGACGTGCACTTTAATATCCGTTGAGAATGATGTTGTTTACGTTACTGCTTTAAATCCATGCTTGTTTACTCGAAGCTAATCGATCGTTGTTAGGTACAGCTACCCACGCTTATTTCGAACTTCCATTTCACCTCCATTATACACTTGTACAAAACATTACAACATTATAGAAAATAGTTATAAAGGTTGCAACTCATATTTATTTCAATTGGAGCAAGAATAATTTTACAATTTATTCATTGTAATATTATAGTAATTAAATTTTATTATTCCAGATAAACACTTGACTGCATTTTACCAATTAAGTAATTGTATTTGAAGCACGATTACGTACTTACGAGTACGGGAAGTAATACAAACTTATTTTGTATTTACAATATTTTAAGCTTTTTGGAAAAGACACAAAAAGTGCGAGTTGGAAACAATCACATAACGTTTCGTTAAAAATACTTTTGATGTATGGGAGTCCCTATTAATACTTATTTTATTCGATTTTTAATTCAGACGGACGGACAGCGAAGTCTTAGTAATAATCCTTAATAACCTCACCAAAAGATACGCGAAAAATTTATGTATTGTATTTTAGTAATTTCATTAGTGGCTTGTATTAAGTTTTATTTATTAGCTAAGTTGCGAATAGAGTATGCTCAATGCTCGTATAGGATTTACTTTTCTTGTATTATTCATATAATTCAATGTATTTATTTCGTAACATCATATCCACATTCCGCCGCGCTTTGTCCAAATAGCGTAAATACTGATGTCATAATTTTTGAATGGCCCTGAAATATTATATGTCCGTCGTACACGTTTGTATCGGCGTGTGTCAGTTGCGACACCGCGCTCGCGCACCGGCTCGTCCAGCTGTTGCCGTGTAGCGCTTCCATTCCATATCGCCTATCATTTCATAACGTTCTGAGAAAAATAAACTGGAGTACGAATGTATTTCAAAATGCGAGCACTCGTTACATAGTACAAGTACGTTTTTTCATCAATACTAAACATATTGGAATTTTGTATGAACATTTTTGCATGAATCCGCATAAGTACAACAACTGTTCTTAGATAAAGCAATATTCGACTTAACAAACTTGAAAAGCAAAACATTCTTAGATTCTTTAAGATTATGGAATTAATTTCGTAAAAATCCCACCTCCATACCTCCATACCTCCACACCTCCACTCCTACTGAGTTGCAGTAATGCGCTTCGTGAGATCACCTCTAGTCGTCGTCTGTTGCCAACTGCTAATAATCGCTAAACTCTATACACACTGATATACACTAATGTTTACAACATATAACGTCTGCAAATAATATTTTTTGCGTCAAAATTTATGTGACATTCTCGTTTGAAGATTTATATAGTCGTTTGAGATTTGCATTTGCTACGAGAACCTCATTTTCATAAGCAAGGTTTTATTGTTTTTCGCAGCTGTGCGGTTTTAACGATTCTGTTTATCTAACCATAACGTAGTAGCCGCGTCGCGCGTCGGTACATTACCATACATCGTTAATATTTTCCTATAAAAGTACCATTTAGCCGTCCTGCATTAAAATGCTTTCGGTCTGATTTGAATTTGAAAATATTATCGGATATATAGATTCCAGTTTTTGGTTTTTACTTTTTTAGTGATCAAAAGACTTGCATTTAGTGTGAAGAAGCATGAATGTGTACATTATTGAGCACAAGACAAAGCTGCGGTCAGTCTGTCAACCGCAATTGAGATTTATAAAAAACTTTTTGTTATCTCTTTTTTAGTTCATGAATTAGGATATAAATTATTGGGACGAATAAATATATAACTTATTGGTTTCTTCAATATAATATTTTTTACTTTGGTTAAAAAAAACGTCGATGTTACTTATTGAAATATTCTGAAGTACAGCATCAGCTTAGAGAGTAGAGCTTCTCTTACACAGCGATGACTGCCAGTTTATATGAGCGCATACTGTCCATCAATTTATATATAACAAAATCGATGAAGAATATGCGCTCATATGTACGAGGGTATGTCTGATGTTCCGTTTCAAACCCCATCACTCAACACACTATTTTCCTAATTCAGGATACTGTGCCAGAGCACAGAACAGTGTCTTGACTAGACATTTTCAGTAAATACCATGCTGGGGACCAAAACGGGAAGCGGTAAAGTTATATCAGAAACTATAAACTTTATAATAAATAAGTTTTAATAAAGTGACCTAAATGTTTTTAAATAGATTATAGTAGTTATTATCAGAATATTTCCTTCATTCATCAATGTCTCGGTGCTCGTATATGAGACAGCGGCGTTCATTGTTTCGTTCTTGCTTTAACATTGTTGATTATAGAACGATTGTAAAGAATTTATTGAATGACTGTTTAACATTGACACACATTACGAGCAGCTGTGGACTCGCCAAACCCTTGCACTTTCTATATTATGTAGCTATCATTTGTATGTATCGGCATATCGTTTAAAAACGTTAAAATAATTTTAAATACTTTATTAAAGCGCTTGACTGTAGACGCGATTTGGTGTGGGTACAGTCCCGCTCCACCCAAAGAAATTGTAATAATTATTTTTATTTTACCACTTGTAGGATAACGTGTAGTATTAAAAAAAGCATGAAGCTGATAATTCTGTTTCATATAAGAATGAATTAATTCAAATTGTTCTACGCTGCTGTTTCTGAAGCAAAAATCTTGTAAAACTTTGAGTGCATTATAAAAGTAAAAATAAACTAAAATCAGAACGACGCGAGGGCCTTGAACTATAAAATTTCAATAGATCCATCCGGTGCTTTAAAACGTAGCCGTTTTATTCATATTAAATGGTGAACATTAAAATATATGCACAAAATGTTTTCACGATACGATACGATTATTAATATGATAGGAAGGTCAAGGTTTATGTTACATGAGAGGATCCAATATAGGAGGAACCAATATACGCGTAGAAATTGATTTTAAACTGATATCTTATATAACTCACGTCACATCACTTAAATTCGCGTAATTGAAATATATTTTATATTTTTTTCTTAATAAATTGAAATATTGTCAACGTCGCAGAAGGCATGTGGCCTTCTGCGACGTTGACAATATTTCAATTTTAAATATGTATTGACATATCGCTAAATATAATAATTATAATATTTTGACATTCAATCTATACGGATAGATACTTTAAAAAATACATCATTTATAGAGGCCATTGTAAAATGAAATTATTGTAAACAAAAAACATAAACACAATACGACGTGTACTAGAATAATGTAAGGCACAAGTGCAGAGACCGACAGATAGCGCCGCTCTGATTGTTGGCCGAGCGGCACCAGCGCGGGCGCAGCGTCCCGCCCGTGCTGGAATTAATACATATAATGTAATCATTTTTATTGTTGTATTGTTATAATTTAATGAGCATGTGCTCACGGCTTTAGTTTCCATATAAAACTATAATTACGAAGCCCGCGATCGTAACCTAATACGTTACTAAAATCCAGTCAACCGCAACTCTTCGATCTTACGTTGTTGGTTACTACATGCGGCATACCGCGCGTTGTCGCAACACCTATGGCTGCTGCTTGGACCCGCGACCGGCGTGATGTGTTACAACTGGGAAGGAAGATGATACATCAAATGTATTTAAATGAAATAGGATTGCGTTTAGACGCTCGTTTACACAAGCGCTGCTGCGCGTTTATCCACATTACATTACATCCGCTGAACAATAAAACACTGAGCTAATGAAACACCAAAATATATCTGACGTACAAATCGCTACACGGAAATGTTCGACGCGTTTCCATTTCTTAAATATGATATTTCCCATTAGTTCTCACGTAGCCGTTCTATTTGCGGAGTGTTTGCAAATGTGAGGGAATATTGTTGAGTGTTGGTTGCTGACAAACAGACAGTCGCCGGCTTCTTGTATGTGTTTATTGTGGTCGTGAGTGTTGTGCTAAGTGTTTACTTGTAAACTTGTCACCTCCCGCGAAGTACGCAGCTTCCGGTCTATTATTAGAATAGATTAGTAATATTAATTAACGTTATCATATGTAAGGAGTGGCGGTAGTCACGGCTGCATATTTTTATATACTCTGCGTAACAATAAATCTTTTAATTTTAAACCACTACTTATATATTTTAAACGATTTCGCAACAAGTATCAAGTGCGACCTTTAGTAGTATATTTAAGCAAAAGATGCAGTAAACTCTCGAATGAGGCTGAGAGTGGGCGACCTTGGCCCGCGTCGACTCGTACAAGGAAAATATTATGTCACTACAGGTAAAAAGCAAAGTGCTTTGCAAATACTTATTTGTCCGTACTGTGAGCTGTTTTGAAAATTACAGTTTTATATACGTTATTACTTACTCAATTATAAATGTGCAATAAGAAAAAAATATAGAAATGTATACAAATGTTTAATTATTTAGTTTGGTAGGTACAACCGGTACAACACATTACAAGTAGACACGTAGCTCTCAAAATTAAACATTTTGTTTGGATTGTCCGATGCATTTGCAACACTTTCCTTTTTATGTAACAAGTAATTTCAATTCGAAAAATTGAACTGTTATTATCATTCGCTCCAACAGCCAATTACGATTAGTTTATGTCGGAGTGAAGTATTACAGCTCGCGTAGTATAATTATTAGAAGAAAGTGCGAGCAGTGCGGGCATGCGACTGTGTGAGGGCTCCTTGTATGAATCTTTAGCTGACTCGGTGTTCTCAAAAGATTAAAGTTTACAAACATTTCAGTTTTTTTAAAGTTTCAAATACCATGATGGTCCCATACACCTTCTAGCGCAGATTTGTGGAGTCTCTTGGTCTCTCAGAATGCGTGCATCTACGAATTGCAGTTATAAGTTATAAGTTAATTTTCTTCTTTTATTATAACAATTCTATGAGTTGTCGGTAGCATCATTTTGTAAAATCAATGTAAACTTGCTAACAATTTCGGACATATTTAATTCAAATTTCGTGTTTCTGTAGCGTTATGCGCTCCGTTGTTCCCTTTAACTACTTCACTAAGGATAAAGCGCTTAGCTAAAAGAAATGCCATTGCCATGCAATGTCATTAGTTATAATCAGTATATAATTATTAAAAATTTTGAAATATCTCTTAAAATACTTATAGTATAACAGTGTGTATCTTAAAAAAAAAACTAGTTTTACTATTTTTAAAACTATTTTTATTGTAAAAGTTTGGACTCGATATTATATAAATGCAAAATTGTAACGACATTTATAACAACATATTTGAAACAAATGCCCGCTTACTCGACGACTAGAATGTTACACGAGTAACGTGTGCTCTAAGTGCTTTATATATACATATGTACATATATATTTAAGTCAATTACTGCTCTGAACAAAGCTCTCAGGTAAAAGTTTCTCCCGACCACGGCGGCGCGGCATCGCAGCGCTCGCGAAGTGAATATACCCACTTTAATTATAACTGGTGACGGCTCTATGGGCGGCGAGGAAACGTTCAAATTACATTTTCGCAACTTTAATTACATTTTTTATTTCTATAATTTAAACATAACTATAATATTACAATTTATGTAATTATCTGTTATACATATATTTGAACTCACAACTAACATGTGGTCGACATATCAGCCGCAAAGAATCCTGAAGACCAATCTAGAACTAGTATGTGTACTCTACTAGTTATCGAGGCGAGATGAAGACAGGAACAACATCATCACTGCATATTACGAATAGAACTCTATGAAATATGTAGAGCATCGATATCTACAGCCACGGATCCGTGTCAATATGTCATCAGTGATATGTCATTACTAGAGACCTTAATCGTCCAGGTAAATCCCTTTTTATGGTTCAAGAAATCTCAATAATCCCATGTAAATGACAGAAGCTGAGATTAGCCTGCTCCAAAGAGCCTTACCATTTGCCATATAAACTAAACACTGCTCATTAAATGCATGAGTTCATTGTTCATATAACTATATGTTTAATATAATTTTGTAATACTTACCAAAAAAAGAATAAAATTTATTATATTTGCAATTGTATTTGTGTTTTATTTGAATTCCTCCATATATTTAATACTTGAACGGACACTTGCGCAGCGACTGGATTTTTATCACGCTATTTAGATGTTTGTAATAGAAAAAACTCAGCGGATTTAAGCTTATTAGTGAAATGAGCGCGAGACCGGTTTCTAAAGAATAATGTTTATATTTTTATACGTAATATTTCTGATGTAATACGTGAATACGTTTTGTCGCCTGTGATGGATTACTCCACTCCTTGCTCAAATCTGAGTAGCGTCTGCATTTTTTTGCCACTGTACGCCTTCATAAATTAATATCATTATCAGTTACAAATAAAACGAGTTTGCTAAAATGATTTTGGTAAATGGACCTTCATATTCATGTCCGTTTGATTTGCAAAGCGCTGGCTTAGTCAATAAAACAGGTCTGTTTATCGATATTCTCATACCCTTAGATCTTCTTCAAACGTGTCTTCCAAAAATATAATAATAACGCTGCTATCACAATATGTACTGTAAGTATGTGATATATTAGGAAAATATTAAAATAAGTCGGAAGCAAACAATATTGCGATGATCTTTATCGTGTATGTCAATGTACAAGATACAGAGAAACTAGAAATAGAGTTTTATAGTAAAATATCTTGTTTGATTGATTTGATATTATTAGCAAATGAAAGTGTTTAATCATGCGGCCTATTTGAATATATTTGTGTTCGCAATCCCGCCTTTCTATGATGGAGTGAAAGCTAATTTGATCCGTGCTGATGTAATTACCGCCTCCGCTATCTCCAGGGCCCTTCTCCAGCACTCACGGGCGCGGAGCAGCGTACGTACATACGAAACTCGTGGCAGTTAAATGTGAGTGCTGCGCCAAAACGGTACGAAATATGTTTACTAAATTAAACAAATCTTATAAGGGAGCTTTCGTAATTAAAAAAAGTTGAACAATTTTATTTACTTTTGCTGTATAAAATAGTACTTAGTAAATTTCTTCATGAAATGTGGTCTTATTAAGCAACTAGGACAACCATATTGAGCTGCTCGTACAAACTAGTTAGTCTCTGACGTTATTATTTATAATGAGATAGGATAAAAAAATGCTTTGTATGTTTTCTAGGAATTGCCCATATTTATTTCCGCGTTTGAGGCGTTCGTGCCGCAGTGAGTAAATGCAGTTGGTTCTGGGTTCAGTTCCCACTAGAAGGAATGATTTCATTTGAAAGTTATTTTAATTTCTCCGCTATCGTAAGACCAAACGGTGTTAATATTTCCACTCAGGATGCAATGTCTCGATTTTGGGCGGAGTGTCAACGGAATGCTTGCAGCTACGTAGTCTCTGACTAGCCTGCTAGACGGGATGAGGCGTGAAGCTGTACAAAAAAGAAATTCCTCGTTAATATTATATTCTGATTACTTTTTCTTCTTTCATTTTTGATTTGACCATTATTTATTACGTAGTATAGAGATGTGCCAATTTTCTTCCTGTATTTTAATAAGATTGTTTGCATTATAATGTTTCGAGGCATTAAACCCATATTAGACGTTATGGACTATCCTTTGATGTTTTCTAGTTAGTCTACGACATGGTTTCCGTTCCGCATAAATTTTCCTTTGCCTATACATTTGTATACATTATTCAAGATCAGATGATGCGAATAGCTTTATAAGCATGATTCGATTGCGATACTGGTTATATACCGGCTCCACTCGCACAGTGCTAGGTCGTGTGACGCCGGAGCCGCCCACGGCGCGAGGTATTGGCTGACCCATATTCCACAATTGCTGTAATAACTAATTGACCCTTGTCGCCTGCACCGCCTCAACTAAATTATAGATCACGTACTCGATAATTATTATACGTAATTATGTCAACAGTTAAACTTTATCATGAATGATGTCATTTTTTTAACTATATTCAGAAATCATTTTTATCAATTTTTTCATCTTCCTGACCGTAGTGGAACTCGAACTTTTGGAAACCGTCAAAGCACTCTGACCACTGAGCTCTGTAGACACGTTTTTTTTAGTTACGTTGTAATTCTAACACGTTTATGATTCTTCCAACTCATATTTGTTGCTAACATCTAAATACCTTTACATATTTTTATATATATTCGTGTTTACATTTACGACTACATTATTGAACTTGAGCTAACAATACCGAGGCGTGCTCCCCGTGTCGTCGCTCGCCATCAATCATCCTTGTGTTTCGTCTAGTATAATTCGCTGATATTATTTGCTGTGTGTATGTAAATCTTTGCTGTACTTATTCACTTGTAAAATTTTTTTATTTCTTTGTTATTAACATTCGTGACTATTAGAACTTAAACGTCTAAATTTAAATCTGCGTTTTTTAAAACTATAACAGAGTAATATCAATGAAGTAATGCTAGCACTTGAATATTACGACTTGGGGACAATTTATTATTTACCAACTTAGAGGAACTCATTAAAAGAGGTTCCCATGATCTTATATAATTCTCATTTTAAATAAGTCAATACGCCGCGCACAGGTCGTGTGTTTTGAATATAGAAAATAGGAGGTCAGACGGTTGTCTAAGTGGCAAGGCGGCTAGAAACCGAGCGAGGCGCTCCACTCCGTCTATGATTGACACTACAATTTGTCGCAGTTTCTCTTGATGATGAATGACGCTCGCATTACAGCCATCCACGACGTGACTTGCGTTCTCGATCATGTTTACATAGCCGAAGAGGAATTACTTTATTATAGACATTATACATACACTCCTGCGTACTCGTTTCTAACAGTATTTTAATGGAACTTTTCTTTAGAATGTCATTAAAGCATGAAAGTCTAAATTGCAACTGTGCCATATGACACTGTTGAGCAAACCACTACTGTATCAAAAATGTATTAATCATGTTTTGTGAAAGTACGTACTTCTAGTACCGCTGGTTTAATTAGCCTAATTACAAAGTATATTAATCGATTTGGCCTAATGCGTGCTTCACGAGCATGCGCTATGTTATATATATATAATTTGCTTTTCAAACCTTTAAAATGAGATTTGCTCGAATAACGCAATTGACGTGAGCTATTTACAAGTAGCTAAAATAGTGTATACTATTTTTTTTTCAGTGAGGCCTCATAGTACGACTTATCGAAACCGTTTGAAAAATTGTCTTACACTTTCATTAATATTACTACACTAAAAATTTGTTATCGAGGTGTGTTACTAGTGGTTGTATGTCTGCCGCTAAGAAGAGAACTATTCAGTTTGAAATGATTTGAAGATGACTTCATATTTATTTTTTAATCCAGTTTCTTTTCGTGTTTCATTTTCTACACTGGAGCGTTGTACAAACAGTACTCGTGACAGTACTCGTATCTATTTAGTCACGGTTTACATTTTGCGTTTACTATTTGTTGATGAAGAAATAAATGATTTGCAACATCCATGGTCCGAGTCGCATTGCTACATTTGAACGTGCGCGTTTCCTACGCGTTGCTTATTATAACTGTACTATATACTAATATAAAAATGTAATTATTAAATACACACCGCATAGTCATTATAGTTAAATAATATTATTCGTCTTATAACTTTAATTATTATGGTTTATTTCAAATTCAAAGCTTATCATTTATTTTTACTATACAACTATGACCTAATTAGTGTTCGAGTATGTTTGTCGCATTACATTAAATCTGCACACAGTTTGGGCTCGTCGGCGTCTGATAACGTCGGATGAGTCAGTCTCAATTAAAGCATACAATAGCTTAGTTAGTTGCATTGTGTTTGTATCTCGCAGAAGTATTGCCGCAGTAAATCGGCATCGGTAATCGCAATCGATCGATATGTATGAGATCATAATTAGTTGGCCGCTCTGAGCCTATTGTTCGTGTAATTGACGCTGCCATACGCGGCTGTGCCATGTTGCTGCCCAGCTGTCAATTGGAGATACAAGTATCGACAAACATTTATGATAACGGGAAAGTCAGAACAAACGTTCATACTAGATGTAGATCAGTGTTATACACAGGGTTGTATCTACCGTCACAGATAACTAAAACAATTGGAAATTCTTTTTAACTTATACTTCACAGAGGTCACCACTTTGAGACATAGGCTTACGCTTATCGTATTCCTTCCCTTAGTATACTTGTTTAGCTAATCACGCTTTGATAACAGAGTGTCAGACAGTATGAGTTGATCTGTTTCTTAATGAATTAGTGTTGTCGTCATCTCGTGACACATGTGTGCAAGTGCATAGGTAGTGCTAGTTGATAATTGAAAAAAAAATGGCATATTTTTTAAGTAAAATCTTACTCATACTTGATACCTTGATAGAAGAACTTAATTATATTCCTATTTTAATTTGATTTTAATAAATATTAGGACAAAAGTTAATGAATTCGTAATGTTTTAAATATATTTGTGTTTACTACAGTAATTGGGTCGTACGAGAGGCAAAAGTATATTGCGACGTTGCGAGTCCTTGCGCGGTCCCGACGGGCGCACGTAACGCGGAGCACAATGCGCTCCCTCGGGGCTCGTTACGCACATTGCTACACCGTATCGGCCACTCGTAAAATTTCTGAAGAACTATCGTAAATAATCCACGCTTGTTACTTTCACTGTTGGCAACTGCTCTGGATCGAAAGATAAGTCTCATTTATATGGCTTAGAAAAATTCTACAATGAATGTTTTTATGTGTATTTAATCTATAAGGATTATAGTCGCCTAATAGAAGTTTTAGGAAAATATTTAATTTTGTAAAAGCATTCTTGACAAATAAACTTTCATAGAGGATATTTTAATGTCTCAAAACAAAGTATGCTTGGGCTCGTATGGGCTGCACATCGGTTTTTAATAGTTTATGAGCTACAGACGTACAGCACTGTAACACATGTCCACAGCGCGGAGTCCGTCATGAGTCTTATCTAAATCATGCACATAAAGGGGATCCCGGAGCTGCTCGCCGCAGACGGAATGCTCTAAATATAGCCGTAACGTTGGCCTCGCGCCAGCTGGAATTCCAGTGGCGTTCCGCGCGTAACCCGGCGTCCCTGCCAGCTTACGATGCATTCGAAAGTAATAAGCCTATTCAAATTATCTTAATTGCACCCGATTTGTGATTTTTGCAAAAAACATCTGATAATATTTAACTTTATTCCTACATTTAATTTCCAGAAATCATAACCACATCAATAACTGTAAATTTTATTGTGAGAAGCAAACATTCGATATGCCATTAAACGCTAATAAATCATAACATCGCCTTCGAACCATCGATCACGTAGTTGCGAATGTTAGGAGCCGGTAAGAACTGGACGTAAAAACCGGTCAGCCTCCTTGCACGAGTGAATCACGTCGCAAAAATCACGATTAGGTATCGGCAGTGAATTGGACTCTTATTAATTATTATTTATAAAACATATTTTATAGACACGCTCTGGGACGCGTCCGCGATGACGGCGAGAACGCCGCTCCGTTATTCCACTATACTTTAAAATCGCTTAATAATAAATTAACCGACAATGTTTGAATTCTTAGAATTTTCGCTGAAATTAATTAGCTTATGTAATAAATATTGCAATAACAATAATTTATTTTAAAATGAATAACATTTATCGAGTGTGAGGGATTTGAGAACCGGAAATAATAGTAGTTGGTAGTAAAAAATATATACTAGCCTTCTTTTACCCAATCATTTCTATAAAATGAAATGAATGAATCGCTCAGTGAATATTCTTAGTAAATAGTTATTACTAGATACCAGAAAATGTTTGTTTTTCAATGAATGGAGTTCAACAAATGAGAGCATCTCCGCGTGTAATTAAGCCGTTAACGTGAGCGCCGCACGTGGGCGCCGCGCGCTATCGCTACAATCACAGATGTGCCGCTCCTTTGACTCACGCCGCCTTGGAAATGTACGATTGCTGGCGCTAGCATTTACAACTAATACAGTAGCTTCAAACTCATACGCATAATTGACACTCGCTTAGAGTTCTATACATAACTATAAATTATTCACCAGTTATGTCATATTTGTGTCATATGTAGAACTCCAAACGATTGTCGGGTCACTGCCCGCCCGCGGCTTCTCCCCCGAGGACTTCGAACACAGTATAGTTAAATAAAATCAAGGCGGATTGTATCATAATTTTTATTAATATCTAAAAACTTTTTAAATCATCATCAGGTTCACTTCTCATAATATTAGAATAATCAAAAAACTTACACTTGCAAAATTTGTACATTTTAAATAATGACAATCGAATAATCATTGTGATATAAAGTAAGTATACTTAGGGAAACAATGAATATTATAAATCGACTATATTACATTTAGGTACGGGTTGTTTTAAGAAGCTGTTATAACATTACTCAAATCTTCAAAATATTTAAAAAATATATACAAATTCCGACGAGAACCGAATCTTACTCAAAAACCCGAAGCGATTGCACTGTACATAATATTATGGATAGTCACACTAAAGTAACGCTCCCTTGATATTATTGATTTTAGTAAGTACAAGCTGATAAGTAATTGTTAAGTTAGGTTTAATACTTATAAACTTTTTAGCAAATTTATTTTAAACGTCCTTTAAAATATCAATTTAATTGTCAATTTTTCAATGTAAGCCTCCTTTTCAAAATAAGTCCTCCACAGATTGCGACCAGTCATGCTTTTATTTTTTTATACATAAGGAAGTTCTATAGCAACTTCTTTCTAATAAGTAGAAACGTACTCAGAGGTACTTTACTTACAAAGGTCATGTTTACTTTTAGTTTTCGACGTTATTAGAACGAATTTTCATATTGCTAAGTCCAGAAATGTGATAATATCCATACAAACTTCACCACTGTATTTTTCATGAAAGTAGTTCAAATAATTTCTGAAGAGCTTAGTATGAACAAACATTGTTGCTTTTGTGATTTATATCGTTGTATTTATATTTTCTGTGTACTGTTTCTATAGAAGTTGTTCGCTGCAGAACATAATCGAGTGCGGCGAGTCGTGACAGTGTCGTCCTCGTGAGTAGCGGGACGAGCGCTGCACGATCTGCTCTTACAATTATTGTGTCTGTAGGATTTTTAAATACTTTACGAAATATTTTTAATTCAAATTTTTAATTTAATTTTTATAAAAAAATTAATTTAAATTTTAAATTATTATGTATGCATAGTTATTGTATGATCCAATTTACCAATATCAAATATAAATACCATGATAACCTGTAAGTACGTTATATATTTACCACGTTTTGTGAGACAGCGAACGTTCTCTTTCGGCAGAAACTTCGTTTCATTCGACACCGATATAAATAGCGACTTATTGATTATATAACAATATTCTTCCTGGATTCCATCGCTAAAACCTAGTTTAAATGCGTACGCGCGCGTGCAGCGTTGCGTGGATATAAATAAATTGCACGCACAATTTATTTTAATAAACGCTGGAACCATTTCCGTGGTACGTCCGCGTTCGTTGAATAGGAGAATCAAATAGTAAAGCCCAGGCCGCGGCGTAGGGCAGAGGGTGGCGTGGCCTGGCGGGGCGGGCGGCGCGGGGCGGGCGGCGCGCGCGCTTCTGGCGGCCGTATTTCATTCAGTTAATCGAATTATCCACCGTAGAAGAGAAATGCCGCCAGGCGCGCTCTTCTATAAGTCTATTTACATGGCTTTTATTAAACGATTTGCTGTACGCATAAATGAGAAATGATCGTACTTTATTTTAATGTTCCGTATATATACAATTGTTTCTGAAAAAACATATTTGTTTCCAAAAGATATTAAAATACATACATACATTGCCGTATTACATCGTCTAAAAGTGTAAGCCTTCACTTGAAAGAGGAGAGTAGCAACAGGTCTATTTACATGGCTTTTATTAAACGATTTGCTGTACGCATAAATGAGAAATGATCGTACTTTATTTTAATGTTCCGTATATATACAATTGTTTCTGAAAAAACATATTTGTTTTCAAAAGATATTAAAATACATACATACATTGCCGTATTACATCGTCTAAAAGTGTAAGCCTTCACTTGAAAGAGGAGAGTAGCAACAGGTGCTGACGTGTGGTTGTTTGCAGGCAAAGTGGTGTGCGGCGCGTGCGGCGGCAAGTGCAGCGGCGAGGTGCTGCGCGTGTCCGACAAGTACTTCCACATGGCGTGCTTCACGTGTCGCACCTGCTCCGCGTCGCTCGCTCGCGGCGGCTTCTTCTGCAAGGACGGACACTACTACTGCCCGCAGGTCTTCATTCTCATCTCGTATTCTATGTACCGGTATCATGTCGAGTCGTGCCAAATGTCACCAAATTTATAGAATAATGTGAATGCACGCATGTAAATAAAACAATGAGAAATAGAGTGTGTCAAAGGATTTTCATCATCATTTTAGATACAGGTGGCCCTAACATCTTCCAACTTCTGTTAGTATTGATAGCTTTCCACAACTAATTTTCTTTGACCAGATGTTCGTATGTAGTTTTACTTATAGATTCGAAATAAGTTGATTTTTATGTCAATTTTTACGAAAAATATTGTACCTGTTAATTGGCACAGACTCGATTAGGTAATAACTTGGTATGGTATAAGAACACACTTAATATTCCCTTCTCCGTCGCTAAATTCAGTACATTGGGTATTTTAGACTTTATGTTACTTCGGCGAATCTAATGCAAAATTTAATCACATTTTAAAAAACCGTTTGCAGGACTACCAACGCGCGTTCGGCACTCGCTGCGCGGCCTGCAACCAGTACGTGGAGGGCGAGGTGGTCTCCGCGCTCGGCAACACCTACCATCAGAAGTGCTTCACTTGTGCAAGATGCAAGTGAGTGTACTTATCTTTTATATCTACTTGTATGTCTAAGACTTACGAGGATGAGGTGTTCTCTTCATCATTATATGTTGTTTTGTCTGTGTTGCGTAGACGCGCCTTCCCGTCGGGTGAGAAGGTGACGTACACGGGCAGCGAGGTGGTGTGCGCCGCGTGCACCGGCGTGCCGCAGAAGCACACGGCGCGCGCGGCGCGCTCCCCCGCCGCGTCGCCCCCCACGCCCGCCTCGCCCGCCTCGCCCGTGTCGCCCGTGTCGCCCGTGTCCGACAGAGAGAGGGACAGAGAGCAGAGACAACCTGACCCTAATGGTGAGTACGGAACACAACACTACGCACAGGTGTAAAGCCGGTACCCATTGACGTCTTCCAGTGCCAATGTATAGTGTTTAGAGACAGGGCGGAAGGTACAGAACAGTGTTTTAACAATAAGTTCCATCTGCCTGGAGAGAAATTGCGGCTTATTTGATTATTCTCAATTAATATTAGGTACTTTTCACCTTTTTACCTTCTCTATTGAGGATTTTCGAAAGTAATCTATGAATGTTATGATTTTTTCTAAAAAAGTTATGAGTGTGCTAAAGCACCGCCCGATTACAAAATTTTAACAAAAACAATCTGACAGTGGCAGTGTAATTGCTTCCGCGTCTATAGATTAAGTAAACAATAAAATTTTGTGGCCGCTTGGTTTTAATTTCCACCCTACATTAGTGCGAAATGAGAGCGAGCATCTACAAGGGCACTCGCCCTCGCGCACTAAGCCTCGCTTGTAAACCACATATGAGAAGATTAAGGCGCTCGGGCGGACGAAGGTCGCTCCACACTGTTTGGGAAAGTTCCAAATGAAGCCAAGAGTTCAACGATTGCTTTATGTGTAACAACAAAATGATAATAGTGAAAAGTGTTTATTTTAGTCAATAATATAATTGCATTTGCAATTTCCTTTTACGTTGTGCGTTGTTCACACTCTACATCTACAATCTACACATACATCTTTTTAACGTACGTTTTGTATGTCCGGATCATTTAAGTACTGTGTTATGTTTTTCTTAGTTGCAGTCATTTTTTGTGCATTATTTTATTGTAACGTATTTTATGACATACAAAGAACCTAATAAAATATTTTTCGCCGTCATCTTTCGGTCACATTTAAAGTCATATATTATTTCAGTATATACTATATAAATCGCCTACAGATAAATTTGAACTTGTTACCATGGCATCAGGCATTGCATCAGTTGCGCGTTTTAACTGCGTCGCAATATCATTAGTTTTGAGTGTTTTAATTATACACTCGCGTATACGAGACGCGCGTGTGTGTGTACACACACACTGCCCTAGGCATCCGTTTATGTTACTTTTATGTTGTCGTATGATTTGTTTTTATTATTCAGAAGTTTATAAATCAAATTTCAGTGGCATTTTAACGACTTTTGCCTTTAATGGCTTTTAAATCCTCAAGTTTTACTGTTTTAAGACACGTTTCCCGAGGGCCGGCGGAGGCTGGCGGCGAGAGTCTTACAAGTTCACGGTCATAAGATTACTTTGTTTAGATTAGTGTATGAGAATGTTTGCGAACATTATCTGTATTCAGTGCTTAGGAAACACGACTCGACTTAATTGACAAAAAATGTACGTATTATGTAAATATGCATGATTTGCTTATCGTTACGTTTTTGCACATGTAGTTTTTATAACAAGCTAAAGTTACACTTTGAACACAATATGTTCAGATTGCCCGGTGTCGGGTTTCTTTAGTAACGCTAATAGCGCGAACGCTTGTGTTCGACTGCAGAGTGCGCGGGCTGCGGGCAGGAGCTGTCGGAGGGGCAGGCGCTGGTGGCGCTGGAGCGCCAGTGGCACACGTGGTGCTTCGCGTGCGGCGAGTGCGGCGCCGTGCTGCAGGGCGAGTACATGGGGCGCGCCGGCGTGCCCTACTGCGAGCGCGACTACCAGCGCCTCTACGGCGTGCGCTGCGCCTACTGCCAGAGATACATCTCGGGGAAGGTGCTGCAGGTAACCAACTGAATATTACTTTATTGACTCTTTACCGTAAATATTAAAATATTTTCGCATTGATGAAAACTTCTGTTTTGAAAATCGTTTGTACCAAGCGCGGGAAACAAACCGAAGAACTTGTTCTTATATTGTGATGTGTTATTATTACGACACAGCTCGCAGACTATCAGTATGTAGTGAAATTGTACACAACGCTCAAAACAAGTTTAGTGGCAAAGTGTAAGGTATATCTTTAGTATATTAAATGAAAACAAAGAACAATCAATTCGGGCAATAGACTTCCCAAACAGTGCAGCGTCCGTCGGCGGTCCGCGCAGCTGCCGTCAATGACTCAGGCAGGTTATCAACGCAATGTATTCGCATTGTGTCAGTAACTCTACCAAATCGACGCTCGACCTTACTAAGATCTACAGCAAAGGAAATAAGTATCAGTTTGCTTTGCATATCGTTAGCTGGCGACAACAAAGCGCGCGCGCCGCGCTGCGTTTTCATTGAACCGCTACGTCTTAATCGATATGTAGTCACGTGAGGTCGGAAGCAAATGACACTTTAATAAGTAAAAAATATATTGTTGCTAGGTTTTTAATTATTGTTTAAAGTTGTTGTTAGTTTTTGGTGATCTTAAGTTTTAACAGAGGTTTAAATATTAATTTTGATGAAATATGGAAATCTTATTGGACTCCATTTGTGTATCACAATAAAGTTATATACACAAACACAGACACAAACACAAACCGTACGAGTACACATACAGTAAGGTACATTCATTTGCTACTTTAACTTATTAAATGTTTATTTTGAACATTTATAAAAAAATAACAATTTTATTTCGTATTCCACATTTCTATGATGTAAGACGTATTGCTTTAGGCGTTTTAGTTATATACATACACTACCGATTAAAAGTTTGAGACCACTAATTAAAACTTTTGTTATCAGTAAATATTTTAAAAAATATTGGTTATAAATAGTAATCTGAACACCTGACAGAACAATTGTCAGAAATTTATTACCTGATTCTCAAAATATGTTTAATGATTTTTTTAACCTTTTAGCATTAGTCTGGTCATTTACGAATATCCACAGTTGTCTGATTTTGTGGTTACGACAGTCAAGACATTACTAAATTGGAAAATGTTTTGGAAATTAGTGTTGAAACAAGATCAGCGATCGTTGTTCTCCACAACGAAGGCAATCTGAACGTCAGAGAGCGAGTCAGCTCAAGTTATCAAAGACTTATGTCCATCGCAGTTTTGTGTGCTACAAGCAAACTGGCAGTAATCAAGATTGTCATTGACTGGCAGTAATGAAGATCTCTGGGAAACCAAAGGTTACAACTTTCTTGTGAAGATAAATTTACTGTAGTGATCAGCAAGCGGAACGGACGTCTGACAGCCCCAGAAATTCGTATAGAAGTCAACAGATCAGGGGAAAAATCAGTATCTACAGTGCAGAGACGAGTGCAAGACGCCAAGTTGTTTGAACACGTTGCTGTGCGTAAACCTCTGTTAAAACCGCACAATAAAGAGAAACGGATTCGCTTTTCGAGACTGGACCGAAGAAGATATCAGAAAAGTTCTTTGAAATGAAGATTCACAATTTGAAGTTCGGGTCAAGAAGGAAAATTGTCCTCCGACGAAGAAAAGATAATGCTGCAGTGAGTAGCGCCGACTGTCAAGCACAGCACAATGACAAACGAAAGATTTAACAAAGCGTTTGCGTTATGTGGCTTGTGGGGTGCAGAGAGTGGTGTGTGAAGGCACTCGCAAGTCATTTGTCTAAAAGTTTTTAAGTAAGCCAAAACAAAAATATTACATATATGTAAAATATAGTTAATGTATTAAGTATTGTTTATAGTGTGTTTAGTGAGTTTTTCACATTCAATGAATAACAACTTTTCATGTAATTCTTATGTTTGGGAACATTTTCTCAAATCTGATGATGGTTAACTGCAAACTCTGAACAATGCAATAAAATACTTAAAACCATTTCTATGTCAATAAAAGGATTGCACATGCATTTGTAATCTAAGTAATGTGTAGAAAATTTAAGCATAAACCAGCTCGAAAGTGCAGCTATGTAGAAGATAGACTTTTATTTTTTTACAGTCGGCAGTGGCTCTATTTCGGGCATGTTGGCGGATGCCTAGTTTTCCATAAAGTTTTAACTATCTTGAGTTTTATTTGTTTCCTCTTATTTTTTTCATAGTGGTTTCAAACTTTTGACCGGTAGTGTATATGTACGTTACTATTTGGTTTGACATTTCATTGATATGAATTGTTTGTTAGTTTCTATTCGCAATGTTACATCTATTTTTTTAGGCTATCATAACGCAATGGGACAACGTCCGTCACCGTCAACGTGACTGATTGGGGGTTCGATTCCCATTCGGAGAAAGATTATATTGAAAATTATTTTTTATTTCTTTGCTCCGGTCAGACAAAGCGCCACGTGGTGTTTGCCACTCAACACGCAATGGCTCTATTTCGGGCAATCAAAGGAGTGTCGTGACACTAGGTCGTGTTCAATAATGATAGTTGTGTGAACGACGCGCAGGCGGGCGACAACCACCACTTCCACCCGACGTGCGCGCGCTGCAGCAAGTGCGGGGACCCGTTCGGCGACGGCGAGGAGATGTTCCTGCAGGGCGCCGCCATCTGGCACCCGCGCTGCGGGCCCGCGCCGCACGCGCCGCTCGACCTCGAGCGCGCCTCCTCCGAGCTGCAGGTACGCGCGCACCACACCGCACCGCCCGCCCCGTAGCATGCGCATTAGTGACTTTATTGTTATTATTTTGTTTATTTTGGTTATCATTTTATATGTTATTGCCTGTTTCCTCACCTCTTGGCGGTCCGGAGTAACTCCTGACGTGTGGTTACTGTGCGCCGCCGAGGCCCGCCCGCCGCACCTCCGCTCACGCCGTTGTGTTTCTCGTTGTACAGTTCTCGCTGCGCTCGCGCACGCCCAGCGTCAACGGCTCCTACTGCAGCCCCTACAGTAGCTTGACCAGGAAGGTCCGTGATTTTTATTTGCCACTTTTTATTCATTTTCAATGCCCGTAGATTATTATTTTAAACAATATATTTTTTAAATTTTAATTAGTAATAACAATTCATTTGTTACATTTATGGACATATATAGATGTGTTATTATTTAAAAATATGGAGACTTGTAGGAAAGTACAATTATTTTTTTATAAATTTATATTTAAAAGTCATCAGTAAAACTGAATTTCTGAAATAATAAATGTTGTTCCATCGTACCCGTGCACTCGGTTGGCGCGTCGATGTTTCCAATTTGAGTATAGATGTCAAAAACATAGCCACGGAATACGAATACAACATAAAGTTGAGTCAACGGTGTGTGTCGCAGTACGGCTACCGCGCCGTGTCGCCGGGCCTGGCGCTGCGCGAGTACCGCGACCGCTCGCGCTCCGACACCGTGTCGCCGCACCGCATCACCACCTACAGCTACCTCGCCAGCGAGCCCGCCACGCTGCGCCGCCTCGTGCAGCCCTACGACCGCCCGCCCGCCTCGCCGCACTTCCACCGTCCGCCCTCGGCCGCGTCGCACGCGTCCTCGCGCCCGCCCTCGCGCGCCGCCTCGCGCCCGCCCTCGCGCCCCGCGATGCGCGCGCTCGTGGACACGCTGCGCGCCGAGACGCCCTCGCCGCGCGACGCGCTGCCGCCCGACGAGGAGCCCGTGGAGCTGTCGCACTACCCGGCCGCGCGCAAGCCGCCGCCCGGCGCGCTGCCCACCATCGAGCGCGACGACTTCCCCGCGCCGCCCTACCCCTACTCGGACCCGGAGCGCCGCCGCCGCTGGTCGGACTCCTACCGCGGCCTGGACAGCGACGACGACGCGCCCAACGGACACGCCGACGCGCCCGACGCCACGCACGCGCGCCAGGCGCGCGAGCTCGCCAAGATCGAGAGCGGCATCGCGCAGGTCTTCCTCAAGGAGGTCAAGGAGAGGGAGAAGCTGCAGCAGTGGAAGAAACAGAACCTCGACCCCAGGAACGCGAGCAGGTAAGCGGCGACCTCCCGGCGACTCTCGCGAGTGCGTCCCTCGTGCCTTGTCTCACTGCGCTTGCCCGCAGGACGCCGAGCGCGGCGCGGGAGGCGGGCGCGCGCCTGCGCTACTCGTCGCCGCTGGGCGCGTCGCCGTCGCGCTCGCTGGACCACGCGCGCGCGCCCGACGCCGCGCCGCCGCACCCGCACCTGCTGCCCTCCTACAACGGTGAGTCCGCACCGCTTCCCTCTGTCGAGCACAACCGCTACTAACCAACCGACGCCCGTAGCGTTCTACTAGCGGGCGCGTGGCCCGTCACCGACGGTGTACACGTCTAACTGTGTATTTAGGCTGAGCTTGGTTGGTTCACCGCCGCTCATTGCGAGGGATTTAACATTAATATTGTCCATTTTTATTATGTTTTGTTATCTCTTTGACTAATTCTTGTATGACTATCGCCACAAATATTTAAAACGTACGAGTTGAGTGCGAGCGGAGCGGCGCCGGTGTGTGGACGCGGGAGGGAGACGCGAACGCGGAGGAGGGCGCGGCGAGGTGAGGCTCATGCACTCCGCTGTACGCCGCCGGTACGAGTCCCCTTGCATGCGGAACTTGCGAGGCGGTATTTAAAAGCGAACGGTGTGATTCAATGGGGCTTCGATGCAGCTTTTAGATTTAGATGTTCGAGTCTGTGTGAGTTATGTGTTCCCACTGTAGCCTGCACGAGTGTACTTAGCGTGCATTTGAAACAATTATGAGCGCGCCCAATTGCACTGTGATAACTCATCATACTAACGCATGTGCTTCACTAATGCGCTTCATATTTACTTATATGTATGTATATTTAAATGTACTGTATAAGAATCTTACTCTACGCAATCGATAAATGTGTTGTCATGAATACGATGTTTATTTAAAAGATATTTCGTAAATTTCAAAAAATGAACATTGAAACAATATTAAATATATACAATTAAGCATTTTGTATCGTCTGTTGGTCGCATGAGTACGACTTGACCTTATTCGAGTCTACATTACACAGTTAAATATGACTACTACTAAGAAATATCCACCATCGAGTAACACGTGTGTCGCTCGGTATCATTCAATTTTTTTGCAATAGTCAAGTTAGTGAGCGACGTTTGATGGTGAATAATTCACAAGGGAACATCACTACGTATTTTCAATCAACAATTAGCTTACAATTTGTGTAACGTCTTAGTTTGTGTTCAAGCAAATATTGAAGCATAGAAAATACATGGTGTGTGTGTGTGTAGCGTTAGGTGTAGTGTACATGTGTGTGAGTAGCGCGGTTTAGTGACGTGCGTGTGTGTCGTAGCGCCGCACGCGCCGCGCGCCGCCGCCGCGCGCTCCAGCACGCTGCCCGCCGCCCTGCGCGCCTGCAATGTGAGTGACCCCCCCTTACCCCGCACGCGCCTCCTCCCCTCCCGCCGATGAGCCCCACCGCGCCGCCCAGGTAGGTCCCGCGCCGCAGGTAACTGGTAAGGCACTGGCCGCTCGGCTCCGCTCCGCCCCGCTCCGCTCCGCTCGCTCGTGGCGGGCTCGTGGTGAGGTAGTCGCGTGTTGCAGTGGTGTCGTCGCTGCGCGCGGCGCCGCGCCCCGGCTACGGGCTGGCGGCGCGCTCGCACACCTTCTCCTCCAGCACGGCGGTGAGTGTGTCCGAACATCTCCCCTCATTTAGATGACCCTCTTTCAGTCCGCGAATTCCCAAATACCAAAATATATGCGTTTAATTCCTTTAAAATATTTTCATTTAAAGTGTTAAAAAAATCAAGATCTTTTAATCTCTTCTTGTTCGTTATGATCCTTTCAAATATGAATGCCTAAGTTATATTGCTTCCTTTTGCTTCCTCCTCATCGAGTTGTCCCTCTCACAAATGTCCTCGTTCTGTCGGTTAATCCACATTTAGTATCAACTGAGACAACGCACTTTGTTTTCCCCTCTTTAATTTCAAAATCATAAGTACGCTACAAACTGAATATTTTTTTATTATTTCAAAAGTATCAGGCCACTATTCAGTAAAATATCCTCTTAATAAGCCATTTTTTTTATTTTTTCCTTTACAAATAAGTTCATTATATTTTATGTTTCCAGTTAGCGTGACTGATCGCGTGTAAGTCACCGCTACTCGTAGTAACAAAGTAGTCTGAGCGCAGCCGACTGTCCAATGTGTCCAAACCGGGCAAAAAGTGGAGAGTGATGTCTCTCAGCACTAGGTTTTCTCTGTGTATGTTGATATTTATAAATGAATATGACGTAAAACATGTGTGTGTTGTGGTGTGTGTAGGGCGACTTCACGTTCAGCGGCATCTACGACAAGACGCACAGCACAGACTTCAGCAGCGGCAAGTCAGACAGTGAGTACACATATATGTCTCTACATGGAATATATGTGGGAAAAAGTATTAATGGGCTTAATTATTAACATAATAGAATAATACGTATGTTTGTTTGTCTGCGCGTATTTTACAGATAATCTCGGAAACGGCTTTACGGATTTTAATTTAGTTTTCACTCTTATATTTTGGCAACTTTCGCTTAACACACAGAGTTTGTTTTATGTCAATTGGTTTTAACGGTTATATAAATAAGAAATTTTCATACATTTAAAGTGTAGTTCTACAAAATTGCTACAAAACATAGAATTCATAATTTTAAAGAATTCTTTAAAGCAACTTTCTCACGCCACTGTTTGTTTTTACTATTATTGTGATTACTGAATCTTTATACTGTATTTTGAGGCGCCAATAAAAATTATATTATATCCTCACTCGGAAAGCTCTTGATAAGTATAAGTTGTAGTGGAATTTGTTCTCTTCACCTGAAAGAGCTGCGGTTTGTTTGTGGCTCTCAGTAGAAGTGTCTCCTACCACGGTGGTAGCTTGACGTAGGATTCAAAAGAGCCTGTGATAGTGTCTTCAAATAAACAGTGTTTTAATATTTATGTCACAAGGTGCGTTCGGATGTAACTAAAGTATTGTGATAGATCATGCTCGTATCTCAAATCCATTGAGCCTGTATTAATAAAAATAGAGACATTACCGTTGTACTATATTGTCTCATGTGTTGTGCGCGCTGAGTGCAGTGCGGACGGATCTCTGCAGTGAGTAGTGCCACCGCCACCTTCATTACCACATCACCACCTCCACGCGCCATCATACATTGCTAGAAGCGTTTACAATTTCGTTACAATTGCTAATATAATATACATATAAGTATTTCGTTTACCTCTTGACCCCCTCGTCCCCACGCCCCGCACTCGTCCTCTACGCATCTCTACCTCACGGCATGACCGCTTCGCCTCGCCGAGTAGAGACTCCTCTTATATCGGAACATTTCCATGTATTTTGGTTGATCGTTTGATACAGCTTACTTCAGTGTTTATAAGTACGGTCAAACTTGTAATATTAAAACGTTTAACATTTCAGTTTCTGCCGGCTCTATCACAGACGTGGATAGAAGTGCTGTGGTAAGTACTGCTTCGTTATTTGTTAGAACATTAAACCGGTAAAATTATATTAATATGGGACAAGGTAGGTTTACAGTACTATATTGCATATGTGTGGGAGTAACCTTTCAAAACATATCTTACAAGTGTCACACTTTGGAGTGCTACGACATGTTTTACGATTTTTCAAAGAATTAGCTGACATTTGATGTTTCGATAATATGTTAGTGTTGTTTCAAGCCAAGGCTAACAAAATATTTTTTGGTGCACAGACGACAGACGGAGGCGTGGTGGTGCGCGGCGGCGGCGTAGTGTCAGCGGCGGCGGGCGGCGCGGGTGTGGGCGGCGGGGTCGCGGGGGCGGGCGGCGTGGGCGCGCGCGGGGGCGGCGTGCGGCGCTCGCTGCCCAACATGGCGACGTCACACCTGCTGCACGAGCCCGCCAAGCTCTACCCCTACCACCTGCTACTCATCACCAACTACCGCCTGCCGCCCGACGTCGACCGACTCAACCTGGAGGTATAATACTAATATTTATAATAATTAAGTAAAAAAGCTCATTTTAAATGAACTATTTTAAACGGATTAATACCGTACATTTTGATATTCGAAAATATATTTTTAAAAACCTGACGCTTGTGAATAGTTAACAGTAGTCCGCGGTCACACTTGCGAGTAGACTGAGGTGGCCTTTGTCTGTTGGTTGATACAAAAATTAATTATATCAATCCACCGCTATCTGTTAACGCCATCTTAATTGCATCGCGTACTGTCCTTCATACTTGCACCGGGGCAGTACGCGAGGCAATCAAGAAACAGATGGCGTTAGATTCATATTCATATTTGTTTTTAAGAATGTATTTTCGAATTCCAAAATATACGCGATTGATCCGTTGAAAACAGTTTCATGTAAATTGTGTACATACATTTTGTGCACCAACTAAATGTTTATAAAGTTCCATCGAAAAATAGTGTCATGTGTAATGTGTCAAAATATAAGATCTTTGATTTTTAAACACAAAAAAGCTTCTTCTAAATTTTATTTTGAAGTTATTTAAGGCAATTTTAATGTTACTTCTTTGAATTTTAACATCGAAAGTGTTCAAAAATGTCAGCTAGCCCGTGGCCCGTGGCCTATATGTAGCCCGTGTGTTGCAGCGCCACCTGTCGGACGCGGAGTTCGAGGCCATCCTGCAGATCGGGCGCCAGGACTTCTACCGCCTGCCGCAGTGGCGCCGCAACGAGCTCAAGCGCCGCGCCAGGCTGTTCTAACGCGCGCACTCGCGCCCCGCCCCGCACCCCCCCGTGCCCGACCCAACCCGCGCCGCGCGGGTTGTCGACGTTTCACTGTTTCTTATTTCATTTTCTACAGAACATAATTATGTATAACCGATTGTTTGTGCCGCATGGTGTTCTGGAAGATTCTAAAGCGCCGCGTCCGCGAGCGCGAAGGCGGGTTACGTAGTGACCGCTCCCTAGGTGTATTTAATTAATTATAATAATATATCGATGCCTTGTTGTATGTATAGAAGAGATATATGTGTGCGTGTGCGTGTGCGTGTGCGTGTGCGTGAGCCGCTAGTGAGTTTGTCGTCCACTGACACGTCTCGGGCTTATTGTGCAACAGTAAGTCGACCACGGTCACAACTCCACACACAAACCCGACCACTATGTACAATTTCAACGACAAAACGTACATGTGGGTACGTACGAAGCTACCTTTGGATATTATTGTATTCTAGAACATATCACACATTTGTACACAAAACAGTTTAACTATCTATGTCTGTAATATGTAACACATATCGGTGCAGTTGGTTCCAGAGACACCACACAGAGATGCGAGCAAATGTTCCTAGACATGTGTGCGTGTGAGAGAGTGTGTGCGTGTGAGTGCGTGTGCGTGTGTGTGCTTACTTGTAATTATTATTACTATGTTGTTTTTAATTTTATTATCGCCAGATGTTAACTCGTTTGCAATGTACGGGGAGGCGAGGGGGCGAGGTAGGGGGAGGGGGGAGAGGAGCAAGATAGGAGGGGAAGGTGGAGGGTGTCTAGTTCGTTACCATGTGAGTGTGTGTGTGTGCGTCGCCGCGCTAGTGTGTAGGGTATTTATGTGCTATTTCAAATAAATTAATATATTGAATATAGGTGTAAGAGTAAGGCGACGCGCCTCCCCCCGCTCTACTGCTCCCCCTCCCCCGCTGGTCCCCGGGTACGGGATACACTTTGTCTTAGACGTCACTTACAATATATGTTTGTTACATATTGACATTGTATTACTTATATATGTATTTTAATTTTTGTACAACAGCTTTGTGTATAGAGTCGCGTGTCGCGAGTCGAGTATACGTGAAGTGACGACGCCGCGACAGTTACTCGACTACTGTACTGCACTGTACTGTACTGTACTGTACTGTACTGTACTGTACTGTACTGCACTGTACTGTACTGTACGGTCGGGGAACCGCTTCATGTATACTCTAGTTTTAGTTGTAAGAAGTCAACTTGCCGATGTATAATGAATAACATACAAAGTATTGACAAGAACCTAAATATATATAAATACTATAAAAGAAAAAAGTAGACGAAACAAACAATATGAACATATTTATTTAAGACCATTATTATATTTATTTGTGTGCGGCGGAGCTCGTCCGCGTCGCATGAGGCCAAGCTGAAGCAATTTTGTCAGTGATTTTTAAAGCGAAGACTATGCTTAAGTAATAAAAATTGCATTTCACATTTCGAGTTTGTTTCTTTTGATCATTCATTAATACTTTCGGAATTACTATTCCTTCTGTAATGTTAAAAGATTACAGACGCACGCCGTCGGCCGTAGTGAGGACCACCAGTGACACAGGGCCATAAACTACACCCACAGTTTGACCCAAAATATATATTTATTGTTTGAAATTACTTTTGAATGTATATTTGAAATTAAAAGCACATCAAATGAAATGTTTATTTATGCCAGAATTTAACGGCGTCGTCGTCGACTCGCGCGCTCTAATTGTACTTGCAGAAGGATTCGTACAAAGGAACCACATCCCCTGAAAGTGAAACATCAATGATACATATGTTTGAATGTGTCATACGGTGAATAAGTATAGCAGCACACATAGCAGAGCGGATATACGTACTGAAGGTGTAGCCGTACCTCTCGGTGCAGTCGGGGCTCATGACGCTGCACACCGACTCGTGCACCACCCACTTCGAGCAGATGATGTCCGCTCTGGGGACGGGACGCGCGACACGACGAGTTAAATATAATCAAAATCTACTTATCAAATATATCAAAAGAAGCGTCTACACGTACACACGAGTAGATACCTCCTAGCTCATGTTGCGTTACGTATGCGTTACGTATGCGTTACGTATGCGTTACGTATGCGTTACGCATGCGTAACGTATGCGTTTTAAAAGTAGGCAAAAACCAATACTTGACTGATGCTCTGAAAAGGCAGGAGTCTGTTGAACGTATACTCCATAGTATACGCTCACCGGCACTCTGCTAGTGTCGCCCCTTACTTTATGATCTCCCAGCAGTTGAGGAGCTCGCGCAAGCACACGGTGCTGTTGAAGCCGCCGCGGTGCACGAGGTCCATTTGGATGTACTGGAAACTCTTCGAGACGTCGTCGAAATATTGGCCGGATACAGAAACGCTGTTCTCTAAAATAAATACTTGTAAATATGTATTTCCCTATTCGTGCCTCACTTTTTCGTCTATAGTTTCCTACTTAAACAATACATTATTTATAATGAAAACAAAATGTATACATTTATGTGTAGTGGTCAAGAATACTCACTGTGTATTATGTACGCCGCTGTAACGACACATAAACAAACGAATACCTTCATGTTACTAAAACAAGTATAAGGTGGGGTGATTCCTATGTTTCACGATAAGAGTCTGCAAGCCGGCGCGGACTGCGGCGACTTGAGGACCGGCAAGTGGCAAGTCATCAGTCACGCTCCACGGTACTTGCGTCCAGTCCATTACGGGCAGCGCGCACCGTGACATGAGTAGTTACGATATGGATTTCTGTAAATATGTATTGTGTGATATTTTGACTAACTTACTAAGATATTAATTTTCGACGTAACTTTATAGATATATTTTTTATTTCATTGGAAAATGAGCGTTAAAATATTTCTTTTTTATTCTAAAGTGTGGAATAATAGTTTATGACATAGTAAAACAAGTAACAGACTTATCCGTTACTTTTGGATTCACCGTTCGTAAAATATTTTAATATTTTCTATCTAAATAGTTGATAAAATTTCGCGTTAGGTTAGAAACAAACAGTTGCACAATATTTTAAGATCTTTGTAGGAAAACTTCTGCAAACAATACAAGTAACAAATTTGTAAACTTGTACAAATGATGACAATTTGTAAAATTGTACAAATGATGCGTTTAAAGTTACTAACTAACTATAAGGAGGTCAGTAACCTTAGTTATTTTTTGTGATACAAATTCTCAGCCATTTTTTGCAGGGAGCGCACACACTGTCAGGCTCGTGCTCGAATGATGTACTGTCTCTACGAAACTACATGGAAATAAAACAGTCGTAGTGTAAAACTACGCACAACATAGAAACATCTGCCCTCACTGCAGTATAATGATGAGTTTGCAATCAGAGGAACTGTGAGCAGCTATTGATGATAATCCATAATATAAAAGTAAACTATGTTTAAAAAGGTGACTTCAAAAAATGATCAGTAAAAAATAATTTTGTAAAGATTTCATTTAAACACATCTTGTAAACCAATGTTAACAAAATGACTATGTAGTATTGTTTGGTTTTGTTCCCAACTCTCAATAGGTTTGAAGTGGGTGGCGAGCCAAACGAATTATAAAATAAGACTTACTGTTGATTATTCGCAGTTAACCACGAAAATATCAGTACCTACCAAGACTTAAGTACTAATGGTCGAGGGGAGATATATGTATGTATGTATATATATATATATATATATATATATATATATATATATATATATATATATATATATATATATATATATATATATATATATACTACTAATTTAAATATGTAAAAAGAGTCGTGAAAATGATATCGTCAAAATAACAATATAATTATAAAACCAAAACTACTGGGCCTGAGACCCAACTGGAAATGATTTTCACAGGACCAAATGGCAGCCTTACTGCATCGAACAAAAAAGAATCACGTTAATCGGTCCAGAACTTTCGGCGTAATAGGTGTACATACATAAAAAAGATACCGGTCGAATTGATAACCTCCTTCTTTTAGGATGTCGGTTAAAAATAATATAATAATACATTATTCTATTTGTAATTTTAATGTGGGCCTATACAACACGAAGTTCATGATTTATTATATGCACTAAATTTAAGAAAAGAAACGAATATTCTTCATTTACTTACACTAGCGTCGACTTGTGTGACGTGTGTGTAATACACACTGTACTTCCTGACTAACCGCTACGAGGGATCGAAACGTAAAGCTAAAAAAAAATTTAGTAGCAATTTTTAATTACACACCACTACAGCTCGGTATACCGAAAATCGCAGATTAGTGGCTCGATCGTATATATTTAGTATAAGAACGAGCGAGATTGTATTGTAATTCAGTTTAGTGGGCAGTCGAAAAGCAACTACGCTTATTACTGCTACAGGACCAGTTGGACTTCTTCTTTGATAGAGGGGAAAGCTTCAAAGCCGGATGCGTACACTCCCCTCCGTGTTGCTGTAAAATCTATATATTTGCTATAAATTCTCAATATATATATTTTATGCTGTCATATTGGAGTAAGAGTTGGCTCTATGTCGTGATACCTGTGAGTTTGATCCGCGCTTGTAATGATTTTGTATTTGACAAAAGTAACGTATTAGTTATATGAATACCGTCATCAATCCTCAATGGGACATTGACGCTGTGTGACGCGTGCTACAAATAAAATCAATTCCAAACCTCACACAAAATACAGTTTAATGATCTTTAATTCCTCAAACTTTGTCACGATTGATATAATTGTATAGCTTAAGTCAAAAGTTTAATGATTTTAATAAAAGTGCGTTCTTGTATATCGTTGGTTAAAAAATGTAATATTTATATTTGTTGTTTTTTTATTTCAAGCCAATTATGTTTCTTTGGTCCCTAAAATTAGTAGACTCCAATAAGCAAGTAAGAATGAAGAGATTATATTTGTATTAAATTGCTGAACGTCGGGCTGCAATCGAATGCAAGTGGAATGCAATCAAATAAGTAGCAGATATTAAATTCATTTGACTTTTTACAAATATTTAATCTTATTTGTTTTATTTTAATTTTTACACCATCCTTAGGAATTTAAATGTTGATACATTTTTCTCTTTTCTTTACTGTTAGAACATTGTAATAATTATTATGTGGCTACATTTAGATAATAAACGTTTGACTTATTAATTTAATTCTGCTAGTAAGTATGTTTATATTGACTTATTTTAAATGTTATTTGATTTTTTTAAGTAGTGCAATACAGACACATGGCCATTATAACTTATCTATGGGTATTCTTGATTATTAATCTGTGGAGAGTTTTTCTAAATTTTAATTTTTAGCGAATGGTAACCCTCTGCAGACTGCCGAGTGCCGCGCGTGTTAATCACATCGCACTTTTCGAAATCAATTTTGATCGTTCGTTCTTTCTAAATTTTAAATGACTGTGAAAAGAATAGTGCAGTGAAAATGACATTGATAAATTGGTAATAAGAAACCCATTCAAACCCCAACCAAATTAGTGTTAATTTCGCAATAAGTGTCAGTATTGTGTGATTATTATGAACTTTGAGGACTATGAAACCCTCCCGACCCAGAGCTCCATCACACACATGACCGCTGGTGCGATCGCGGGGGTGATGGAGCATTGCGTAATGTACCCTCTGGACTCAGTGAAGGTAAGCTCCTCACGGGGCGAAGGCCCTCGGCCTCGGCCACAGCGCTACTGCCCGTTGACAACCTAACCTAATCATACCGATGATAGTCCGCTCCGCTGTCTTGTTACGCCACCAATCTATTTCTTTTGGTTACATAAAAACCTGTCTGAGTTTAATATACCTATTAATTCCTTTACAATTTGTTACTGATGTACTTAAATGAATGAATAATGAAAGAAAATTTTATAACGATAATTTTCCAATCGAACGGCATATAAATTATATGCTTATAATTTCTACTTTTCCCTATATTTATAAGCATATAAAAATGTATTGTTGACATGGACAGCTGAATATTCCTTAGACCCCCTTATATCTAATGTTTATTCTAATTATATTTTGTTTTACAAATAAAACTAAAATAAATTTGTTATTTTGACATTTGTTGTTGCAGACGATTTTATTTCCTGTGACAATAATTATATAGTGTAAATATTGATTTGGACAATTGAGACAGTGACCTTGAGACCTTGGTTTACATTGGAACATTTGTATATATATTGTAGGACATAAGTTATTAAATTCAATTACAGGTTTCATATATAATACAACAGTATGTACAATAATTTTAAGCTCCTGTGTAATAGGTTTTCCTACTTTTTAAGATGTACTGTTTACTTTATATGTGAAATATAATTGTGTTAATACTTAAGTACTTCTAACTTGTGAACATTATTTTACCAATGTGACAGAATGATACATTGTTTGAGAGGAAATTAATTCAAATTGTTCTATATTAAGAAGCACTCAAATAACCAAACTATTGTTACTAAGATGACTAGCCATAAGTTATTCCATTAAATATAAATAACCTACAAAATATGTAGTTAACTAAACACTACTTAGAAATAGAAAAAGAAAATTGTGTAGTTGTCCATCAAATACCTTTTTAAGAATGTTATAATAATTATTTTATAAATTTACAATTTGTGTGTAACAGATAAGATAACATAACATTATCCGCCACTTCACATTACTACCAAATGTCTATTATGATTATACACAAGTCCATGTCACAAATTATTTAGTATACAGATAAGAAAATAAGGCTAATTATTTAATACGATTGTATAATAAGTTAAAATTTTATAATAATCATAAAAATTGTAATATAGATGGGTTCTAACCTGCGACACTTGGTTTCCAAGAAGCATGGGGTTGAATTCAAATTTTTATATGTTTTAAAGAATATTTTTTAATTCTTAATGTAGAATAACACTTTAGAAATAGTAACATATATAATAAGTTATCAAAGTAATTCCTCTAGTTTTTACAGAAAATTAGCAATAATGAATTCCTTGTGTCACCTTTTACACAATTATTATAAGAATAACAAGTACCAAGATACATTAGTGTAAAGTTTGTCGAGAGCTTATCTGAATTATTTTATTATGCTGAACAGTAGAATAAATAATAATTGTTAAGTAATAATTTTCCAGTTAATCCTAGTACTAACTAGTAACTAACACTTTATTAAGTTATGATTTTTTTATTTTATTTTATTTTAAAAAGACTAATATACAGTATAGAAGAATATATAACACTATATGTGTTATATATTCTTCTAATCATTGAGAATGAACAATCAAAAAGATTACATAACATATGTTATCTTTTTGATATCGTTTCCATTCTCCGAGCCTTATAATTCTTATATAAAATATTTATTTATTTTATTAAGATTTGCCCTGCGGTAAACAATAACTAAGTAAAATGTAAGTGAATAGTCATCAATAGACAATCTTGATATATTGATGAGGATGTAGTATCCTCTATGCCTACTCTATGTGTTTCTATCTCTAATGTATTTATTTATCAGCACATTTAATGTCCATATTTGCTAGTAAGAAAGACATGCAAAGCTATGTATTAAAGTAATAATTTCAGTTTAATTCAGTTTTTTAATCATTAGTGTTTGCAAAAAACAAACATTCAAAAAAATATCTTTTAGAAAACTTTTGTAAACAAATGCCATGTTATCCAAATCCCATGTTATCTGGCATAGCACTATATCATCATGATATTTGTATAAGAAAAAAGTCTTTGTATATCTTTTTACAAAAAGTATTATATTTATTACAGAGGGTGAGTATTATGCATCAGAGCAAAATAATCTGAGATAATCTAGTGTTAAGAGTCAGTTCTTTGGCTGCTTTCCACCTAAAATCGTAGCATTCCCAGTGAAGAGGCGAACTCAACTTCGCACATTATCTAACCAGAGTAGAGAAATGAAAATACATTTTAAATACAATCCTTTCCCTGAGGGGGAATCGAACTCACAACCAGTCGCTGTTACAATCTCATTCAGCGCCCGTGCGCTAAACGGCCTCACAATATGAAGAAACAACAATGTTTTTTGATAAGAATTGTTACAAACCTTGTTTCAAATTTAATTTCCTAAGCTCTATGGGATATAGAAAAATATTGTGAATTGTATTTGACAATCGTTTTTATTAGATTTGAACATTCTATATGAGAATGTAGTCTGCTTTGCACCCGCTCTGCCAGCACGCCTGTGTCAAGAAAGCAGTGTCGCAGTCGTCTGAGCCCTTCTTGGTGCCGCAAGCCCTCATCTTATCGGCGTGCTGCTGCAACTCGGGCGGCAGCACGGCCACCACCGCCTCCACGTCCACCGTTCCCTCCGACATCATGCCCGCCGTCTCCATCACGCACTTGATGTAGCACTTCAGCTTCGGGTCGGGCATCAAGTCGGCGCCGCCATTCACCTTGTCGATCAGAGCGATGTCGGCGCCGGTCTCGTCGATGCAGCCGTCTCTCAGCATCTTCGCCAGCTCCGCCAACTCCCCCTCTAGAGCTGCGGCGACGGCTGCTAGTGCTGCGACGACTGTACAGAATGTCACAAAGCTCTGCATCTTGGGAATTATTCTTTCACAAATGCAAATTTTTCATATTTTTTTCGTTTATATAGTAGCTTTCAATGTCATACACTAAGATTAACCACTGTTTTCTTTTGACATCGAAATTACACACATTTTAGTTTCAAATACTTAATTAAAAAAATATTGTTTGAGTTGTATTCTGTAATTTTTTAAACTTTTCTTGTTTATCATTGCATAAAATGAGCAGCTGTACGAAGTGCTTCGTCACCAAATTGTATGTTAGTAACATTGACATCGCTCGCGGAATAATTGTTGTGTACGGAAACGTACAGAATTTGGCGGAGAACGTATCTATTAAGGCTAGGCTAGGCGAGACTAGGCTAGGCACGGCCGACAGGTGTTGTTACGGCGTTCATGTGTGTCGGTTGTTGCAGACGCGGATGCAGTCGCTGCGCTCGGCGCACAACGGCAGCATCGCAGAGACATTCCGCTACATGGTGCAGCGGGAGGGACTCTTGAGGTACGCCGGCCGCCGCCTGTTGCCATCCTTACTTATAGAAAATTATAATTGCGTTACGCCTACTGTGCTGTAAATAGATACTGTACTGTAAAGATCATTTGTTAAAAGACATAATATGTTAAGGTACATGAATATCAGAAAAGTATCATAACTACTGTACTATTTGAATATGGTGTTATTATCATATGTATGTATATATTAGATGTATGTATGTATATATGTATGTATGTATATATGTATGTATGTATATATGTATGTATGTATATATGTACGTACGTGTGTATGCATGTATGTATGTACCTAAATATTGTCAGCTATTATAGCTTAGTGCTGGCACACTCGGCGTCCTTTGAGTGGAGTCGGCGCGCAGACGCAATACGTATTTCCAGAAATCTCCATCAATACTTAGAATTGTTATTATAAAATTCGTCTAATGAAGCTCGGGCCAAGGTTTACTGTACCCTACTGCGCCTCAGCGAGTCAGTTGTATTGTGTTATGACAAAGAGTCCCAATAAATTTGACCAAGATGTCGACAACATTTCCAACTCCATCCACCAATCCTAACATCAATTAGACTGTGAGATTATGGTTCATAGTTTAGATACATACAAACATAGTAAGCAAATGTTTTCTATACCTAATAATAAAAGCGGCTTCAAAGAGACCTTGGAGCTTTTTATCATCAAAATGTATAATAATGGCGTTCAAGTACTGCGAGGCCCCTCAATAAATTATTTTCTTTTAAGTCTCTTAATTTTTTTATATATAATTACATATTTCATTCACTTTAAATGTAACTACATATTTTAGAAAATACATTGGTAAAATTTAATAAATATTTATTAATTTCTGTACTAATCGCCGATACCAATGTACTTCATTACTATTACGTTTCTACTATTTATTACTTATTTGAGGTATTTCTCATAGCGAAGTGAGTAGTGAAAATGTTATAACTGTTAGTCGATTGTAGTGTCTATTTAAATCAGAAAGGTCCAATGCCTCTATTTGGAGTTATTTCGACTATAGCAAGATGCGTTTGAACGTTCAAAAGTGATGTTAAACCCATATCGGGCGGATAAAACTTTAAACTTTTATAAAAACTATATTCAAAATCTAAGACCTAACCAGTCTGAGTAATAATTATGAAATCAGGTTAAATTGTGCTTGCCGGTAGACGAGCTCTTACCACGTCCAGCGAGACGGCGACGCGTGTTCGGTATGACGTAGCCGTGATTCGCACAAACTAAAATACCTACGCATAATAATTGATACTGCGGAAAAATTAACTCCAACACAACCAATATACTATTTGACATTATATGAAAGTATTATTTTAAATAGTGTCAAGGCATTATTTTGTTACTAGTAAAAAGCGCGATTCACAAGCTTGATACTTGTTAATATACATAAATAAAGCTTTTAATATTTTTAATATCGATTTTCCTGTTGCACGTTCTTGTCTTGATCCGCTTGCTCGCTTCGTTACATAACGCTTTGTTGTGCTCTTTGTAAAACCGCGACTTCTAATACATATGTATTTATGTAAATAAACATATGCAGATCGATTTCAAGTCGTCTTCTTTATATATTATTCGTTAGTAATATATGAACATGATATAAGAACACAGAACAATTAGTTGTATTTTTATTTATACCGAACATTCTTTTCTTTGGCCCTACACTTTTATCTCGTATAGCAGGATGGACAGGAAGTACTTAGCGTCGACACACTCCATACTTTTTTCACCGAATTCGAGACATTGCGTGTCGAGTGGTGGAACTCAACACCGCACTTTGTCTTACTGGGGCGAGGAAATAAAAATAATTTAAATATAATCATTCCTTCGAATAGTAATCGAACCCACAACCGGTCGCGTTTACAGTCAGACGCTGTCACACTGCGCCACGACCGGTCCCACCAAACTTATTGACTGATCGAATGAAGCTTTACAACCGACACAGTAACAGACTCTGACCTCACTGGTGGCTCTGGTCTCTATCTGTAAGGGAAAATTAAAATTCCAATGACTGGTTGAAATCTAGTGTATTTCTTACGAATTGGAGTATAGGTTTCATCAGTAAGTAATTGGCGTAAACTAGTCCCAATCGCAAACGTAGTGTAGGACGCCCTCTGGCCCGCTGGACTGACGACATACGCAAGGTTGCCGGAGCGGGCTGGATGAGGGTTGCGGAGGACCGGGATGTTTGGCGCAAACTTGGGGAGGCCTATGTCCAGCAGTGGACTGCAATTGGCTGACGATACGATATATATATATAGTCCCAATCGCAACCAGCCACTGATTCCGTCATTACTAAAACTAAAATATTAGCTTACGAACAACGAGACGCGCGCAAGTTACTAAATTAACTATGGATAGTGAAATGTTAACGTCGACTTGGACATTTTATTCGACAATGCAAATAAAACAGTTGTTATATAATAATTGTTAGACAATCAGTTAAACGCAAATTGAAGTGCTTAAATTTAACACGATATTGTCCGTTCTTATCGTTATCAATGTACGTGAGGTGACTGAAAATATGCCCGTAACCTGCCGAAATATGATAACATCACACATACTGTACAGATGATTGCAGTCTTTATTATGAGCAGCTTCATGGTTTATAATATTATTGTATAGCTTTGACTACCCGTCATAGACGTCACCTCCGTTGACCACTTTCAGCACCAAAACCGGAATATTGCGTGGTAAGTGGCAAATTCAACGCGCTTTGTCTTATCAGAGCAGAGATTTTCCTAAGTGAGAATTGAACCTTTGCACTCGGACACTGTCCCACTGCGTCACAAAGGCTATCCTTTGAATATATCGTAGTGATCTAAACAATGTCCCTGCTGATTTGTCGGAACACATGCTGTTGGATATCTACAACCACACATACTATAATAACATGAAGTTATGTGTGTAGTAATTATTATTTTTATACTTTCTATGCTATATGAAATATAATGTATACTAGCAATACGTTAACAGAGAGTATTGGATGTTTCAATAAATAAAAGTATTGAAGTGAAAACGTAAGTGTCTGATAACGTGTCCTTGAGTAGAATTTGCCAAAGTTCACTTGTAAGTGGGTTATCTGCGCAAGGCGCGCACATGTGGCGGTCGTCCACGCGCTGTTGGTATTACAAACAAATTGCTTGGTCGTGCGGGTTAGGAAATTGATACGCGAAATAAGATTAAATTAACACTGAGTGACGTCACTGCGCTTAAACACTTCTTATGTAGACTCTAATCATGAAGTACACCTATCCAAGTAGGTTTGTATTTAGTCGTTATTAGAAATTGCCAACATTGACAT
The DNA here is from genome assembly GCA_032432895.1 of Dryadula phaetusa. Taxonomy (NCBI): domain Eukaryota; kingdom Metazoa; phylum Arthropoda; class Insecta; order Lepidoptera; family Nymphalidae; genus Dryadula; species Dryadula phaetusa. The sequence goes on from JAOYRS010000073.1 coordinate 6,922,112, forward strand.
TCTTTCTGCCTTATCCATGGAGGTGATAAATATTGATTATTTAACTAAGGTCATAATACATATTTTTTTAACAATCTCACTACACTTTAATGAACTATTTCCATTAGTCTACCTGTCCATATGTAATAATATTAAAACAAACCAATACTATAAATAGAGAAAGGTGCCGTCGTCGCTATCAGGGCAGATAGTACAGATTGAAGTGTTATCTATACTAATTTGGATAGTTTGACACAAAAATAAATATGTGCGTATACATATGTTGTGTAAAAGAAAAACACAAAAATAATTATATATGATTGTCTGTACACACAATGCAGAGCAAATCGTATGGGAAGATGAAAAATGAAACATCTGACAGTTGACCGTAAAAGGTTTAACTTCTTATCAGCATGCATACTCTTGCAAGAGAGATCATTTGAAATTACGTCATTCTGCCTAATTTGAACAATAGTTAGTACTTATGTACTAATTGAATAATCTATTATTTTATAAATGTTATAATTTAATTATATCTTTTAAATTGAGTTTTAATTCTACCACATTTCGTTATTTACGATATTTCTGCGGTAACTATATTGTAATCGTAAAGTACACATAATTAAATACTTTTATAAATTTCATCGGAGTACATACATATGTAAGTTAAGTAAATAGGAATATATACAGGGGCCAAATTCATATTACATTACGTGACCGTATTTTACTGCATATCTTTTAAAGAACCATTCCATTTAGTTGTAGGAACTCTATAATGCCGATGTTACTTTGAAATGGTTATTACATTGTGATCGTCCATCTTTAATTAATATAACACACGTTTAAAAATAAAGCAACTAATAAAATTTAATAGTTGTAAAGTAATATCTAATCTTCTTAGATGAACATTAAGTATGCCTAAATTTACTTGCTGTCAAATATAACGAGCATGCTTAGTTTTGAACTCATTAAGGATTTTTAAATATTTTTTTTGCTTCTTTCTCTACACAATAGTTAGATGAGCACATTGTTTTTCATTATACTCAAAACAGTAGTGTTGGACGGGGCGAGGCGAGGCGCGACGCGATGCAGCGCTATCTGGTCCCATACGATATGGTATCATCATTAAGTGATTATCTTATCACACTTCTTAACGTAGCATGTTTATTGTGTGTGTACGAAGAATTAAAAATCACTTCCACCCTTATTTACTGATGATAATATTTATTTATATTTACTTACTTACTTTCTGTACATTTGTGTATTAGTTATAAATTTTTCACATAGAAAAATGCTTGACAAGTTGAGTATTATAAAACATACATAGGTTTTTTGCTTCTAAATGTCGACAGTTCCCGCTAACTTGAATAAAAATAATCACCATAACAAAGTATGACGAAGTAATAAAAGCGTATCGGTGTATTAATCGAGGTTATCATTTTTTTTAAATATTAAAAATTTTGTGTTCGCTAATCCCTACAACTATTAGATTTTAAAGTAACTATATATTATAGGTATTGGGCCTGGGCAATAGAGGATACTTTTTGTTTTGATTAAGGTTTCAAACAGTAGCCCGGCTGGGCTAGTGTTTGAAAAATGGAAATAACGTGTCGGCAATGGCAATCAATTTTTTTTGTCTTACATGTCAAGTTAAGTAAGGCCTCTGTCTAACTTCTTATAGGTCGTTAATCTCTCTAGATCTGTTGATGTATGTATATATGCTTAATACTATTAGTAAACACAAAAATGTGATTATAGCTGCAACATACTATATATTCTTTTTCGTTTTCCTAGCACTAGATAGTCTGTTTTCTCACTTAACCTTCTCCACTTTGCATGGTCTTTAGCATCCTCGGTGGCCTTTATATCCTGTTTCACAATATGCAGTTGTCGCGTAGGCGCACGCGTTCGCTCTCACGCGCTTTTCAGAACAGGCCGTCGAGGGTCACCCACCACCCTGGACTCCGCGATATGCTTAGCTTAGAACTTACAGAAGGATCAGGGAGTACCCGAGTTCCCGGCTAGTGGCAGTCGAGGAGTAGCAGCGTGAGGTTTTAGTCATCTCAGCATCTTAATTTCCGTGATGTTCCTGAGTGTGCCGAGAAGACCTTTATCGGTATACGTCTTGGAGTCTGGTCCTGGGTATAGGCCGAGACAGTATATAACATTGCATTATATACGCACATTGAAAACAACGAGCTGCGAACCAAACTTCGGTAAACCCCTACCGTAATCGGGAAGGGTTTCGTGTCGCAGTACATGTTTTTGATAATGTCAATATAGGCTTCGTGATCCTCTTTGGATCGGAATGCCCACCAAACGCATTGACGGAGCACAAAGTCAAGGACAAAAATAGCATCATTGGTGCCCGATCTTATCTGTATTCCATATTGACGCTCTGAGACAGCCCACTCGACGAAGCCTGAGGTCGGTCACGCGCTCGAAAAGCTTCATGGTGTGACTTATAATATTAATGCCCCTATAACTATCACAATCTCGAACAATCGTTCCAGTGTTTCAGTTGCGGTTAAAATTCCTTAAAGGCAGTTTTCTTTTCACGAATCACCTCCTGAACTTTGTCATTCCACTACGATGTCTCCCTGTAGATGACTCGCTCCCCTCTATAAAAACCAAGAGCATGCTTATCGTAATAATTACTGACTGGGCTCGATCCCAAGCTTTCTGAGCAGTGTTGGTATTATTCGCTAGATTTTGACTCCTAAACTCTGCTAGGAAGACTATCTACATCGGTCCTTTTAGCAACCACTATCCTAGGTTTGCGTTTCTCAGCTACTTTCTTTTTCGTAGTAATGACATTGTCCATGACAAGAAGATGATGTTGGACCGTCAGGCAATGCCTTTACAAACTTTACAGTTACCTTCGTATCGTCTGGTAAGCAAATAATCGATTTGAATTGAGTCAGATTCGCTTTTATACGTTATCGTATGAGAGTGAATCTGAGGATATTTTTGGATAATCGTATTCACAACCGCCAAGTCAGACGCAGTACGGGTTCTGAGAATGGTTTCGCCCTCTGTTTTGCGAAGAAAACCACCGTGAAAATGTTAATACGTGCCCGTTCAAGTGGTATGGTATTGGTGGCTCGAAGACCCGGAGTTGCGTACCCGTATGCCTAAGACCTATGCCCTACCATAGTATGCCCTACCAAGTATCTGACAGATACTTGGTAGGGCATACTATATACATATAATGTATAAGCATTAAGTTCATATTTATAAATATATTATTTCATTGTAATGTTCAACGACGAGTTTCTGCAACATTAACTGTACGTCACTTTTATCATTATCAGCAAACACGTTTTTATAATAGTATTCTGTGTAAAATAAAAAGCAATTTTCTTTGCAAGGTACGTGCAATGATTGTACCGATTAGGATATATTAACATAAAGTTAGGTGCAGTACTAAGTCAGTACCCTGTTATAAAAAAGGCGTATAAAGCTGGGAATATAACTTAATTTAAAAAAATCGTATTAGGTTCTTATAGCAATTAATATATAACAATTTCAAATATAATTGGTTCACTTTTGCACCACTTGGAAAATATAATAAAAACATTTTTAATGTTTTTTTCCAAAGTCCTTTTGCTTTTTTAACCGCATGTAACCTGTTAACCAAACTTTTAACGATTTTCTCAATAGTTGGGTGGAATTTCGTACCACTGTTCTTGTACGCATTCCCATAGAATATTTAACTTTGATAGTAATGTTTGATATTCATTATGCAGCATACATTAGCATGCTTTTCAAATATGTCCCTAAATTCTCTATACGATTTTGATATTAGGAATTTGAGGTGGCCACGGCAGGACTTGAAACTCTTGCATGACACGCCAATTTTGATATATGCTCAGGGTCGTTGTTGAAATAATATTTCACTCACAGGACATTTCCTGTGAGTGTGATGGAAGCTGTTGAAAACATGCCATTGCATATTTTCAACAGCTTCCTTCCAATGTGTCTTAAGAATGTTGAGATACATTATTGCACGCAGCCCCAAAGTTTGTTAGGTTCGCCGTCTCTTTTCCAAGTCCAGTTTCGCCCGTCTGCGCTGAATCTTTTATTTTTAGTCTCATCGGACCAATCCAAACCTCATACAAACACTTTCATCTACACAGTTAATTAATTATTTATTTTTGTAAGGACGGCTTTCTTTTTATTCTCTACAGCTCGCATGTTCGCATGTAGTGTCCGACGTACAGTCCACTCATTTGCCAGTATTTTTCTTTAAAAGTGCCGCCGCTACCGATGGTGAAGCGCCGCCGCTTCACTTGAACGTAAATAGTGAATAACTTTCCCTCTCCTATCAGATATTTTATTATCAGATATTTATTTAATACGACCACCAACATTACTTCGCACACAAGAACTTTACATTTTATTTATTTATTTAGCTTTACAGAAAGTACTTAGTGTCAAGACACTTCGTACTTCGCTTTCCACCGAATTCGAGACATTGCGTATTGAGTGGTAGAACTCAACGCCGCTCTTTGCCTTTACCAGAGCGAGGAAGTGAAAATAATTTTAATATAATCACTCCCCCGAGTGGGGATCGAACCCACAACCGATCGCGTTTACAGTCAGACGCTGTCATACTGCGCCACGATCGGCCTCAAGAACGTTACACTTTATCTTTATTCTCTGTATAGTAGATTGACTCACGTTTTTCTTTTAAGCGATATCCATTGTCGATTTTCTATTTATGAGCAACTATTTAGCAGACTACGATATTCTTTGGAGTTGGTTTCGTGATTGTTTAAATACATTCACACACGTGAGCACGAGTCGGGCGTGTAAACACGGTGCAAAGTGAATCAGTCAATATCAAATGTTACAACATTTTGAGATATAGTTACTTTTTATAATTAATTATCAAAAGCGATATAAATTAAAATATAACGATTTTATTTTGGAAATTACTTATTTTAATAAGAATATTGTACAATCATTTTTAGTATTTGCCTAGATGAAAGACTTACATGTTAACTAAACTAGCAAAAGTAAAAGAAAAACTAAAAACTATATATTGTTATAAGTTATACAAGCGTAATACGTGGTTGGTGAACTATGTTTGAAGTTGCACTAGAGGATGCAATTTTCTACACGCGATTTCTTGTTGCCAATTAAATGTTCCTCCTGCCTCCGCCGTCCCGCGTGCATGCACCTGGACACGTACCTACAGCTTAGTGTGAAGTGGACCACTTCACCTGCACCCTATATTTTATTATAATACATTATTTTGAGTTTGCAAATTTATTCTTTTACTTTTAATTATGCAAAGACAATACTAATGATATAACTATACAACGTTCGTGACCGCCAAATCAATTGTTAAAAATTGTTCGGATTTATTTGTCTGTGTAATTAATTTATGCTTATCGTTTCATTCTTTGTATTTAACGTATTTCCACGCGCTACTTGTTATTTATTCGTAGGTAGGTAAATTAAGAGTCTTAAGTCAACCGCTAGTGATGTTTAATTTAAAAATTTGATTATTTCTTACCGGTTCTCTTGTGCGCTGGTAAATTTTATTCTTTATCTAATATCCCGTCCAAAAGTAATCGCTTTCTTTACAACTTGTATTAGTAGTTATTAGCAAGTGCAAGACGGAGCTAGACTTGTATTTGTCACCCATTGACTTAGTTACCTCGAAGTGTGCACATGTCGGATCTATTTATAAACAGTTGTCGGAGTGCGCTCGCTGTAAACTCGCAATGCTTACGCGATGCCAAAATTTATATTTATTGTACCTCCTTTTGTATGTATGTTGTGTTGTAAATGACACACCTAACTTATTTTTTTCATATATTTTCATTATCATAAAAAACAATCGTATATAATGTACTTTGCTTTTTTATAATAAAATCATAACTTTTGTCAGTTTTTCCCCCAGAAAAACTTATTATGTAATAACACATTAAGGAAAATGTAGCATATAGTTTAAGCGCAGTATTCCGGTAAAGACGATATCATAATTCAACTTCTATGGAAAAGCAATCTAATGTAAACAACTCAACAGACAAAGGACACGTACATAAGATAAATAGGCTTAATATTGAAACAGCGTCGTCGCTACTGCTTGTTGGGTGAATGAGTTGTTGCATTTATGATATGTTCAAATGACACGTGAGTGTCTGTAAGAGTACGGTTATAGATTCATCAAACGGAAGCAGCAATTTATTCAAGGCAGAAAGTACCAGGCAGTGATAGCGCTAGTGCGGAAGGGTGCAGGGGGTGGTGCGGAGCGGGCCCGGCCCCGTGCTGGTGCCTATGACGACGTGGGTCTGTCCCGCCGCCGCCGGGACTCCACGCGGTGGCACACACATAGCTCGTGTACTTATTTGCTTACGCGCTCTGTACTTTTCTGTATTTGTTTTTACGTGTTTAAATAATTGTTGTTGCCACCTTGCCACATCTGGTGTCTATATGCGCTATACTTGACGGTGACATTGTTGCACATTTTCTCTTACATTTGATCCGATGCCGTGCACTCGTCGCCGCGCTTGTAATTGCCCGTGTCAAGGCTACCTACATATTAGCATCGTATACATATTATTTTATTTCTGTTCATCTTATTTATTTATTGCCTTTCATCGTTCCATGTAAACCTCAAGGTGTTCGAATTTCTATGAACATGCACTCCCCGCCCGGGACTGCCGAGCGCTGCCCTTGACCGCTTGACATGTGACTGATATTCTATACACGGCGTTCGAGTGCGCGATACCATTCATTTACAACCGCCGACTCCGACTACCAATTATATATTGTATTGGTAATAAATAAAGAGTAAAGTCATACGCACAACATTGTGCCAATAGGAAAATAACTATTTGAATTGTAACAGCTTTTTTTGAAAACGATGACAGTCAGTGATATTATATTGTAAGTTTTAGGTATGTTAGTTACTTTCACAGTGTGCCGGCACTGCTGATCTACAACACTAGCTTTTAATAAGGATATTTGTTTTGATATCGAAGAATTCAGGGCTACCGGACGTAGTAGACTCACTCGTAACGCGCGAACAAGTGAAACTTATTAATACCTCATCAAGATTTGTGTAATTATTGATAAATACTGATTATATCATCTTTATTTTTATATAAAAAAACAATTTTACCTACTTATATGCAAGCGATAAAAATAACTGGCGTCCATGACTAATCTGATGTGTATTTGTGCTGATTTACTTAATTTAGCACACAAATTGTTAATTGCTTCTCTGCTGCTTTAAGTTTACAACAGTGTAATGTAAATATAGTAAATGTATTATTCAAAATATTATTGTGATATTAAGGTCTTGAGGTTGATCTGTCGTTTAACGTGTGATGAAATATTAGTAATTTTTTGGGGCAGGCCCATCCGCGGCATGTCGGCGGTGGTGATGGGCGCGGGCCCGGCGCACGCCTGCTTCTTCGCCACCTACGAACAGAGCAAGCACACGCTCTCACAGCTGACCAGGCATCGGCACGACCACATCACACACGGTGAGTTCATCATCGTTCTAATGCTAAAATATTGTGTTTTTTTAATTTACTTATCTAGTCATCTATAGATGAATCAAAATTATTTTATATTGTGCATATTCTAGTGTTGAATTATTGGTCAACACTTCCTTTGTGACGTAACTTATTAAGGTAAATAATGATTGGTAGCGCGTCGAAGGCGGAACTGCTGCTCAAATTTAATATTGCTCTTCAGTTATTGTGTACTTACATACTTACATGCTGATACATCCTAGATACGCTCGAGTTGTTTCAAAACAAAGACTTTTTCATATTCCAGGTTTATCAGGCTGCCTGGCGTCGCTGGTCCACGACGCCGTGTCAAATCCCGCTGAAGGTTAGACTTTAAATTTAAGAGCACTAAGACAGGAGCGCTTTTGCTATTTTTATGTATGACAAACTCCAGAATAATGAGACAGGCATTAGTAAAGTAACGAGATCTAGATGATGAATGCAATGAGTTCCTCTGAGCACCAGCAGCCGATCAATAAGTAAATGAATTTAACATTCCTTGACAGCGTGTTTGCATAATGAGGACACAGTCGTACCTAGTCTATTACTTTAGTAGTAGTGTTTATTAAAACGCACTAAAACCTCGTTAGCTCTGCAACGGAATATTCGCGATACAAATTGCCGGAATGGGCAGATGATTGGCGGCTATTAAATTCTTTGAGGAGATCTAAATGGTCGTGTTTAGCGCGTTCCGCCACATCACACTTGACAAAGCGCTTCCTGCGTTCCGCTCACGATACCTATCATACTTTAGCGCATGCGAATTTCCGTACATACTACACTAACACGCATTACATATGTAATTTATACCTATTACAAAACAAACCTCGTGTCACGTTCAATTAAATCACGATTAAAGAGGACTTTTTTAAATTCGTACAGGTCTAGGATAAGACAAAAAAGATTTATCGCTATACAGTGATTTTGTGCAGTACATCTAGGGGTTATAAGTTTTTACGTAGTTAAAGTAGTGCGGTTACTCGCATCACAATATGTACTAAAAAAATGATCGTAAATTGCACAAAAAATCTTATACTTTCGTTTTGTTTTTGGTATTAAAATAAAACAATAAAATGAAGTGTTTAAACACACAACGAGGTAGGTTTTGCGTTTTGATCAAAGTAGGTAAAGTGCGAAGGAAAATCAAGTATATTTATTGCATCATCATTGCCTGTATACATAATGGCATTTAGAGGTTTGTTGGGCATTGGGATCTGTCAAAGACGAGGAGTTACAGTTCACCCTCACGTTGTTACATTTGTAGAGGGACGTATGTGGAGAGCAATAATTTTTGTAAGTGTAGCAGCTAGACATAACATATGCGCCTAGCACGACACTCGACACACGTGTCCGCGAGCCGCGACGTTTTCCTCAAGACATTTGGTCGTTTTCGCTGGTTCTGCGAACATACTGTCATGCGAACAATTTATGAAGGTTAAAGTATTGACCTAATTACGGTCCTGACGCTCTAGTCATATACGTCAATAACTAAAGTAATTCTACTGCTCCAAACTTACTTATTTATGTGTATAATACTCCATTTCACGGACAGTAAACAAAATAATAAAGAAAATATACATTATTGTATAATTACACTTTCATATTATATAAAAGCTTAAGCAAATAATTATACATATTTATACTAATATATTCATATTAACATAAAAATGAGTTTTAATTAAACTATAATCACATACCAGATTCATTCTAGTAGCCGAGCCAGACTAAAATGTGTCCTTTGGAAAATCTCTACTACATGCACACTAATTTTCCAATCAGGAATCAACATCTGTTGATTGTATTACGTTAGTTGCAAGTAGGTCTTGCTTTGAAGTGGACAGCAATTTAAGTAAAAGCAGCAGTACGACACGCCAGCATGTGTTGCGAGTTCCTGTTGCCGCATTGTGCGCAGCTTCACTCTTGTTGGCTGTCATCTGTGCTTAACTATTATTTCCTGATACTGGCTTAATAAATGTTGTCCCGGAATGGACGCCGGGGAAATAGCACAATGTTAATAGTTTCATAAAAGTATTACTAATATACACAATACACCGATACTTGTACCGTTTAGTGGGCCACTAGTTAATGCGTCTAATTAAAGTATTTAAAGTACATGTAATATAATAGTATGTAACACATTTGAATTGACGTTATTCAAATGCTTTATTGTTTCTGTATTTCAAGGTGAAGTTGAAATAATTAAAAGAAATTGTATTCACAGCTGTAAGTGTATCGGATTAAATGATAATAAAAGCCGCTAAGTCATTGCAATATACGGTAATGAACAACCGCTCTGGCCACAGGGTTTTGACATTTTACTTGGTAACATTGAAAACAAAATACTTTGGTTGTATATCGAAATTATCACCCCCAGGCAAAGTTAAGTGGTTAGCGACTTTAGTATTATTTGATGTATTTACAGTATTAATCATATTTGAACGTGAAATGTCACTTTGAGTGTCTCAGTTGTTGATGGCGATAACTGCATAAGTATTTACCGGAGAGAAATATACATATATTGAAGAATTAATTCGTATACAAAAATTATTCCTTAAATCTTAATTCCCTATGTTGTTGCCATCATACAATTCTTACCGTCCAAATAAGTTTAGTTATATTAAGAGACAGGGCACACGTGCAATTAGAAACCTAGCTCCCAGCTTATATTTCGGACACACGCACAGAATATATAGTATCGACTTTTTATTAAATTTGTATTTATACAAAACAACAGTGCCGTGTATTACCGCCTGTTAACCTTTAGGTAACGTACGACGTATAATCGTGTTGTAATAATTGATTGTTGTCCGCAGTTTACTAATTATACAATGAAAGTAAATTGAAATGTTATTGTGTGCTTATCGCTCTCATGCATTCGTAATTATATTTGTTTAAGTTGTTTTTAAACTTAAAATTAATCATTTGGCAAGTATCAAGTATAAACGAACACATTCTTGTAATCATTACACACAATATAATTTAGATTGTTAATTTCACAATAATTATTAAATACTTTCTCGTGTTAACTGGCGCTGTTTAAAGAGTATTAAAACATAATTAAGTAAATGAATAGAACTCGTGATAAGATATTAAACAGTATTATTTACACGGCGAGCACGAACGGCGCGCGACGGTGATAAGCGACATGTTTTTCCTCTACCCTTTTGAAGCTCTATATAGGAGCTACTGTTGCACCAACATAGTTTACTTTCAATGTTTACTTTATGACTCATATTTATTTTATGACTTTATGACCCTTAACACTGATACTCTAGTTTCAGATGATAAACACTGTCTATAATACTGAACATTCTTTTGCTATGCAATTTCCTTATTTGCTACAGCCCAGCTGAGCTACTGTGATACTTGATCAGGTGTTCCAGATCTGCTATACTTTAACATTAATCAAAAATACCCACCGACCTGAACAAGTTCTACTAAAGCGCCATTTTCTTTTCTTACTGTTTCATCAGGCTTAATACTCCACATGAGGGAGACCAGCTCCTAAAGTAAAGTATAATCTATACAGTGCCCAGGGTTAATAGCAGCAAAAATAAATATTGAAATTCATTCAGCGGTTTCAAAGATCGCTAATCTTTGAAACCGCTGAACGGATTTAAATATACGAATACTTGTATGAACATATATAACATGTTCATACAAACAGACAGACAGGCAAATATTTTGATTTTTTTAAATATATTGAATTAACACTACGTTTTTAACCATTTAGTTATAGTATAGTTTTATATAATTTCTACTAGTTTGTATTACGTATTGCTCGGATATCGTAATAACTCCTAGTCCCCATTTGTTTACATCGTTTTGTTTTTGGGTCGTCGCGCATCAGCAGTACTGGTCAATAACACACTCGCAGAGCATGTTTTGACAACAACAAGGTTGTTGCTGCGGAAGTCGCGACCGATAGAATCGTGAGACAACCGCGCGAGGAAACTACTGTTTAAACTACCTGTCCGCTCTGTTTACTATTATTGCGCGTATAATCACACCACTATCACGTCTAACTCAGCCGATGAGACTGTCGGGAATCCCAATAGATTAGTTCTTAGCTTTTATAATTTATATTGCACATTAGTATTCATTCGGTCGATGCTTACGATATACAACTATTGTATCTATGAGTATATTTTGTTTTATGTTATTATTGCCTCCAACGAACTGATGAATTTAGCTCGGAGATGACATTGATTTTGTCTCCTAGTAGGCGCCAATTGACTTGTCGTATCTGGATCAATAATTACCACAATCGAAATCACTAATCGCTACACGACAATATATATTTTTCTTGTATTATTAATATAATTCCATTTTTTTAATTATTTTTTTTATATTTGCATGATGCGTCCGCATGTAAGTGTTTGTTACATGTTTGTGGATCAATGCAATAAATAAATAAATTATAAAACGTCAACATCTTATCTTTCAGCACTGCGGCATGTATCTCATTTAGTATGTAAAAATCTTAATCAGTAAGTGCAAAGTAGTAGGTTCCATAATCTGGTTACGCAACACGCGAGGATTTTTTTTAAATTTTGGCCTTCTTTCCAAAATGTGGGAGACGCGTCAACAACTATAATAATAACATTTAATAAATTGCAAATAATTCAACCATGATATTATTGAAATTTCATTTCTTAGAGCGTAATAAAAATAATAAATATAGGTATATTGATGTCAACGTACAATAGTCCGCAAAACCACAAGCGTTCGAGTCGCTTCACAATACCTTATCTGACCATACCCAGATTGTAGGTACTTACTGCTCACCGCGCTCTGTATCTGTGTCTTCATTTATTGATTTTGATATCCATCCATGCAACTGTTAAAACCACTTTGAATATTATTTACACAATACAGTTGTTCAGAACTTACTATGATTTTTGTTTTTTTGAGCCTAAGCATTACACTTCTATTGCATAGATGGAAAGATAGGGAGTACTTAGTGTCAAGACAATCTATGTTCCACTTTCCGTCGAATTCTAGACATTGTGTGTTTAGTGGCAAAACTCATCGCCGCATTTTGTCTTATCAGAGCGAGGAAATAAAAATAATTTAAATATTCCCCCGGGTGGGAATCGAACTCGGAAACCGGAGTGGAAATCGAACTGTATCGTTGTGCCACGACCGGCCTCTTTAATGTTGTATTTAATTGTTTTTGTTTCAATTAATAAATAACACTTCTCCCGGATATCTATTCTAGTTCATATTTTATATGTGAATTAGTGTTTTTATTATACACTGGTAACTGTGATCCATTTCATTAGTGCTAGTGCAAGATATGTCTGTTGATGAACGAATGTTGACTAGTGAATGTAGAGCTTCTGGATCTTATTTTGTTCAATATCTTAAGTTGACATATTTAAAAGTATACGACTGACGTACTCGTTCGTACGTAAATTCACATCGATTCAATCAATATTTTTCAATCTGCAAGAATCATTAGTATTGTCGTAATTATTTTACTTGCAGTTATTTTATTTCGTGGTTGCTAATTTACTATTTTATAAATTCAGCTTATTATACATACGAGTAGTCTCCCAAGAAATACTTACTTACATACAAATAGTCGATAAGCAATTAATAGCGGTGCTCGTCGCGTCGCGCGTCCTCGCGGTTATCATCATCACGTTTATCAGCGGTCGTTCACACCACCACATGTAGGGTAGTGGGTTTTACATTTCATAAACCATATAAGAGATTTCTTTATTTATCCGAGCTTTAATTGTTTGTATACTTATCGTCATTATAAATTGTTTTGAAAAAACTTGAAATATAGTATAGGTACATGTAAGTCCAAAGTTTCAAATCCTTGTAAAAGTTATGATTTTTTTTAGTGTAAAGAAATATTTTTGGACAACTTTTCCTATATTTTTTGTCTAGTTGACCACGCAGATTAGACTCGACTATCGATTTTGTCATAACGGAGTTGCGCAGTTCGCGAGGTTTTCAGAACATGTAATCAACTGATACATTTATCATATTTTCTCGTAAAAATATAAACAAAGAAGTAAGAACAATAACTACTATACACATGCATATCGAGTATCTAATTGTTGGTGTTGTTTAAAAGCATTGCGACTAACGCTTACGTATCATATGTACGGCATAGAGTATTAACAATTGTCCAAATATTCATATATTTGATCTTCCTATATGCGAGGGAGGTATTTCAAACTAAAATTGAACATTGCTTGATTTTTGCTGCACAGTAGTGGAGGTAGAGAGAACCTCGTGAACACACGCCTCGTATTCGGATACAAAATGAAAATCATTTTCGAATACGAGAAGTACCATTCACCATGTAATGCATGTTGAATTGTGGGTTCATTTCTGCGTTTTATCTTAACAGACCGAGGCAATGATAGTAATAATAATTTAAATATAATCGAACCCACAGCTACCGCGTATAAAACCAGATTCATACACAATCGCTTCCTGAATGTTTCGACTCGTGCGTCGCCTTGTCAGATTTGTTTTTAATAGCGTGCATTACGTCCGTTTCAGTGGTGAAGCAGCGTCTGCAGATGCTGAACTCCCCGTACCGCGGCGCGTGGGAGTGCGCGCGGCACGTGTACCGCGCGGAGGGGCTGCGCGCCTTCTACCGCTCGTACGGCACGCAGGTCGCCATGAACGTGCCCTTCCAGGCGGTGCACTTCGTGACGTACGAGTGGTGCCAGACGCGCCTCAACCCGCGCCGCGCCTACGAGCCGCGCGCGCACCTGGCGGCCGGCGCGCTGGCGGGCGCGCTCGCCGCCGCCGCCACCACGCCGCTCGACGTGTGCAAGACCGTGCTCAACACGCAGGAGGCGGCCGGCGCGGACGGGCTCGCCGCCGCCGCCGCGCTCGTGCTGCGCGCCGGCGGCCCGCTCGCCTTCTTCCGCGGCGTGCACGCGCGCGTGCTCTACCAGATGCCCGCCGCCGCCATCTGCTGGCTCACCTACGAGACGCTCAAGCACGCCATCGCCACGTTCGGCCTCGCCGCCGACGACGCGCCCGCGCCCGCCGCCGCCTCCGCGCCCGCGCCCGCCCCCGCCACCGCCGGCGGCCCGCTGGCGTGCGCCGCGCTGCGCCTGGCCGCCGCCGACGTGCCGTCGCCGCTCACGCGCACGTAGACGGCGGGTTCGGAAATCATTATATATTTACCAAATCACAGGAATCGTTGAGGACTTCTGATTGAGCTTTCTGAAAGCTGAACGCGAATAGTTTATATTTCCAACGAGGAGGCCCTCGGGCGCCGCGGCCCCGCGCCCCGCGCCCCGCGCCCCGCGACGCATTCGCGTACAGTACCGCGTCATGGCAATTCATTTCAATCGAACGAAATCGAAAAATGTATAAAATAAGAAAAATACCCGCGTGTGAATGAGTCGCAGCTGCCACTGGACTATTATTGTTGTAACATTGTTAATGAATGTCTTGTTGTTTTGTTTATATTATTTAAACAAGTTTTATTTTGATTTTTTGTTTAATTTAACATTTGCGGAGACGCGCTACGTCTTACACGCCGCGGTCGAGATCAAGTTACTTGCAGTATTTAATAAGTATAAGAATATTAAGTCGAGCGCGTCGAGTGCGGCGACCGGCTCGTATTTACACCTTATAGATCATTGTTATTTAATTGTTAAAACTTGATAACTCAAAAATTATTGAACATATTTAGACCTGGACGGCGCTGTGTGCGCGCGTGTGTGCGCGTGTGCGCGTGTGTGCGCGCGTGTGCGCGCGTGTGCGCGCGTGTGTGCGTGCGGAGCTGTGATGTTGTGTTTATAGTTAGGGTAACCTCGTAAGTGTTGATATTAGTAGTAAGAGCTTATGTTTTTATATTTTTTAGTTCCCTAAGCGGCGCACCGACGTCACACAAACGTCACACTGACGTCACACGACGTCAAGCTAACGTTTCGAACAAACTAATCACGATGTGTAATTTATTTTAAACCACTAGATATTTCATACTAAAACGTAGCGTTAGGTTTGTACATAGCAGTGGGCGCCACTATAAACTGCGACACGGCCCGACCGGCCGCGCTCACCGACTTGCACGTTCGTGGTATATAAAAACGAACAATGAAATTTTCAATCAAGTTAATAAGAAGAGAAAAGAATTATTGAATAAACGCGAGTTTGACTCGATGTTGCAGAATCTGTTGACATCTCAGCGTTCAACACGTTCCATAAAGTTTTAAACATCAAATATTATTTAGTAGTGTTATGCAAAGTTGCTTTCTAACACCTGGCAACATTCGTCTGTCGCCTCGAGGCTGTGACCTGAATTCTTCCCATCCCTGGAATTTAAGTTATGGGAAGTATTTAATATATAGCGTGATGGTGTCGAGTCCCCATGAACACGTCACGCGGCTACTACTGTCTCACCTCGTGGGACCTCCGAAGTCACGTCACGTACAAATTAGTATCTAAATTAATAAAAATGAGTATATTTGGAGCCATCAGCCATGTAAGCTTATTACGTTGTTTAATTTATTTCGATTATGCAAATATTTCAACAGAAAGGAGTCATCATCATGAATTTTCTATGAACCCCTCTCCTTTATTGAGATCGTTATGTTATTTTAAGTTGTACAGGGTCGCGCCCTGCATCGCGCGCGCGTTGACGCGCCATTTTGTAGAGTCAAGGTGATTGAATTATATTAAATATATTGTAAATTTATTCGAGGGGACAAGTCCGTAGCATGTATTATAAGTTAGTATGTATAATAATTATGAACATCCTTCGGGATGCAAAACTGTTGGTGGTGCTAGACAGCACGCGCGCGCACACGCGCACACGCGCACACACGCACTGTGAGTTGTGTAAATAGCAGATTCGATTAGGACGGTTGGAGATCCTAGCAAGAATAACGAAAATATACGACTTTTAAATAGCACCATTAAAACAGCTTCATAATAATAGAGACACCGATGCCTATGTGTGCGTGCGCGTGTGTACGTGTACGTGCGTGTAGGGAGTGGGGGAGGCGGGGGAGTGCGCGAGGCGCGGCGAGCTCATCGGAGGAGGAGTCATTGTTTTTTTTGTAAATTGATATTTGTATTTGTTATATTTATGAGTTGTATAGATGAGTTCGAAATTTAAATAATATAGTGTTTTAAGAGTTACTACGTATTTGTACAGGACACGCACCAAGTGAACGTTTATTTTGAATGCGAGAAAACAAATAAACAGATGGACAATACATGTGGCTCGACTTTTATTTTTCCTGACGGCACACTTTATTATTTTTACTAGCAGTGCAGTCTATGTAGTTACACAGTTGCACCTTATAATAATTACATGTTAAATCTGTTTTTAATTTATACTTGTCCAATTTAATTTTTTCCCCTCTCAACATGCAATGTCTCGATTTCGGGTGGACACCAGCCAACAATGTCTTGCCACTCGGAATAAATTTTGAAGCTGCTTATAGAAATTCTTCATTGATTGGTAAACGGGAGGCAAAAGGGTGTAGCATAAAATCTGCTTCCAAGGCCATAAAGCCGCTCCAGATAAACTTAATATTGTTTCCTATAGCTATTTCTTTCTTTTACCTGCACGCGTTCCTCCTTAAAGCACATACTGCCAAAATTTGTAATACTTCATATAAACAATATTTATAAGACTTCATATACACTTGAGAAAGAGATGTCATACATCAGCTTGTTGAAAGAAACACAGACATGCGTAGCGCCTAGTAAAATTAAATAGCAATAGGCACAGACGTATACTTGCGCGTTAACTTATGTAGACACTTCTACAATTGTTAATTTATATAGTGCTTCATGTCATTGTTCAATTAAGTAACAATAAATAGTTTTCTACAGTTTAGAGTCTTAATCATTTTTTATTTGATCTCAATTTATAACATCATAATCCACATGTGTTTTCCCTCACCCACATACAGCACCACGGTCCACATGTGATTTAACTCGTCTACATATGACACCATGGCCAACATGTGATATTACTCGTCCACATATGAAACCATGGTCCACAAATGATTTCATCCTTCCACACAAGCCACCATGGTCCAAATGTGACTTCATGAGTCCACCTGCCCTTACCCCATTGTGGCACAGTAGAACTGAGTATAGAGCGCTGGCCTGCAAAGTTAATTCGTTGTGTGTTCCATTATACTCGGGGAAAAGATTATATTATAGCTATTTCTTTTTGTTCTGTTTGTTTGTTTGGTGTTCTAATTTAAATTAATAAACATTTCTCATTTTTTTTATATCTAATTTAAATTTTTGCTAAACATTTCATGTACAGAGTTGACTTTTCTACTCTTTTATAATATAGTAGCAGCTCGCGTCTTTGCTGCCGTTTATATTTATATCTATTTTATTTTTCCACTCGCCTCTCAACTCTAGTTTCTCGTTCTGCCTTAGATCAGAGATTTTTATTTTTCTCTTCTAAATTCAATTTTCTTCATATGTCACAATTTGTAGTAATGGAAATGGTTAACAGACGCGACTTCGTTTCATGCTATGAAATGATAGTGTAATGTGATATGAAAGGGCGCAACAGTCAAACGAAAGTTAAATAATTTAAATAAAACTGTTATTGTATGATGCACATTGTAACATTAAGATTACATTACGCGGTACGGTGAAGTAGCGGCCCACTCGCGGTTTCACCTGCGCGGACTCACAACTACAGCTATTTCGTTGTTTCCCCTGCCCGCGTTCTCCCTTAAATCACAGGTTTTGCCACAATTCATAATTTTATCGATTTATACAGTGTTTCCCAATAGTGATGATAGAATTTTGAAGCTCACAGCCGCCATCTTGGTTGTTTAACATTTGTGTTGTTTTGTGTTCAATAATGTTTGCCATTTAATTATAAACAAGTTCACGTTACCTCAACGTTTGGAAATTGTCCAAATTTTGTATCAAAATTCGAGAAGTATTGTCTCTATTCAAAGAGCATTTCGTGCTAAATATGGTCGTCATGGTGCACCGTCTGAGCTAGCTATACGTCGCATAATTCAAAAACTGGTAAGTGAATATTCTTTGCACGATAGTAGACCACCAACACGACAACGGAAAGGATGTAGTAAAGAAAATATTGCCGCCGTATCAGCCAGTGTCGAAGAAAATCAAGATGTTTCCGTTCCACGACGTGCACAAGAATTGGGCTTATCCAGAATGACAACCTCGCGAATTTTACGTATGGATCTTGGTCTACATCCATACAAGATTGTGTTGGCACAAGAACTCAAGCCAGCAGACCATCGATTACGTCGTGAATTTGCTGATTGGGCGCTAGAAATGATGGACACCGAATTTCATAGGAAAATCATCTTTTCAGATGAGGCTCACTTTTGGCTCAATGGTTATGTGAACAAACAGAATTGTCGTTACTGGAGTGAGTCAAATCCAAGAGTGGTTCATGAAACACCATTACATCCTGACAAATTGACTGTTTTTTGCGGATTATGGTACGGTGGAATCATTGGCTCGTGCTTTTTCAAAAACGACGAAGGCCGTACTGTTACTGTCAATGGCGACCGTTATCGTGACATGTTGAACGATTTTTTTTCCTGAAGTGTATGAAATCGATGCGGACGACATTTATTTTCAACAAGATGGTGCAACATGCCACACTGCGACCGTCACATTTTATGCGTGATAAGTTTGGTGAGTCGGTTATTTCTCACAACGATCCTCACAATTGACCACCAAGATCATGCGATTTAACACCCTTGGACTATTTTTTGTGGGGGTATGTTAAATCTTAAGTGTATGCCAATAAATCAGCTACGATTCAAGACCTTGAATGCAACATTCGAGCGACTATAGCGGCCATACCAGCCGAAATGCTGCACCGAGTCATCAAAAATTGGTATTCACCAGTGCAAGTAAAGTCGTGGCGGTCATTTGAACAATATTTTGTTGAAATCATAAATAACATAAAATTTCCTATCAAAAAATCATTGAGCACGAAATTTGAACATATATTACATGTTTTATTTCAATTTCAAAACATATCGTTCTTATTGGGAAACCCCATATAATTAATAATAAGTCTAAGAAATAATTAACCAACCAACCTAGTTTTCAATTGAAAACTCGATGACCTACAACCTGAACTACGTATCTACATATACATATAATAAAAGAGTGTATTCTGTGCGTGACATACGTAAGAAATAATTTAATAACAATACACACTGTAAAATTTTTGTGGTTTTCGAAACAAAAGCCATAACATTTAAATTAATAATCATACTAATAATTACGGGATAGATAAATGTTTTTTTGCCAGTGGCTTGGAGCGTCAGAGCGCAAGAGCAAAAAGCATATATTATGATTTCTAAGGATCAATGTAGTTCATGTCATTATGTATGTTGATTATTTGCAATTTCTTGCCAATCTAAATTTGTAGTCATTAGAAAAAAAAACACTGTAAAGGTATTCGTATATGTTTGTTAGTTTCACTTTTTATTACGTATAGCAGAGTACGCAAACATAACTTAATACCCTTCTTTCTCCGTTTGCCGCTCCAGTTCAACTTAATGACGCCTAATTGATTATCCCCTGAGTGGGAATCGAACTTACGACCATTTACAGCCAGTTACATACAGACGTTGGCCTACTGCGTCTCGATGGTCTCTTATTACTTCATCATCATATAATCGAGTTGATATTTTTATATTTCATACATATCATTTCGATAAATTAAAATTATATTCGTTGTTAGAAAATAATATTTAATTGGAAAAAAATATAGTATTTCTTCATTAGAATATAAATTAATTCAATTTAAATTATTTGTAAAATAAAATTAGAAAATAATTAAATAGTCATTTTAAATAATTAATTCATATAACCAATTCGACATTTGGCCTTACATTCAACTCCTAAGATATCAACTTAATTTATACACTGTAAAGGGCAAATATGATCTAAAATAAATCTGTGTGATAAACGTATTTATTAAGATACAGACTGACTTCATATTGATTAGAACAGCTTCGCAAAAAATCAATTATTCTAAAAGAAAATTTAAAGATAAAAATGTTTACTGTTATAGACATAAACCCTCGCGGAATTTTTTGTAGTTCTTTTTAAGGGCTACATTTTTATCATACATTACTTCAACTTATATCAATCGGTGTAGGAGACGCACGCGAAAAACGTCATTTCAAACTGTATTTGACGAACTTTTTAGACAAAAAAACCGTCATATCTCGATAAATATAAGTAAGATATTGATAAATTATACATATAAACCTTCCTCAGAAAACTCTCTTTTCAACATTTCAAACAGGAACAAAATCCGTTCACAAATTTCCGAGATTACCGCATACATACAGACAAGGAAAATAGGGAGAGTTTACTTTAGAATATGTATGTTTGATTCGTACGGCCTAACAATAACAAGATACAATATTAAGAGTATAGAGTAATGCCAATCAGCTTCGTGCTTTATCCCGCGCGGGTAGTCAGAGACCACCGTGTTCTGCCCGAAATTGAGACATTGTGTTGAGTGGCAAACTTAACACGGCGTTTTATCGTTCCAGAACAGAAAAATGGAAATAAAATTTAAATACTATCATTTATCCTGTGAACACGATTGTCGACTCCTCGAGTGGATATCTAACCCACAAACGATCGTGTTCACAGGCAGCCGGTTGCGCGCCGGTGTAAGAACTATGTCGAAAGAATGTGTCTTGATATATCCATTCCTGGAGTAAGACCTCCAAGACAAGGCAACATCCAGCCATAGCTTGGCTGGATGTTGTGAAATATATATATATAATATGAAAGCCAGTGGATTTACCACCGAGAATGCAAAAGAACGTGCAAAGTGGAGTAAGTTCAGTGGGAAGGCAGACTCTAGTTAGGGCTGGGATAAATACCAGACAGAAGAAGAAGTTAACTAATTGAATGAATATAGTTTAGTATTCAAGCGTAGATCGCGTACTCACATACGGTGCTATATCGTTTGTGCTATATAAAATAATCCCTAATTCCTTGTAAAAGAGTTATTGGAAGTGACTTTTTTATATCATGTTGTTTCATAAGTATTAAAGTATATTTGTGCTTGTTTTTAATAATATACAAAGACACAGTATAATACAAATATTTAAAATACGAAAACAATCACAGTAATTACATTGAAGTGCAAACTATTTAAAGAGAACGCGTAAGTACGCGATGTACACGGCGCTTACGACTTTTTGGGCGCGAGCTTTTATCGAAGAGCAAGGTAAATTGAATACGCTGTGTTAACTCATTAAAGCTTACCTACATTTATTTAAAAGTAAATAGAATGGAGTGTAAACATTGTTCATGCTTATTGAAACTTGAAGAATCTATTAAATGTACTGCTTGCTTATATATCATCATGGCTGCGTGGGAATTTCGCTTGCAGACTTTAAAAAGATTTTACCAATGAATAAAGCTAAATGGAAATGTCCAAGTTGTAAACAGACCAAAAAAAATAATAATATAAGTCCCATTACACTAAATGTCGCCAACGAAACAAATTAAGATCTTGCACAGCCTTATTCGAACTTGAATACTAAATCTATAATAGACCACTTTGAACGCTTTACTCATTTAAATTCATTCATTTAAAAATTTTATTACCAATGAGTTTAAAAAAGTTACCGATACTGTAAACGAATGGACAAAAAAAAATTAAGCTCGTCGAATCATCAATTAATATGGTTATGGATCAAGTTAATAATTTTGACAAAAAGTTACATAAATACATAACATCGAATTGGGGTTAAATGAGCAAAAGTTAACTGGCAACACGAATTTAAAAACAAAGATATTAGTCACGCAGTTGATACGTTCTATCTTACGTCTAAGTGTATAAATGAGAGCAGTATATATCCACGCTGGTTTACGCGACCCTTGATAAAATTAATTAATATAAAATTAAAATTCTACAAAAAATGGAAAATTTATGGCCAACAAAGCGATTATAACAAGTTCTCTGTATTACGACTACAATCAAAAAACTTAGAAGGAATGTGTTACAATGAGTTTTTGGAACGAGCAGAGAATAATATTTATTTCAGCTCAAAACAGTTTTGGTCCTATATAAAGACTAAAAAAGGTCATACATCTATCTATACCTAATGTATTTTATTTTAACTCTAAAGTTGGATACAATGGACACGATATAGCAAATATGTTTAATTTTTATTTTCATTCAGTTTTTAGGATAATAGTGGAAATCAAACAATGGATCACTATATTACTAGCGCAAATCAGACTATCATCAGCTCTATCGAGATTGTTGACGATAAAGTAGAACGATATCATCTATCGAACATAGATACACCCAAGGGTTATGGTCCAGATGGAATACATCCCATTTTCTTAAAAAACTGCAGTAAAGTATTATGTTTTTTTTAACAATGCTTTTAAAAAATAATTGGACAATGGATTATTACCACTCTTTGAACAATCTTTATTTCCTCCAAATTTAATAAGTCTGGAAATAAAACCATAAAAAAACTATCGCGGTATTTCTAAAGTGTCAGTTATTCCAAAATTTTTTGAAGATGTCTATGTTGCGTATTCTATTTTAAGGCCTCTTCTTCGTACCTGTAACCATCATATTTTATTAATACGGCGATCCACCGATTCCAAGCTGTGTGAGTTTTTGTTCATACAGGTTGAGTGCTATGGAAGCTGGTTTCCAGGTAGATGTCGTATACACTGATTACTGAAGAAGCTTGATAAGATATCGCAATTTGTTTTACAAAAACTTACCACATCGGTATACATGGTGACCTTCAAGTTGGCTTATACTTAGGGGGTCGTTGCGCGAAAGATCTTTTAAAAAGCCCGCTTGTTGCTATTCCTGACAGCGGTAATGGACTACAAGGTATACCTTGGCCCGTTACTTTTTTAACTTTTTATTAACGAGTAATTAATTGTTTCAAAAGTTCTCAAGTTTAGTTATTACTGATGACACTAAATTCTTTAAGATATAAATAAATAAGCATACTGTGTTTCATTACAAGAGGATTTCATAATTAATACCATATTGCAAGTGCTAATATTGCAGCTTAATTTGACGAAGTGTTGTGGTAATTACATTTTGCGAGAAAAAAAGGAACAATAATTTTGTGACTATTCCATATTTTATACTAAATTAAAAGGGTAACCGATGTGAGAGACCTAGGGTAGAACTATACAACGAAAACTCATATTTGATGCTATTAAGACGTTCTGATGACGTCGTATAAAATCCTTGGATTTTGTCTTTCTCGGCCAAGGCGGTCAGATTTTAAATTCTTGGAACCCCCTCTGTCTTTCGGTAGGTCACATTTAGAGTATGCTCACTTGTGGTTTAAAAGTGCGAATACATATGTCACTTAATTGAAATATCCAAAAAAAAAACAAAATTTCAGGATTTTGTGAAACAGATTTAACTTTTTCCTATTCTGTCTTTGCCACTTGCAAAAGTATGAGAACAAGAGACCAAATGTTTCGTACAAAACATAAAATAATTTAATTAATTCTCCATATCTGCTCGGTCAGATTTTATTTATATGTCCTCGATTTAACGCTCGCTCTCATCTCTTTTTTCAATACCTAGTTGTAAAACGAATTATTCAGAAAATTCTTTATTCTAATCTGTAATACGCAAATAGAAATACAGCACATTGAATCTGTTAAAAAATAGTTAAGTTTCAGAAGTTTATAATCTGTGAAAATACTTATAGTTTCACATATCAGAACCAATTACGTTATTTTGTTGACTTTGTCCATAAATTAGTTATAGTTTGGTAACATCAAAATTGATTCACTGTCCCTGTTAAAGCAGTATGTAAACTAACTGCATCATGTTAAAAATATTTTATTTGTATTAAGTTGTATATACGATATTCTGTATGTTTCCCGAAATAATCAAAATAAATTTGTTTGTTAACTAATGAATGATAATTCTAGTTTTGTCAATTGAGAATTTGCAAATTATCTCCCTCGAAACAGTACCTCTCTTTTTTTATTATAATAATATATGCAAAACTGTGTGAAAAATGATCTAATTATCTTACGAGCGACACTTCGATTAATTTTATTAAGCTAGCGTAATATGTATCGAGAAAATAAACTTTTTGGGTAAGGATTGTATCATCAAACTCCTTCCTTCCTTGCGATACACTACTTAAAGTGCATCTTTATTTCATATTACTATTTATTCTTTTCCTGCTTTGTTAGACAAGTTAGCTTATTATCATTAAGAATAAGTACAGCTCTTAAATCGTAATTGATTGATATTTTGTAAGCCGATTATTTTCAATGATTCTATTTTATATCTTTTTATACCAATATTCCGTGTTAATGTCTCACACTTTATAATAATATATGCCCGCAAAAAAAACTTTAAAAGATATATTAAACACAACAGTAAACACACCAACCTCTTTAAATTGTTTATCATTTTCAAGTGAGTATTTTCCAATAAATTTGACAACAAAGTGGTGCTTACCTCCTAATTTAAAAGTCACAAAAGTAATGTTCCATCTCTGAGAACACTGCGCGGAAGTATCAAATACCTAGACAAGTGATTTTTAGATTAATTTGCAAACCTCTTTGCTTTCAGCCTCGACGCCATTTTTTAGTACTAATAGTGGTGGCTCCACTGGTTTGACTAGAACTATTCTTGGATAACTACAATTTGTCTGTATTAATTTATTATTACAGTGTTTCACACAATACAGTTCATTATAATCAATTTTAGAAATACAAATGATTTACATTACGTATGATATACTAGTAATGTTTGAATAAAATACATTTAATTACTCGACAAAGGAATCCGCGTTTCGAACATATTATAACACTGTTTATAAATTATTACAAATTCGAGTTGCGAATTATACTTTAATTTCATTAAATATTGTCAAAGTGAAACAGGGAAAATTAATTGTCACAACACGAAATGTCATTTTTTTATTTCATTTCCGGAAAACATCACTTGATGTTTGCTCATTTTCCTTTAAATGATTTTAAGACACCATACAGATACTACTCTTGTAATACGACCGAGCACTACATCTATTATAACGCCAAGTTATTATTTATTAAAGTAATTTGTAACCTATAATAGTTGGCAATAGTATGGTATACCGATATGTCAACATAACGTGAAAACAAAACCGCTGTGGGCTCGTCACACAAGGTGCTATCTTATTTTAATAATTTTAAAACCTATCTCAATAGAGACAATTTCATAGATCTAGACTCCTAGTGACATACTTCGCTATCTTCCTTACCATTGTCTCTCATAGATGTCGTGTTTATGAATTTATTTTTATGGGCATTTTCTTTTACAATAAATACTGTCATTTCCTTTATTTGCAAATTAATATTAAAAAATACATTGACATAAAAATATAAGTCTTGGGTCCAATCATAATGAATATATATAAATGATTCATCGCATTTGATAACATCCATAATTTATTGTATTACTGGGAATTTTTAGTAATCCTGTGTAATAGAGAATATGATAATGCAGGGCGCAAAATATTTAAAGAGACTATATGATTTTTATTAGAATTCTTAACTTGTACTTCCTTACTATAAAAAAGCCACCTATGCACCTGATCAAATATAATGATTGAAACGCTTATTGTGATTAAGTCACATACCACAAAAATACTATACAGAGTATATACAATATTTCTTTGCGAGACCATTTTATAAATAGAAATGTTATAATCAAAATCACAACACTGTCACTGGATCTGAAATGTGCAAAAAGATGTTTCCGGAACACATTGTCAATTTGTTAAATAGTAATCCATGGAACATATAAATTACGAGTATTTTAATCATTACATACAACATCCAATTCCAAGTCCGTCTCTTTCTTAATACTCCTTTAACTATTGTTTGTGCTGTTGTTGCTCGTTATTATCTCTTCATTCATATTCCCACTACTTGTTTGTGTAATCTCATACAGACTTCTCTCAAATCTCATATAAGTTTTTTTTTTATCCAAATCTGAAATGTATTTTTTAAATTTATATAGCGTTAATTTAATTAATACAGTTTAAAAGTATTTAATATGTATTATAGGAGATTTATGATAAATACTATGGTATTAATTTTTCATTGGGTCACTTTCATTAACATTATTTTTATTAAATACATCCATTAGCTATATTGTTCAAAATAGAAAAGTCTATTATATCAAATATCTATAAGGAATAAGTTAAGACATAATGAAATGTCTGTGTATAGTAACATAAAGATTTCTAGTTATGATAATGTTAAAAATTTTAAAGATACATAATTTTCTTTCGTATTATATGAACAATGCGTGTATCGAAAAAAAAAACAATAACAATGTTACCTAAATAATATCAAGATTTACTTACAGTAGATCCTTGACGTGTTTTTCTTTATTTTTATAAAATATCCACTTTATTAAATAAAAATTCATACACTTGTATTGCCATCCGTACATCATTATATTATTCACTAATCTTGAAATCTGCTTCTTTTTTTTCATTGTCAAAATGTAATATAAAGAAATGAAGTTAAGTGCGTATGAATTAATAAATCCAACAAACGTGTATACAAATCTGACAATCAAATGACATGGACCATATGACACTCAATGACTATAACAGATCATAAAGCAAATTTTCTGTTAAAGTGCAACAGTGTCGTTAAGATTTATTTAACAAAATTAAATATTATGAAATCTAAAATATTTTTTACCTATTATGCATTTTAAAAATATTAAATGTTATGTTATATAATATTTTCAGTTCCGTGTGTTTGATTACATTTTGACGATTGTCCATTTCATATCGTAGTATAGCGATTTTTAAGGTATATTTTAAGTTGAAATAGTATTACTTATTTTTATATTTTTTATTATGTATCATATTTAATTAATATTTTAATTTTAATAGTATACATTCATAACTGTATAAAAAAACTTGATTTTGCCATACTTAATAAATTGATAACCTACAGCTGTTGCAAACGGCTATGTAACGTCGCTGTTTATGGAATGCTTGCATACAAAGTTTTTATTTTTGTTAAATTAACTGTACGTAAATATTATGGTGTCGCGGAAATAATTCATTTTGACTAAACGTATTTTGTTTTAGTTAATTTATTTTTTTGTGTATATTTTGTTACTTTTTCACTATTATACTATCTTAAAAGACATAAAGGCGGCTTCTTTTGGCTAATCGTTTTTTAGCGAAAAGACTATGCAAACTCAATTTGGAAGCTGGTATATAGTCAATCTTTGATCTCAAATTTTTGAACTAAATTGAATTGAGTAATAATATTTGGTAATAGGAGACAACTCATATAATTCAACCTATGAACGCCTCACCACGTCTATATAAAATCACTCATATATTTATCTATTTGTGTTTTATCTGTGTTTGAGATTTACGTCTAAGTATAAGTCTAGCTAGTCTAGGTCTAAGTCTGGCCTAAGCAGTCTAGTCTCGGTCTAAGTCTAGTATAGTCTAGGGCCTAAGTCTAGGTGCTAGCGCCAATGTATAGGTCTGGCTACGTCTAAGTCTCGATCTCGGTATGTTCTAGGCCTAGTGCCTTACTCTAGAGGCCTACCCTTAACCCTGCCTAGTCTCAGGGCTAGGTCTAGGGACTAGGTCTATGGTCTATAGGCTAGTCATGGCTAGGTCTATGGGCTAGTTCTAGGGCTAGGTCCTATGGCTAGGTGCTAAGGCTAGGTCTCGGGCTATGTCTAGGCTAGTTCTCGGGCTAGGTCTAGGGCTAGGTCTAGGCATGTGTCTAGGGCTATGTGTCTTAGCTAGGTCTAGGGCTGAGGTCTAGGGCGAGGTTCTAGGGCAGTCTAGGCTAGGTAAGGGCTAAGGATAGGGCTTAGGTCAGGCTAGGTCTAGGGCTAGGTCTCGGGCTATTCTAGGCTATGTCTAGGCTAGGTCTAGGCTAGGTTTAGGGTAGTTAGGTAGGGGTAGGTGTAGTTTAGGTTAGGGTTAGTGTCGGTTAGGTTATGTTAGTTAGGTTAGGTTAGGTTAGTTCGGTTAGGTTGGTTAGGTTAGGGTTAGTTAGTTGGTTAGGGTTAGGTTAGTTTAGGTAGGTTTGTTAGGGTAGGTTAGGTTTCGTTAGGTTAGTTAGGTTAGGTTAGGTTGGTTGAGTTAGGTTAGGTTGGTTAGGTTGAGGTTAGTTAGGGTTTTTTAGGTGTAGGTTAGGGTAGGTTTATTTTAGTTAAGGTTAGGTTAGGTTAGGTTAGGTGTAGTTGGTTAGTTAGTAGTTAGGTAGGTTAGGGTGGTTAGGTTAGGTTAGGTTATGTAGGTGAGTGAGTTAGTAGGTTAGGTTTAGGGTGGGTAGGTGAGGTTAGTTAGTTCGTTAGTTAGGGTATTATGTTAGGTTAGGTTAGTTTAGTTTAGGTTAGTTAGGTTAGTTTAGGTTAGGTAGTTAGGT
Source organism: Dryadula phaetusa (assembly GCA_032432895.1). NCBI lineage: Eukaryota > Metazoa > Arthropoda > Insecta > Lepidoptera > Nymphalidae > Dryadula > Dryadula phaetusa. The sequence goes on from JAOYRS010000073.1 coordinate 6,951,046, forward strand.
TATGTTAGGTTAGGTTAGGTTAGGTATGGTGGTTATTTAGGTTAGGTTAGGTTTAGTTAGGTTAGTTGGTTGTTTAGGTTAGGTAGGTTTAGTTCGGGTGAGGTAGTAGGTTAGGTTAGTTATTAGGTTGGTTAGGTTATGTTCGGTTAGTGTTAGTTAGGTGTTGTAGTTAGGTTAGTTAGGTTAGGTGTAGTTAGGTTAGGTTAGGTTAGGTTAGGTGTGGTTATTTAGGTTAGGTTAGGTTGTGTAGGTTTAGGTTAGGTTAGTTTAGGTTAGGTTAAGTTAGGTAGGTTAGTTAGGTAGTTAGTTAGGTTATGTTAGGTTTAGGTGTAGGTTAGGTGGGTTAAGGTGATGTTAGGTTAGGTTAGGTTTAGGTTAGGTGAGTAGGTTGGTAGGTTAGGTAGTTGATGTTAGTTAGGTTAGGTGTAGTTAGGTTTAGGTTAGGTTAGTTAGGGTTAGGTTATGTTCAGGTTGTGTTAGGTTGTTAGTCTTTAGGGTTTAAGTTAGGTTAGTTAGGTTAGGTTAGGTAGGTTAGGTTAGTTTGTTAGTGAGGTTAGGTGTAGGTGACTGGTTTAGGTTTAGGTTAGTTAGGTTAGGTTAGGTTAGGTTAGGTTAGTTAGGTTAGGTAGTTAGGTTAGGTTTAGGTTAGGTAGGTTAGGTTAGGTTAGGTGAGGTTGGTTAGGTTAGGGGAGTTATGTTAGGTTATGTTGTAGGTTAGGTTTAGGTTAGGTTAGTTGGTTAGGTTAGGTTAGGTTAGTTAGGTTTTAGGTTTGGTTTAGGTTAGGTTTAGGTTAGGTTAAGGTTAGTTCCAGTTTAGGTTAGGTTAGGTTAGGTTTAGGTAGTTAGGTTAGGTTATGGTTTAGGTTAGGTTAGTTTAGGTTAGTTAGGTTAGGTTAGGTTAGGTTAGGTTAGGTTAGGTTAGGTTAGGTTAGGTTAGGTTAGGTTAGGTTAGGTTAGGTTAGGTTAGGTTAGTGTAGGTTAGGGGTTGGTTAGGTTAGTTGGTTATGTTAGTTAGGTTCGGTTAGGTAGGTTAGGTTTAGGTTAGTTAGGTTATGTTAGGTTAGTTAGGTTTAGGTTCTAGGTTAGGTTTAGGTTGGTGTAGGTTTGTTGGGTAGGTTGGTTAGTTATGTTGGTTAGTTTAGTTAGTTGGTTAGGTCTTTAGGTTAGGTTAGGTAGGTTAGGTTAGGTTAGTTAGGTTTATTGTTAAGGTTAGGTTAGGTTAGGTGTAAGGTAGGTTAGGTTAGGTTTAGGTTTGGTTTAGGTGTCGGTTAGGTTAGGTTAGGTTGTGTAGGTTAGGTGAGGTTAGGTTAGTTAGGTTAGGTTAGGTTAGGTTAGGTCTAGGTTAGGTTCGGGTTTAGTTAGGGTTTAGTTGGTTAGGGTTATTGAGGTTTGGTTGTTATGTTTAGGTTAGGTTAGGTGTTAGGGGGTTGTTAGGGTCGGTTTAGGTTAGTTAGGTTAGGTTAGGTTAGTTAGGGTGTAGGTTAGTTAGGTTGGGTTGTTAGGTTAGGTTTAGTTAGGTTTAGGGGTAGTAGGTCAGGTTAGGTTAGGTAGGTTATGAGGTTCGGTTAGGTTTTAGGTTAGGTTTAGGTTAGGTGTAGGTTGGTTAGGTTAGGGGTAGGTTGGTTGGTTAGTTAGGTAGGTTAGGTTAGGTTGTTAGGTTTAGGTTGGTTAGGTTTAGGTTAGGTTAGGGTGTAGGTGTTAGTTATGTTAGGTTGGTTAGGTTCGGGAGTTGTTTGTTAGGGAGGTTATGTTAGGTTAGGTTAGGGTAGGTTAGGTTTTGTTTTTTTTTTTTTTTTTTTTTTTTTTTTTTTTTTTTTTTTTTTTTTTTTTTTTTTTTTTTCTTTTATAATACTTTAAACATCCCTCCATTGTTGATAATTGGAGACCTTGTCTTCTATGAACTTACTTATTAACTCTATCTCTATTTCTGGCTGGCTTAATCTAAATTATGGTACAACTATCGCTATTTTCGCGTTCTTAACTTAGTTCGTGCCTTATCGTATCTAGCTTATGTTTCTATTTCTTATCTTCTACTTAACTCTTCTCATTCTTAATCCTATATGAATGCCACATATCTATACTTATTGGTGGTTTCAGATTTGGATCCTTATTTGTACTATTTAATAGTTTTACGATAGATATACAAAAGTCTAAAAAAAATCTTTTCTTTCTACTCTTCATTATATAACTAAAATTATTTACGTTTTGTACTATTAATCTTACTTTCTATTTGTGCCTCCTATTTCGTAAATGGGTACATTCGGACGAATATTGGGCATTTTAACTTTGCTTGGTCGGGGCAAGCTGGGCTCTCCCGTAGCTTCAAACCTGACTACATATTATGTCAGAGAACCGCCTCCATGTCCGGTGAATACTTGGGTAAAAATTTTGTTGGTGTGAAAGTTCCACAATCCTGTACGCCTCCACCTGCGTGGGTAAAGAAGAGCCTGTGGACCCGAAGCGGTCGCCTCCGGCCATGTCCTCTGGTTCCACTCGCAAAGAGAGTCTTACGGATTTTTCCTTGAGCTGAAACCGACAAAGATCATAGGCGGGAGCCCGCTTCAGTCGTCTAAGGCTTGCCTCCTTTGGCCAGCTGTCGTGCACTTTCATTTCCCTCCTTACCCTCCGTGTTGCCTTTTATCCCAAAAAAGGGCAGTTTTCCTTAGTTTTCGGTCGGAAAGGGTTTTATATTTTTTCCCTGGCCTGCTACTGGCGAGTGGATGGAGGGAGTTGGGGTTAGTGATTGTTTGCAACGCTGCCCTAGAATCACTATAAATCCCAAATGAGTTTGCCCTGTGCCCGAGTGCTAGCTCTGTGGCCTTGCATATGGCCAGAAGTTCCGCCTGGTAGACGGTGCAGTATGATGGCAAGGTAAGTTTGACGGCACGAGTTTCGCCCCGCCACTCCACAGGGTGATTGCGGCCCCCACCTTACCCTCAATCTTACTGCCATCTGTATACATCTGAGGGCTGCGCTGTTCAGCGTTTCCTGGACCTGGTCAGTCGTCTCCAGATTCAGGAACCTCAGGCACATATGTTCTGGCCGGATGGGGGCAGTCGGACACAGGGGCCAATCGCTCGATCTCCCTTCCCGCCAGGTCCGGAGCGGACCCCCCTCTTGGCTCTGTAAAGCGTGGCGGCCTCGCGCACGCGGATGTCAAGGGGGAGTATCCCCGCCAGGACGAGGGCCGAATGAAGGGAGACCGTGCGGTAGGCCTTGCAAATTTTTTGGGAGAAGCTACGCTGAATAAAGTTCAGCCTCTTTCTCACGCCCAGCTTATGGACCCGCCGGTTCCCCACGCGCTGGCGGCGTACAGCACCATCGGTTCTATTACTGAAATGTAAATCGTGTGAATTATTTCAGGGTGGAGTCCCCAGCTCACCCTGGCTGCCCTGGAGAGTTGTTTGTAAAGTCCCACAGTTTTCTTGCAAATATGATTTACGTGTGCGTTAAAGGTAAGTTTATTGTCTATTATGAGTCCTAATATTTTTAATTCGTGACTAATGGCTATCTCAGTCCCGCCCATGCTCAGTCGCGGTGTATCGTGCTTTAGCTTGTTCGTCACTATCATGGCGTTGGTCCTTTGTTGGTGCGAATTTGAGTTTATGCGCGATGCCCCACTTCTGAGCATAGTCGAGAGCGACATTGGCTTGTCTCTCAATTTCGACTGCTTTGTCACCGTGGAATACTAACACAACATCATCAGCGAAAGCCTGCACAAATACCTTCTTTTCTCCCAATCCCCTTAGAAGAGAGTCCAATAGCAAATTCCAAAGGATAGGACCTCCGATGGAACCTTGCACGCAGCCTTTGTGGTGTTACATCCATGTTCTCTTCCAGCGTACCTTACTCGGACTCGTCGGTCTTCCAGGTAGCTGTTTATTAGTCTGCGCAGACCCTCAGGGCATTCCTCTTCGACTAACCGTATCCTTATGGCAGGCCACCAGGCGTTGTCGAAGGCACCCTCTATATCCAATGACACCAGAGTTACAATCTTTTTGTCATCCAACTTAGATCGGATGTGTTGGATGAGGTTATAGAGGGCGTCTTCGCAGCTCCTTTGGGGCATAAACCCGTACTGGTTTGCACTAATACGTGGAAGAAGATGGTGCCGAAGTCTAGCCACCACCATCTTTTCCAGTATTTTGCCCACACGGGGAGTAACCCAATAGGCCTGTACGATTTTGGATGAGCGTAGTCTTTTTTTGCCTGGTTTTGGGAGGGCGATCACTACTGCCTCCTTCCATATTTTTGGAAAGTAGTGTAGTTTGAGGCACCGGTTTGCGATGGCAAGGAACAAATCAGGTTGGTTGTTGATGGCGTGGCTACAGATGTCGGCAGTGAACCCGTCCTGCTCCCGGTGCTTTTTTCGGATTAAATGACTCGAGCGAGAGCTGTAGTTCCAGGATGGTGAATGGCGGATCCTGTGGGATTCCGCAAGCTCCGCCGCTCACCCTGCTGGCTCTCTGTCTTACGTCCGCTTGTTGAAGCGTGTCGGTCTCACTCGAGTCTTCCGGGTAAAACACCTCAGCCAGGAGTTTTGCCGACCCTTCCGCGTCCAGTTGAACGCCGTTCCATTTTAGCGGTACGTCTTCTGCTCTTTTTGTCGTCCTTCCTATTACTCTGTATATTCCCTCCCACATTCCTTCCTTGTCCTGTTTCTCGCAGAAGGCTTTCCAGCTAGATATTTGTGCTTTCTTGGCTTCATTTTCGTACTTCTCTTTACTTTTAAGGTATTCGTTGATTACCCAGGTTCTCCTGATCGGCGCGGCGCACCTTATACGACGCCTCTTTGTGGTCGTTTCCCGCATTAACTTTTCCAGGTGTTCGGACCACCATGGGATCTTCAGATGTTGCCCTGACTTTTTTGTTGGTATGGATGCAGTACATGCTTCGGTTATTATTTTTGTGTATTTATTTACCATTTCTTCTAATTGTTCTGTTGTTCCAATATTGTCTGCATCCCTTGCTGTGATATTTTGTTCTAGTTTTAGTGAATGTAGTTTCTCATGGAATTGACTCCAGTTTGCTTTTTTTGTATTATATTTCTAGTTGTTCTTCTAATGTTTACACCTTGAGATTTAACAAGCCGAATTCCGAAAGAGATCCCATTGTGGTCCGAACTCGTGAGGCCTTCGACTACCTTCCAATCCTCGACCAGTCCGAGTGCGTTTTGGGCTGCATATGGTTACGTCAACGTGACTATGATAACGCTGACCACCTCTAATGGTATCGAAAGTAGGCGTGTCTCCCACGTTCAGCACCTGAAGGCCAAGCTCGTCCAGGGCCTCCATCAATTCGTCTCCTCGGGCGTTTGTCGTCGCACTACCCCACCATGTGTTCCAGGCGTTCGTGTCTCCGCCTGCAATTATCCTGCCTATCCCAGGTTTCCCGGATATAGCTTTGAGCTGGCGGATGTAGGGACTCATAGGTCTGTCCGGCTCGAAGTAGTAGGAGACCAGTGTGATTTCCACGCCTTGGTAGCCAGCCCCAAGACCACTATGTTGTTTGTGGTCCATTTAGGATGCTGGACTACGTCGATGCTGTCATCTAATATGGCTATTCCTGCCTTTACGGTTCCTTCCCCTGGCGCATCGTTTTGGAAGATCCTCACACCTGGATAACTCCTCATACTCCGAGCCGCACCGACATATGGCTCCTGAATTAAGACGGCTGTCACTTTCCGTTTGCTGCTTCTATGAGTAGTTCTTGAGTGGCAAGCTTCTTCCGCATAACATTTGCCTGGAGCACGCGGTACACCGAGTTCTCCGTGTCAATTCTAGCAATATGCTATAGTCGAGCGGGCCAACGACTCCCACCGCCTACGTATTGGACATTCATCACTAAAAGCATTATGCTCTGACCGCTAATCTTAGCTCTAACGCAATTCTTGCAGTTAGGGGTAACATTAACCGCCCACTGCTCACAGTTTGCCTTCACATGTGGACCCCCACAGTGGCTGCAGACCTCAGCTCCCTCGGTGCAGTACTTCTTGGTGTGGCCGTACGCCAAGCACCGAGAGCACTGCACCAGGGGCGACTGGTCTGAGACCTTTACCCTCTGCAGGTCCACTCGCAGTGCTCCTAGTTCTGTCGCTTTCCTCCATATTTTGGGGGCAACCGACAGCACCAGGTGGCACGTGTGGGGGTTTCTGGCCCTCCTCCGGTATTTGACATGGATCCTGTCATCCTCCTTGGCGAGACCGTCAAAGACCTCCCCGTTTTGCCTCCTGAGAGCCTTGAGTACCTCCTCATCCGAGTTGATACTCAAGAGATCTCTCAGGATGATCATGGGGTCTCGGTTTTTGACGTCCTCGACAACGAGGCGACTGGATTCCAGTCTCTGCCTGGCCTTGTCCCTATCCTCCGTCGTCGGGCACCCGAGGATGATCCTTCTGTCTTTGGCCTTTCTGACCCTTTCGACTTTTATCCAGCCTTCCTTTGCATCCACTGCTTTTCGCACTCTCTCTAGCACCTCATCTCCTGTCTATTCTTCTTTTTCCGAGGAAATGATAATGGAGTGCAAGGTGGGTTGCACCGGCTTTGGTGTGAGTGCACTCGCAGTGGCGCTTGCGTATGTGCCATTTACGTGTTTGGCAGCATTATTTTCGAGGGCAACGTTGAGCTCTTTCATGTGCTCAGCATTCTGCGCCACTAGTCTAGTCTGCTCCTCGATTTGGCGTGAGAGTTCCATTTGGTTGTCTCTCCCGACAGGCTGCTCCTTGGGGACCTCCATATTGCCCACTTCCTGTTCTAGCAGCGTGACGAGCGCGTATAGACGATCTAGCGGGGGGTTAACGCCAACTTTTATATCGGAGTGCAGATTGCGCGAGTTGTTTAGATGCGCTTTCGCGCTCGCCACACAGGCTTTGGCCTCCGAGGTTTTGCTGATGTAGGATTTTTCCTCTGTCTCGGGGCTGAAGTCGAGTTTGGTCCGCGTGATGTTGGTGTCGCTGGATCTCGATCCCGATGCCACCGGGGATGGAGTCTCCTCCAGCGCGGCCATTGCTGGACCTCTGCGTGGAATGTTTCCTTTAATTACAGTTTTCATAGGTGAGCGGCTCGCAGCCTGGTCTCTGCCGTTATCCTTCGCTGGAGTCCTGAACATGGTGATCACAGTAGATGGTGTTTAAGTAAGTCACAGTTGTATAATTAGCTTTAATAGCGTATTTATATATGATTTGTATATGATTTGATTTAGTCAATTTTTCTTTTTTATAGTCAATTGAATAGTTAATTATATATAGTCAATATATAGTTGTAGAACCCGTCTAGTATAAAAAATATTAAATATAAAGTATAAATGAGTAGGTATTTTTACCTGTGTCCTATATATTAGCTTAGTGGTGTAAAAAGCCACTGAGTGTCTAATCTGTATTAAATACTAAACACCGATGCTAATTTGTTCGGCGGTGTATATTGCCGCCGAATGTCTAAGTTTATAAAAATTGAGTTCCTAGTCCACCACACAAGCTAAGCCAGCCAAAAGGGAACTTTTAATTTTTGGCGGGAAATTTTCCCCAGCTAGCAGAGCGAATATCGGGTGGGTGTGGTGGGCCAAAACTCGGTTTCTGCCGAACCGATTTAAAAAATTTTGGTGTCGGGTGAAAGGGCTCGTGAAGGCCTACAATCTGATACTAGTAACGTCCGGGGGGGGAGGGGGTTTTCAGTACAGAACCTTGAAAAACCCCGAAAAAGTGTCAATTTGGTCGATTTTCGCGCCGTAAAAGCACGAAAATGTCACAATAGGTGAGTATATTGTAGGTCCGAAAACGAACCCTGCTATTATCAATTTAAAACAATAAGAAAAACAACCCTTAATTGTATAATTTAGTTAAATTTTTATTTTTACTAACAAATTTTGACAAGTTAATTTTTAATATATATGTATATGATCAATGTGTGTATTTATCTATATAAACAGTATTATTTACTGTCTATATGTTATATCTAACGTTTCGAAAGTCATAACTATAAATATGAATAGCAATACCTCAATTTTAGAAAAACAAAGTTCGACGATGTTCCACTGAGTCACAGAGCTTAGGTGGATTTCTATATATGAATAATTAAAATGGCCAAAAACTCGGTTTCTGCCGAACCGATTTAAAAAATTTTGGTGTCGGGTGAAAGGGCTCGTGAAGGCCTACAATCTGATACTAGTAACGTCCGGGGGGGAGGGGGTTTTCAGGACAGAACCTTGAAAAACCCCGAAAAAATGTCAATTTGGTCGATTTTCGCGCCGTAAAAGCACGAAAATGTCACAATAGGTGAGTATATTGTAGGTCCGAAAACGAACCCTGCTATTATCAATTTAAAACAATAAGAAAAACAACCCTTAATTGTATAATTTAGTTAAATTTTTTATTTTTACTAACAAATTTTGACAAGTTAATTTTTAATATATATGTATATGATCAATGTGTGTATTTATCTATATAAACAGTATTATTTACTGTCTATATGTTATATCTAACGTTTCGAAAGTCATAACTATAAATATGAATAGCAATACCTCAATTTTAGAAAAACAAAGTTCGACGATGTTCCACTGAGTCACAGAGCTTAGGTGGATTTCTATATATGAATAATTAAAATGGCCAAAACTCGGTTTCTGCCGAACCGATTTAAAAAAATTTTGGTGTCGGGTGAAAGGGCTCGTGAAGGCCTACAATCTGATACTAGTAACGTCCGGGGGGGAGGGGGTTTTCAGGACAGAACCTTGAAAAACCCCGAAAAAATGTCAATTTGGTCGATTTTCGCGCCGTAAAAGCACGAAAATGTCACAATAGGTGAGTATATTGTAGGTCCGAAAACGAACCCTGCTATTATCAATTTAAAACAATAAGAAAAACAACCCTTAATTGTATAATTTAGTTAAATTTTTTATTTTTACTAACAAATTTTGACAAGTTAATTTTTAATATATATGTATATGATCAATGTGTGTATTTATCTATATAAACAGTATTATTTACTGTCTATATGTTATATCTAACGTTTCGAAAGTCATAACTATAAATATGAATAGCAATACCTCAATTTTAGAAAAACAAAGTTCGACGGTTAGGTTAGGTTAGGTTAGGTTAGGTTAGGTTAGGTTAGGTTAGGTTAGGTTAGGTTAGGTTAGGTTAGGTTAGGTTAGGTTAGGTTAGGTTAGGTTAGGTTAGGTTAGGTTAGGTTAGGTTAGGTTAGGTTAGGTTAGGTTAGGTTAGGTTAGGTTAGGTTAGGTTAGGTTAGGTTAGGTTAGGTTAGGTTAGGTTAGGTTAGGTTAGGTTAGGTTAGGTTAGGTTAGGTTAGGTTAGGTTAGGTTAGGTTAGGTTAGGTTAGGTTAGGTTAGGTTAGGTTAGGTTAGGTTAGGTTAGGTTAGGTTAGGTTAGGTTAGGTTAGGTTAGGTTAGGTTAGGTTAGGTTAGGTTAGGTTAGGTTAGGTTAGGTTAGGTTAGGTTAGGTTAGGTTAGGTTAGGTTAGGTTAGGTTAGGTTAGGTTAGGTTAGGTTAGGTTAGGTTAGGTTAGGTTAGGTTAGGTTAGGTTAGGTTAGGTTAGGTTAGGTTAGGTTAGGTTAGGTTAGGTTAGGTTAGGTTAGGTTAGGTTAGGTTAGGTTAGGTTAGGTTAGGTTAGGTTAGGTTAGGTTAGGTTAGGTTAGGTTAGGTTAGGTTAGGTTAGGTTAGGTTAGGTTAGGTTAGGTTAGGTTAGGTTAGGTTAGGTTAGGTTAGGTTAGGTTAGGTTAGGTTAGGTTAGGTTAGGTTAGGTTAGGTTAGGTTAGGTTAGGTTAGGTTAGGTTAGGTTAGGTTAGGTTAGGTTAGGTTAGGTTAGGTTAGGTTAGGTTAGGTTAGGTTAGGTTAGGTTAGGTTAGGTTAGGTTAGGTTAGGTTAGGTTAGGTTAGGTTAGGTTAGGTTAGGTTAGGTTAGGTTAGGTTAGGTTAGGTTAGGTTAGGTTAGGTTAGGTTAGGTTAGGTTAGGTTAGGTTAGGTTAGGTTAGGTTAGGTTAGGTTAGGTTAGGTTAGGTTAGGTTAGGTTAGGTTAGGTTAGGTTAGGTTAGGTTAGGTTAGGTTAGGTTAGGTTAGGTTAGGTTAGGTTAGGTTAGGTTAGGTTAGGTTAGGTTAGGTTAGGTTAGGTTAGGTTAGGTTAGGTTAGGTTAGGTTAGGTTAGGTTAGGTTAGGTTAGGTTAGGTTAGGTTAGGTTAGGTTAGGTTAGGTTAGGTTAGGTTAGGTTAGGTTAGGTTAGGTTAGGTTAGGTTAGGTTAGGTTAGGTTAGGTTAGGTTAGGTTAGGTTAGGTTAGGTTAGGTTAGGTTAGGTTAGGTTAGGTTAGGTTAGGTTAGGTTAGGTTAGGTTAGGTTAGGTTAGGTTAGGTTAGGTTAGGTTAGGTTAGGTTAGGTTAGGTTAGGTTAGGTTAGGTTAGGTTAGGTTAGGTTAGGTTAGGTTAGGTTAGGTTAGGTTAGGTTAGGTTAGGTTAGGTTAGGTTAGGTTAGGTTAGGTTAGGTTAGGTTAGGTTAGGTTAGGTTAGGTTAGGTTAGGTTAGGTTAGGTTAGGTTAGGTTAGGTTAGGTTAGGTTAGGTTAGGTTAGGTTAGGTTAGGTTAGGTTAGGTTAGGTTAGGTTAGGTTAGGTTAGGTTAGGTTAGGTTAGGTTAGGTTAGGTTAGGTTAGGTTAGGTTAGGTTAGGTTAGGTTAGGTTAGGTTAGGTTAGGTTAGGTTAGGTTAGGTTAGGTTAGGTTAGGTTAGGTTAGGTTAGGTTAGGTTAGGTTAGGTTAGGTTAGGTTAGGTTAGGTTAGGTTAGGTTAGGTTAGGTTAGGTTAGGTTAGGTTAGGTTAGGTTAGGTTAGGTTAGGTTAGGTTAGGTTAGGTTAGGTTAGGTTAGGTTAGGTTAGGTTAGGTTAGGTTAGGTTAGGTTAGGTTAGGTTAGGTTAGGTTAGGTTAGGTTAGGTTAGGTTAGGTTAGGTTAGGTTAGGTTAGGTTAGGTTAGGTTAGGTTAGGTTAGGTTAGGTTAGGTTAGGTTAGGTTAGGTTAGGTTAGGTTAGGTTAGGTTAGGTTAGGTTAGGTTAGGTTAGGTTAGGTTAGGTTAGGTTAGGTTAGGTTAGGTTAGGTTAGGTTAGGTTAGGTTAGGTTAGGTTAGGTTAGGTTAGGTTAGGTTAGGTTAGGTTAGGTTAGGTTAGGTTAGGTTAGGTTAGGTTAGGTTAGGTTAGGTTAGGTTAGGTTAGGTTAGGTTAGGTTAGGTTAGGTTAGGTTAGGTTAGGTTAGGTTAGGTTAGGTTAGGTTAGGTTAGGTTAGGTTAGGTTAGGTTAGGTTAGGTTAGGTTAGGTTAGGTTAGGTTAGGTTAGGTTAGGTTAGGTTAGGTTAGGTTAGGTTAGGTTAGGTTAGGTTAGGTTAGGTTAGGTTAGGTTAGGTTAGGTTAGGTTAGGTTAGGTTAGGTTAGGTTAGGTTAGGTTAGGTTAGGTTAGGTTAGGTTAGGTTAGGTTAGGTTAGGTTAGGTTAGGTTAGGTTAGGTTAGGTTAGGTTAGGTTAGGTTAGGTTAGGTTAGGTTAGGTTAGGTTAGGTTAGGTTAGGTTAGGTTAGGTTAGGTTAGGTTAGGTTAGGTTAGGTTAGGTTAGGTTAGGTTAGGTTAGGTTAGGTTAGGTTAGGTTAGGTTAGGTTAGGTTAGGTTAGGTTAGGTTAGGTTAGGTTAGGTTAGGTTAGGTTAGGTTAGGTTAGGTTAGGTTAGGTTAGGTTAGGTTAGGTTAGGTTAGGTTAGGTTAGGTTAGGTTAGGTTAGGTTAGGTTAGGTTAGGTTAGGTTAGGTTAGGTTAGGTTAGGTTAGGTTAGGTTAGGTTAGGTTAGGTTAGGTTAGGTTAGGTTAGGTTAGGTTAGGTTAGGTTAGGTTAGGTTAGGTTAGGTTAGGTTAGGTTAGGTTAGGTTAGGTTAGGTTAGGTTAGGTTAGGTTAGGTTAGGTTAGGTTAGGTTAGGTTAGGTTAGGTTAGGTTAGGTTAGGTTAGGTTAGGTTAGGTTAGGTTAGGTTAGGTTAGGTTAGGTTAGGTTAGGTTAGGTTAGGTTAGGTTAGGTTAGGTTAGGTTAGGTTAGGTTAGGTTAGGTTAGGTTAGGTTAGGTTAGGTTAGGTTAGGTTAGGTTAGGTTAGGTTAGGTTAGGTTAGGTTAGGTTAGGTTAGGTTAGGTTAGGTTAGGTTAGGTTAGGTTAGGTTAGGTTAGGTTAGGTTAGGTTAGGTTAGGTTAGGTTAGGTTAGGTTAGGTTAGGTTAGGTTAGGTTAGGTTAGGTTAGGTTAGGTTAGGTTAGGTTAGGTTAGGTTAGGTTAGGTTAGGTTAGGTTAGGTTAGGTTAGGTTAGGTTAGGTTAGGTTAGGTTAGGTTAGGTTAGGTTAGGTTAGGTTAGGTTAGGTTAGGTTAGGTTAGGTTAGGTTAGGTTAGGTTAGGTTAGGTTAGGTTAGGTTAGGTTAGGTTAGGTTAGGTTAGGTTAGGTTAGGTTAGGTTAGGTTAGGTTAGGTTAGGTTAGGTTAGGTTAGGTTAGGTTAGGTTAGGTTAGGTTAGGTTAGGTTAGGTTAGGTTAGGTTAGGTTAGGTTAGGTTAGGTTAGGTTAGGTTAGGTTAGGTTAGGTTAGGTTAGGTTAGGTTAGGTTAGGTTAGGTTAGGTTAGGTTAGGTTAGGTTAGGTTAGGTTAGGTTAGGTTAGGTTAGGTTAGGTTAGGTTAGGTTAGGTTAGGTTAGGTTAGGTTAGGTTAGGTTAGGTTAGGTTAGGTTAGGTTAGGTTAGGTTAGGTTAGGTTAGGTTAGGTTAGGTTAGGTTAGGTTAGGTTAGGTTAGGTTAGGTTAGGTTAGGTTAGGTTAGGTTAGGTTAGGTTAGGTTAGGTTAGGTTAGGTTAGGTTAGGTTAGGTTAGGTTAGGTTAGGTTAGGTTAGGTTAGGTTAGGTTAGGTTAGGTTAGGTTAGGTTAGGTTAGGTTAGGTTAGGTTAGGTTAGGTTAGGTTAGGTTAGGTTAGGTTAGGTTAGGTTAGGTTAGGTTAGGTTAGGTTAGGTTAGGTTAGGTTAGGTTAGGTTAGGTTAGGTTAGGTTAGGTTAGGTTAGGTTAGGTTAGGTTAGGTTAGGTTAGGTTAGGTTAGGTTAGGTTAGGTTAGGTTAGGTTAGGTTAGGTTAGGTTAGGTTAGGTTAGGTTAGGTTAGGTTAGGTTAGGTTAGGTTAGGTTAGGTTAGGTTAGGTTAGGTTAGGTTAGGTTAGGTTAGGTTAGGTTAGGTTAGGTTAGGTTAGGTTAGGTTAGGTTAGGTTAGGTTAGGTTAGGTTAGGTTAGGTTAGGTTAGGTTAGGTTAGGTTAGGTTAGGTTAGGTTAGGTTAGGTTAGGTTAGGTTAGGTTAGGTTAGGTTAGGTTAGGTTAGGTTAGGTTAGGTTAGGTTAGGTTAGGTTAGGTTAGGTTAGGTTAGGTTAGGTTAGGTTAGGTTAGGTTAGGTTAGGTTAGGTTAGGTTAGGTTAGGTTAGGTTAGGTTAGGTTAGGTTAGGTTAGGTTAGGTTAGGTTAGGTTAGGTTAGGTTAGGTTAGGTTAGGTTAGGTTAGGTTAGGTTAGGTTAGGTTAGGTTAGGTTAGGTTAGGTTAGGTTAGGTTAGGTTAGGTTAGGTTAGGTTAGGTTAGGTTAGGTTAGGTTAGGTTAGGTTAGGTTAGGTTAGGTTAGGTTAGGTTAGGTTAGGTTAGGTTAGGTTAGGTTAGGTTAGGTTAGGTTAGGTTAGGTTAGGTTAGGTTAGGTTAGGTTAGGTTAGGTTAGGTTAGGTTAGGTTAGGTTAGGTTAGGTTAGGTTAGGTTAGGTTAGGTTAGGTTAGGTTAGGTTAGGTTAGGTTAGGTTAGGTTAGGTTAGGTTAGGTTAGGTTAGGTTAGGTTAGGTTAGGTTAGGTTAGGTTAGGTTAGGTTAGGTTAGGTTAGGTTAGGTTAGGTTAGGTTAGGTTAGGTTAGGTTAGGTTAGGTTAGGTTAGGTTAGGTTAGGTTAGGTTAGGTTAGGTTAGGTTAGGTTAGGTTAGGTTAGGTTAGGTTAGGTTAGGTTAGGTTAGGTTAGGTTAGGTTAGGTTAGGTTAGGTTAGGTTAGGTTAGGTTAGGTTAGGTTAGGTTAGGTTAGGTTAGGTTAGGTTAGGTTAGGTTAGGTTAGGTTAGGTTAGGTTAGGTTAGGTTAGGTTAGGTTAGGTTAGGTTAGGTTAGGTTAGGTTAGGTTAGGTTAGGTTAGGTTAGGTTAGGTTAGGTTAGGTTAGGTTAGGTTAGGTTAGGTTAGGTTAGGTTAGGTTAGGTTAGGTTAGGTTAGGTTAGGTTAGGTTAGGTTAGGTTAGGTTAGGTTAGGTTAGGTTAGGTTAGGTTAGGTTAGGTTAGGTTAGGTTAGGTTAGGTTAGGTTAGGTTAGGTTAGGTTAGGTTAGGTTAGGTTAGGTTAGGTTAGGTTAGGTTAGGTTAGGTTAGGTTAGGTTAGGTTAGGTTAGGTTAGGTTAGGTTAGGTTAGGTTAGGTTAGGTTAGGTTAGGTTAGGTTAGGTTAGGTTAGGTTAGGTTAGGTTAGGTTAGGTTAGGTTAGGTTAGGTTAGGTTAGGTTAGGTTAGGTTAGGTTAGGTTAGGTTAGGTTAGGTTAGGTTAGGTTAGGTTAGGTTAGGTTAGGTTAGGTTAGGTTAGGTTAGGTTAGGTTAGGTTAGGTTAGGTTAGGTTAGGTTAGGTTAGGTTAGGTTAGGTTAGGTTAGGTTAGGTTAGGTTAGGTTAGGTTAGGTTAGGTTAGGTTAGGTTAGGTTAGGTTAGGTTAGGTTAGGTTAGGTTAGGTTAGGTTAGGTTAGGTTAGGTTAGGTTAGGTTAGGTTAGGTTAGGTTAGGTTAGGTTAGGTTAGGTTAGGTTAGGTTAGGTTAGGTTAGGTTAGGTTAGGTTAGGTTAGGTTAGGTTAGGTTAGGTTAGGTTAGGTTAGGTTAGGTTAGGTTAGGTTAGGTTAGGTTAGGTTAGGTTAGGTTAGGTTAGGTTAGGTTAGGTTAGGTTAGGTTAGGTTAGGTTAGGTTAGGTTAGGTTAGGTTAGGTTAGGTTAGGTTAGGTTAGGTTAGGTTAGGTTAGGTTAGGTTAGGTTAGGTTAGGTTAGGTTAGGTTAGGTTAGGTTAGGTTAGGTTAGGTTAGGTTAGGTTAGGTTAGGTTAGGTTAGGTTAGGTTAGGTTAGGTTAGGTTAGGTTAGGTTAGGTTAGGTTAGGTTAGGTTAGGTTAGGTTAGGTTAGGTTAGGTTAGGTTAGGTTAGGTTAGGTTAGGTTAGGTTAGGTTAGGTTAGGTTAGGTTAGGTTAGGTTAGGTTAGGTTAGGTTAGGTTAGGTTAGGTTAGGTTAGGTTAGGTTAGGTTAGGTTAGGTTAGGTTAGGTTAGGTTAGGTTAGGTTAGGTTAGGTTAGGTTAGGTTAGGTTAGGTTAGGTTAGGTTAGGTTAGGTTAGGTTAGGTTAGGTTAGGTTAGGTTAGGTTAGGTTAGGTTAGGTTAGGTTAGGTTAGGTTAGGTTAGGTTAGGTTAGGTTAGGTTAGGTTAGGTTAGGTTAGGTTAGGTTAGGTTAGGTTAGGTTAGGTTAGGTTAGGTTAGGTTAGGTTAGGTTAGGTTAGGTTAGGTTAGGTTAGGTTAGGTTAGGTTAGGTTAGGTTAGGTTAGGTTAGGTTAGGTTAGGTTAGGTTAGGTTAGGTTAGGTTAGGTTAGGTTAGGTTAGGTTAGGTTAGGTTAGGTTAGGTTAGGTTAGGTTAGGTTAGGTTAGGTTAGGTTAGGTTAGGTTAGGTTAGGTTAGGTTAGGTTAGGTTAGGTTAGGTTAGGTTAGGTTAGGTTAGGTTAGGTTAGGTTAGGTTAGGTTAGGTTAGGTTAGGTTAGGTTAGGTTAGGTTAGGTTAGGTTAGGTTAGGTTAGGTTAGGTTAGGTTAGGTTAGGTTAGGTTAGGTTAGGTTAGGTTAGGTTAGGTTAGGTTAGGTTAGGTTAGGTTAGGTTAGGTTAGGTTAGGTTAGGTTAGGTTAGGTTAGGTTAGGTTAGGTTAGGTTAGGTTAGGTTAGGTTAGGTTAGGTTAGGTTAGGTTAGGTTAGGTTAGGTTCGGTTAGGTTAGGTTAGGTTAGGTTAGGTTAGGTTAGGTTAGGTTAGGTTAGGTTAGGTTAGGTTAGGTTAGGTTAGGTTAGGTTAGGTTAGGTTAGGTTAGGTTAGGTTAGGATAGGTTAGGTTAGGTTAGGTTAGGTTAGGTTAGGTTAGGTTAGGTTAGGTTAGGTTAGGTTAGGTTAGGTTAGGTTAGGTTAGGTTAGGTTAGGTTAGGTTAGGTTAGGTTAGGTTAGGTTAGGTTAGGTTAGGTTAGGTTAGGTTAGGTTAGGTTAGGTTAGGTTAGGTTAGGTTAGGTTAGGTTAGGTTAGGTTAGGTTAGGTTAGGTTAGGTTAGGTTAGGTTAGGTTAGGTTAGGTTAGGTTAGGTTAGGTTAGGTTAGGTTAGGTTAGGTTAGGTTAGGTTAGGTTAGGTTAGGTTAGGTTAGGTTAGGTTAGGTTAGGTTAGGTTAGGTTAGGTTAGGTTAGGTTAGGTTAGGTTAGGTTAGGTTAGGTTAGGTTAGGTTAGGTTAGGTTAGGTTAGGTTAGGTTAGGTTAGGTTAGGTTAGGTTAGGTTAGGTTAGGTTAGGTTAGGTTAGGTTAGGTTAGGTTAGGTTAGGTTAGGTTAGGTTAGGTTAGGTTAGGTTAGGTTAGGTTAGGTTAGGTTAGGTTAGGTTAGGTTAGGTTAGGTTAGGTTAGGTTAGGTTAGGTTAGGTTAGGTTAGGTTAGGTTAGGTTAGGTTAGGTTAGGTTAGGTTAGGTTAGGTTAGGTTAGGTTAGGTTAGGTTAGGTTAGGTTAGGTTAGGTTAGGTTAGGTTAGGTTAGGTTAGGTTAGGTTAGGTTAGGTTAGGTTAGGTTAGGTTAGGTTAGGTTAGGTTAGGTTAGGTTAGGTTAGGTTAGGTTAGGTTAGGTTAGGTTAGGTTAGGTTAGGTTAGGTTAGGTTAGGTTAGGTTAGGTTAGGTTAGGTTAGGTTAGGTTAGGTTAGGTTAGGTTAGGTTAGGTTAGGTTAGGTTAGGTTAGGTTAGGTTAGGTTAGGTTAGGTTAGGTTAGGTTAGGTTAGGTTAGGTTAGGTTAGGTTAGGTTAGGTTAGGTTAGGTTAGGTTAGGTTAGGTTAGGTTAGGTTAGGTTAGGTTAGGTTAGGTTAGGTTAGGTTAGGTTAGGTTAGGTTAGGTTAGGTTAGGTTAGGTTAGGTTAGGTTAGGTTAGGTTAGGTTAGGTTAGGTTAGGTTAGGTTAGGTTAGGTTAGGTTAGGTTAGGTTAGGTTAGGTTAGGTTAGGTTAGGTTAGGTTAGGTTAGGTTAGGTTAGGTTAGGTTAGGTTAGGTTAGGTTAGGTTAGGTTAGGTTAGGTTAGGTTAGGTTAGGTTAGGTTAGGTTAGGTTAGGTTAGGTTAGGTTAGGTTAGGTTAGGTTAGGTTAGGTTAGGTTAGGTTAGGTTAGGTTAGGTTAGGTTAGGTTAGGTTAGGTTAGGTTAGGTTAGGTTAGGTTAGGTTAGGTTAGGTTAGGTTAGGTTAGGTTAGGTTAGGTTAGGTTAGGTTAGGTTAGGTTAGGTTAGGTTAGGTTAGGTTAGGTTAGGTTAGGTTAGGTTAGGTTAGGTTAGGTTAGGTTAGGTTAGGTTAGGTTAGGTTAGGTTAGGTTAGGTTAGGTTAGGTTAGGTTAGGTTAGGTTAGGTTAGGTTAGGTTAGGTTAGGTTAGGTTAGGTTAGGTTAGGTTAGGTTAGGTTAGGTTAGGTTAGGTTAGGTTAGGTTAGGTTAGGTTAGGTTAGGTTAGGTTAGGTTAGGTTAGGTTAGGTTAGGTTAGGTTAGGTTAGGTTAGGTTAGGTTAGGTTAGGTTAGGTTAGGTTAGGTTAGGTTAGGTTAGGTTAGGTTAGGTTAGGTTAGGTTAGGTTAGGTTAGGTTAGGTTAGGTTAGGTTAGGTTAGGTTAGGTTAGGTTAGGTTAGGTTAGGTTAGGTTAGGTTAGGTTAGGTTAGGTTAGGTTAGGTTAGGTTAGGTTAGGTTAGGTTAGGTTAGGTTAGGTTAGGTTAGGTTAGGTTAGGTTAGGTTAGGTTAGGTTAGGTTAGGTTAGGTTAGGTTAGGTTAGGTTAGGTTAGGTTAGGTTAGGTTAGGTTAGGTTAGGTTAGGTTAGGTTAGGTTAGGTTAGGTTAGGTTAGGTTAGGTTAGGTTAGGTTAGGTTAGGTTAGGTTAGGTTAGGTTAGGTTAGGTTAGGTTAGGTTAGGTTAGGTTTTTTTTTTTTTTTTTTTTTTTTTTTTTTTTTTTATTTTTATAATACTTAAACACCTCCATTGTTGATAATATGGAGACCTTGTCTTCCATGAACTTATTATTAACTCTACCTCTATTGCTGCTTAAATCTAAATTATGGTACAACTTATATCTATTTGTTCTTAAACTTAGTTGCGTGCCTTTCGTAGTATCTTATTTCTAATTTCTTATCTTCTACTTAATCTTCTATTCTTAATCCTATATGAATGCCAACAATAATCTATATTATTGTGGTTTCATATTGTATCCTTATTTTTACTATTTACTATTTTTACGATAGATATACAAAAGTCTAAAAAATCTTTTCTATTTCTACTCTTCATTATATAACTAAAATTATTTACGTTTATTGTACTATTAATCTTACTTTCTAAGTTGTGCCTCACTATGGCGTAAATGGGACATTCTGACAGAATATGTGGGACATTTTCTACTTTGCTTGGGTCGCAAGGGCAAGCTGGGCTCTCCGCGAGCTTAAACCTATACAGATATTCAGAGAACCCCCCATGTCCGGTGAATACTTGGGTCAAAAATTTTGTTGGTGTGAAAGTTCCGACAATCCTGTACGCCTCCACCGCGTTGGGAAAGAAGAGCCTTGTGACCGAAGCGGTCTCTCCGGCCAGGTACCTCCGGTTCCACTCGTCAAGAGAGTCCTTACGGATTTTTCTCTTGACGAATGAAACCGGACAAAGATCATAGTCGGGAGCCCGCTTCAGTCTCAAGGCTGCCTCCTTTGCCAGCTGGTCTGCACGTTCATTTCCCTCCATCCCCGCGTGTGCCTTTATCCAAAAAAGGGCAAGTTCCTTATTTCGGTCGGAAAGGGATTTTATATTTTTCCTGGCTGCTACTGCGAGTGGATGGAGGGAGTTGGGGTTAGTGATTGTTTGCAACGCTGCCCTAGAATCACTATAAATCCCAAATGAGTTTGCCCTGTGCCCGAGTGCTAGCTCTGTGGCCTTGCATATGGCCAGAAGTTCCGCCTGGTAGACGGTGCAGTATGATGGCAAGGTAAGTTTGACGGCACGAGTTTCGGCCCCGCCACTCCACAGGGTGATGGCGGCCCCCCCCTGACCCTCACGCTGACTGCCATCTGTATACATCTGAAGGGCTGCGCTGTTCAGCGTTTCCTGGACCTGGTCAGTCGTCTCCAGATTCAGGAACCTCAGGCACATATGTTCTGCCGGATGGGGGCAGTCGGACACAGGGGCCAATCGCTCGATCTCCCTTCCCGCCAGGTCCGGGAGCGGACCCCCCCTCTTGGCTCTGTAAAGCGTGGCGGCCTCGCGCACGCGGATGTCAAGGGGGAGTATCCCCGCCAGGACGAGGGCCGAATGAAGGGAGACCGTGCGGTAGGCCTTGCAAATTTTTTGGGAGAAGCTACGCTGAATAAAGTTCAGCCTCTTTCTCACGCCCAGCTTATGGACCGCCGGTTCCCACGCGCTGGCGGCGTACAGCACCATCGGTTCTATTACTGAAATGTAAATCGTGTGAATTATTTCAGGGTGGAGTCCCCAGCTCACCCTGGCTGCCCTGGAGAGTTGTTTGTAAAGTCCCACAGTTTTCTTGCAAATATGATTTACGTGTGCGTTAAAGGTAAGTTTATTGTCTATTATGAGTCCTAATATTTTTAATTCGTGACTAATGGCTATCTCAGTCCCGCCCATGCTCAGTCGCGGTGTATCGTGCTTTAGCTTGTTCGTCACTATCATGGCGTTGGTCTTTGTTGGTGCGAATTTGAGTTTATGCGCGATGCCCCACTTCTGAGCATAGTCGAGAGCGACATTGGCTTGTCTCTCAATTTCGACTGCTTTGTCACCGTGGAATACTAACACAACATCATCAGCGAAAGCCTGCACAAATACCTTCTTTTCTCCCAATCCCCTTAGAAGAGAGTCCAATAGCAAATTCCAAAGGATAGGACCTCCGATGGAACCTTGCACGCAGCCTTTGGTGGTGTTACATC
Organism: Dryadula phaetusa; assembly: GCA_032432895.1. Taxonomy (NCBI): domain Eukaryota; kingdom Metazoa; phylum Arthropoda; class Insecta; order Lepidoptera; family Nymphalidae; genus Dryadula; species Dryadula phaetusa. The sequence goes on from JAOYRS010000073.1 coordinate 6,971,250, forward strand.
CATGTTCTCTTCCAGCGTACCTTACTCGGACTCGTCGGTCTTCCAGGTAGCTGTTTATTAGTCTGCGCAGACCCTCAGGGCATTCCTCTTCGACTAACCGTATCCTTATGGCAGGCCACCAGGCGTTGTCGAAGGCACCCTCTATATCCAATGACACCAGAGTTACAATCTTTTTGTCATCCAACTTAGATCGGATGTGTTGGATGAGGTTATAGAGGGCGTCTTCGCAGCTCCTTTGGGGCATAAACCCGTACTGGTTTGCACTAATACGTGGAAGAAGATGGTGCCGAAGTCTAGCCACCACCATCTTTTCCAGTATTTTGCCCAACACGGGGAGTAACCCAATAGGCCTGTACGATTTTGGATGAGCGTAGTCTTTTTTGCCTGGTTTTGGGAGGGCGATCACTACTGCCTCCTTCCATATTTTTGGAAAGTAGTGTAGTTTGAGGCACCGGTTTGCGATGGCAAGGAACAAATCAGGTTGGTTGTTGATGGCGTGGCTACAGATGTCGGCAGTGAACCCGTCTGCTCCCGGTGCTTTTTTCGGATTAAATGACTCGAGCGAGAGCTGTAGTTCCAGGATGGTGAATGGCGGATCCTGTGGGATTCCGCAAGCTCCGCCGCTCACCCTGCTGGCTCTCTGTCTTACGTCCGCTTGTTGAAGCGTGTCGGTCTCACTCGAGTCTTCCGGGTAAAACACCTCAGCCAGGAGTTTTGCCGACCCTTCCGCGTCCAGTTGAACGCCGTTCCATTTTAGCGGTATGTCTTCTGCTCTTTTTGTCGTCCTTCCTATTACTCTGTATATTCCCTCCCACATTCCTTCCTTGTCCTGTTTCTCGCAGAAGGCTTTCCAGCTAGATATTTGTGCTTTCTTGGCTTCATTTTCGTACTTCTCTTTACTTTTAAGGTATTCGTTGATTACCCAGGTTCTCCTGATCGGCGCGGCGCACCTTATACGACGCCTCTTTGTGGTCGTTTCCCGCATTAACTTTTCCAGGTGTTCGGACCACCATGGGATCTTCAGATGTTGCCCTGACTTTTTTGTTGGTATGGATGCAGTACATGCTTCGGTTATTATTTTTGTGTATTTATTTACCATTTCTTCTAATTGTTCTGTTGTTCCAATATTGTCTGCATCCCTTGCTGTGATATTTTGTTCTAGTTTTAGTGAATTTAGTTTCTCATGGAATTGACTCCAGTTTGCTTTTTTTGTATTATATTTTCTAGTTGTTCTTCTAATGTTTACACCTTGAGATTTAACAAGCCGAATTCCGAAAGAGATCCCATTGTGGTCCGAACTCGTGAGGCCTTCGACTACCTTCCAATCCTCGACCAGTCCGAGTGCGTTTTGGCTGCATATGGTTACGTCAACGTGACTATGATAACGCTGACCACCTCTAATGGTATCGAAAGTAGGCGTGTCTCCCACGTTCAGCACCTGAAGGCCAAGCTCGTCCAGGGCCTCCATCAATTCGTCTCCTCGGGCGTTTGTCGTCGCACTACCCCACCATGTGTTCCAGGCGTTCGTGTCTCCGCCTGCAATTATCCTGCCTATCCCAGGTTTCCCGGATATAGCTTTGAGCTGGCGGATGTAGGGACTCATAGGTCTGTCCGGCTCGAAGTAGTAGGAGACCAGTGTGATTTTCCACGCCTTGGTAGCCAGCCCCAAGACCACTATGTTGTTTGTGGTCCATTTAGGATGCTGGACTACGTCGATGCTGTCATCTAATATGGCTATTCCTGCCTTTACGGTTCCTTCCCCTGGCGCATCGTTTTGGAAGATCCTCACACCTGGATAACTCCTCATACTCCGAGCCGCACCGACATATGGCTCCTGAATTAAGACGGCTGTCACTTTCCGTTTTGCTGCTTCTATGAGTAGTTCTTGAGTGGCAAGCTTCTTCCGCATAACATTTGCCTGGAGCACGCGGTACACCGAGTTCTCCGTGTCAATTCTAGCAATATGCTATAGTCGAGCGGGCCAACGACTCCCACCGCCTACGTATTGGACATTCATCACTAAAAGCATTATGCTCTGACCGGCTAATCTTAGCTCTAACGCAATTCTTGCAGTTAGGGGTAACATTAACCGCCCACTGCTCACAGTTTGCCTTCACATGTGGACCCCCACAGTGGCTGCAGACCTCAGCTCCCTCGGTGCAGTACTTCTTGGTGTGGCCGTACGCCAAGCACCGAGAGCACTGCACCAGGGGCGACTGGTCTGAGACCTTTACCCTCTGCAGGTCCACTCGCAGTGCTCCTAGTTCTGTCGCTTTCCTCCATATTTTGGGGGCAACCGACAGCACCAGGTGGCACGTGTGGGGGTTTCTGGCCCTCCTCCGGTATTTGACATGGATCCTGTCATCCTCCTTGGCGAGACCGTCAAAGACCTCCCCGTTTTGCCTCCTGAGAGCCTTGAGTACCTCCTCATCCGAGTTGATACTCAAGAGATCTCTCAGGATGATCATGGGGTCTCGGTTTTTGACGTCCTCGACAACGAGGCGACTGGATTCCAGTCTCTGCCTGGCCTTGTCCCTATCCTCCGTCGTCGGGCACCCGAGGATGATCCTTCTGTCTTTGGCCTTTCTGACCCTTTCGACTTTTATCCAGCCTTCCTTTGCATCCACTGCTTTTCGCACTCTCTCTAGCACCTCATCTCCTGTCTCTTCTTCTTTTTCCGAGGAAATGATAATGGAGTGCAAGGTGGGTTGCACCGGCTTTGGTGTGAGTGCACTCGCAGTGGCGCTTGCGTATGTGCCATTTACGTGTTTGGCAGCATTATTTTCGAGGGCAACTTTGAGCTCTTTCATGTGCTCAGCATTCTGCGCCAATAGTCTAGTATGCTCCTCGATTTGTCGTGAGAGTTCCATTTGGTTGTCTCTCCCGACAGGCTGCTCCTTGGGTACCTCCATATTGCCCACTTCCTTTTCTAGCAGCTTGACGAGCGCGTATATACGATCTAGCGCTTTGTTAACGCCAACTTTTATATCGGATTTCAGATTGCGCGAGTTGTTTAGATGCGCTTTCGCGCTCGCCACACAGGCTTTGGCCTCCGAGGTTTTGCTGATGTAGGATTTTTCCTCTGTCTCGGGGCTGAAGTCGAGTTTGGTCCGCGTGATGTTGGTGTCGCTGGATCTCGATCCCGATGCCACCGGGGATGGAGTCTCCTCCAGCGCGGCCATTGCTGGACCTCTGCGTGGAATGTTTCCTTTAATTACAGTTTTCATAGGTGAGCGGCTCGCAGCCTGGTCTCTGCCGTTATCCTTCGCTGGAGTCCTGAACATGGTGATCACAGTAGATGGTGTTTAAGTAAGTCACAGTTGTATAATTAGCTTTAATAGCGTATTTATATATGATTTGTATATGATTTGATTTAGTCAATTTTTCTTTTTTATAGTCAATTGAATAGTTAATTATATATAGTCAATATATAGTTGTAGAACCCGTCTAGTATAAAAAATATTTAAATACAAAGTATAAATGAGTAGGTATTTTTACCTGTGTCCTATATATTAGCTCAGTGGTGTAAAAAGCCACTGAGTGTCTAATCTGTATTAAATACTAAACACCGATGCTAATTTGTTCGGCGGGGTATATTGCCGCCGAATGTCTAAGTTTATAAAAATTGAGTTCCTAGTCCACCACACAAGCTAAGCCAGCCAAAAGGGAACTTTTAATTTTTGGCGGGAAATTTTCCCCAGCTAGCGGAGCGAATATCGGGTGGGTGTGGTGGGCCAAAACTCGGTTTCTGCCGAACCGATTTAAAAAATTTTGGTGTCGGGTGAAAGGGCTCGTGAAGGCCTACAATCTGATACTAGTAACGTCCGGGGGGGGAGGGGGTTTTCAGGACAGAACCTTGAAAAACCCCGAAAAAATGTCAATTTGGTCGATTGTGGCGCCGTAAAAGCACGAAAATGTCACTATAGGTGAGTATATGGTAGGTCCGAAAACGAACCCTGCTATTATCAATTTAAAACAATAACAAAAACAACCCTTAATTGTATAATTTAGTTAAATTTTTTATTTTTACTAACAAATTTTGACAAGTTAATTTTTAGTATATATGTATATGATCAATGTGTGTATTTATCTATATAAACAGTATTATTTACTGTCTATATGTTATATCTAACGTTTCGAAAGTCATAACTATAAATATGAATAGCAATACCTCAATTTTAGAAAAACAAAGTTCGACGGTTAGGTTAGGTTAGGTTAGGTTAGGTTAGGTTAGGTTAGGTTAGGTTAGGTTAGGTTAGGTTAGGTTAGGTTAGGTTAGGTTAGGTTAGGTTAGGTTAGGTTAGGTTAGGTTAGGTTAGGTTAGGTTAGGTTAGGTTAGGTTAGGTTAGGTTAGGTTAGGTTAGGTTAGGTTAGGTTAGGTTAGGTTAGGTTAGGTTAGGTTAGGTTAGGTTAGGTTAGGTTAGGTTAGGTTAGGTTAGGTTAGGTTAGGTTAGGTTAGGTTAGGTTAGGTTAGGTTAGGTTAGGTTAGGTTAGGTTAGGTTAGGTTAGGTTAGGTTAGGTTAGGTTAGGTTAGGTTAGGTTAGGTTAGGTTAGGTTAGGTTAGGTTAGGTTAGGTTAGGTTAGGTTAGGTTAGGTTAGGTTAGGTTAGGTTAGGTTAGGTTCCCAGGGGAGTGGCTGGTCTCCTACTGGGCGCGTCCCCCGGTTGGCGGATAGGGGATAACCACTCGCACATGCGGGCGAGTGGACCGGGAAGTCAAACTCCCGGCGCGGACCAAAACAGTAGGTGTGGGCGCACCTTTAGTGGTTAGTTAACCACGCGGCCTAGGGGAGCACACCCCGACAGAAAAGCAAACAAAAACCAACATGTCAGCGTATAATGTAAAACAATTACCCCAGGAGGGTACCGGCCTCAACGAGGTCGGAGAATCCCTCCGTGCTACGGCACGTTGCCCCATCGATTCTGGGGGGGGCAAAAAGCGCTGGTCTGTTGACGGTGAGGGGCCCGAGAAGGGCGGAGTTGTGGAGGAGCCTGGAAAAGGCGGAGAGTTAGTTGTGCCTGAAGTAGGCAGAGGAGAAGTGGCGTCAGAGGCAGTACAACAACGGAGACTGTCGGTGGCTGGTGACGCTGTTGATAGGTTGCTTGTTGGTAACCATATCAGAGGAGTTTTGAGAGAACCGCAGGTAATCTTGACCAGATTAGACCTAGATGACGGAAAGTCGAGTATTGGCAGTAGCGTCAGGACGAGACGACAGTCTGCATCGTCTTATGGCAGACTATGGGGTGCATCTGAATCGAAGGACTCGGATACCGAAAGTTTTGTCTCGGTGGGGTCCCAGAGACCAAAGACGAGGACTCTCTATCTCAAGGAGAGGAGAAAGAGACCTCGCAACAAAAGTGACCAGTCTGGCTCGTCTGGGGAAGGTGAGTCGGACAGACCGGCGTCTAAAATGGCTGCCGATAAAAAAGGACGGAGTCGGTCCGTGCTGGCTGACACTAACATGTGCTTGTTGGACGTCAAGAGGACCTTAAACGAGGAGAAAATGGAGGAGAGGCGGATAAGAACGGAAAGTGAAGTGGCAGAGTGCACTCTGGCTGTTCAGAATAGGATCAGCTCCCGGCTATCCGATATGTCTGTACAGTCAGACAATGAATTGGACGAGACTAAGCTAGCCAGCGACCTCAAAAGCCAGGTGTCTGACAGCCTTGCCATAATTAAAAAAGTTGCCAGTCGATCCGGCAACTTAAAGGGCACATTCACAAAGGCCCTCAAGGAGGCGGCGAAGGCTATAGCTATAGCGGTGGATGTTCTCGCTGAGCGCACAGCTACGGAGGAAGTGGCCCAACTGCGGGCGCACAATAACAAATTGAGGAATGACTTGGCTGACTTAAGGAAAGAGGTCAGTCTTTTACGGGCTGACCTACAACAGCAAAGCAGCCAAGTAAATGACAAGAGCAAGCCACACACACCATGCCCAGAAGAATTTAGGCGTTCCATTATGATGGAAATTGGGTCCATGGTGAGTGCAAGGATCGAGGGCTTGGAGACAAGACTTCTTACGGAGAGAAGCATGCGTTCTCTGCTTGCGTCGAAGGAGCAAAGAAAGGAGGTCGCCACAACATCGGTAGTCGCAAATGCGACAAGCTCGCTCATGGCTCCTGCAAACCCTGCCCCCACCAAAAGCCAAAATCCTGCGAAGAGCACCGGCAAAGGCAAAGGGAAGGGCAAGAAGTCACACGTGGTAGAATCACCGCCACCACGTCCACTGCCACCTGCCCCGGAAAATTTGTCAGAGGGGTGGAATGTTGTTGCTAGGAAAGGAAGTAAAAAGAAAGCTGCTCCTCAGCAGCAACCAAGCAACAAAGACAAGGCGTCGAAGTCAAAGAGGAAGAAACCCAAACTGAGGAAGCCGCACTCGGCTGTCGTGGCATTGAAATTGCAATCCAGTGCTTTGGAGAGCAATGTCACGTACAGCCAGGTCCTCACCCAGGTCAAGGGGCAAAGCAACCTGGACGACCTGGGAATCTCTGACCTGAGGTTTAGAGTTGCCTCAACGGGCGCGAGGCTGCTAGAGCTGCCGGGGACAGATTCGGCGGAGAAGGCCGAGGCCCTTGCCGAGCGGCTGCGTGGAGTCTTGGATGCCAGCCAAGTGCAGGTGACAAGGCCCACTAAATGCGCGGAACTGCGCTTAAGCGGGTTGGACGATTCCGTCACATCGGAGGAAGTGGCTGCGGCAGGCAGCAAGGCCTGTGGTTGTGCTGTGAGCACAATCAAAGGGGGAGAGATTAGGCGCGACAGAGCTGGCCTTGGCACAGCGGGGGTCCGGTGCCCAGTTGAAGCCGCCAAAAAGATAAGCGCTGGCAGGCTTTTAGTGGGCTTTGGGTCAGCACGAGTGACACTATTGCAGCCGCGCGTAATGCGCTGCTTCCGCTGCCACGAGGTTGGACACGTGGCAGCCAACTGCACTGGCGTGGACCGGAGCGAACTCTGCTTCCGCTGTGGGCGTTCCGGGCACAAGCAAGCCAGGTGTTCGGAAGCTCCTCATTGTCCGGCGTGCGAGGCGGCGCAGAGACCTGCCGACCACTTGGCTGGGGGCGCAGCCTGTGCAAAAATCGTTGCACAGGCGAAAAGGAAGCGTGGTGCTAAAGGGGCGGCGAGTCTTATTGGGCGAGCCGCTCCTAAATCCCAGAGTCAGGGAGCGGGGGTTCAGCCGATGGAGGACCAATAATGGCCCTCCAGATTTTACAGGCGAACCTCAACCACTGCGCCAGAGCTCAAGACTTATTGGTCCAGAGCTTGGCGCAGTGGTCGATACAGGTGGCGGTTGTTTCGGAGCCCTACAGTACACCATCGAGGGACAACTGGGTCGCAGACAACACCGGGGTGGTGACTATTATCACCCAGGTAGCAGCGGGCTCTCCGCCCTTTTCACGTGTCGAGAGGGGTGAGGGATGCGTCGCGGCACTTGTCGGCGACTTAGTTGTGGTGGGCGTCTACTTTTCCCCCAACCGAACTCTGGCGGAGTTCGAAGAGTTCCTGATCCGCTTGGGGGAAATGGTAGACCGCTATCGTCCGGCGGAGGTGTTGGTCGCAGGAGACCTGAACGCGAAGTCGGACATGTGGGGCTCCGCAACGACGAGTGCGCGTGGTGCGACACTCTCGGAGTGGATAGTTGCCTCCGGTTTGTCCGTCCTGAATCGGGGGACGACGAACACGTGCGTGCGAAGGCTGGGCGGGTCCATCGTGGACGTGACGTTCGCGACGCCGGCCCTAGCGCGTAACGTGCGGAACTGGCGAGTGCTGGATGATGTAGAGACCCTCTCGGACCACCTCTACATCAGATACGAGGTCTCTACACATCCGGCGGTGCCGTCAGTTCCGGGTCCAACCTCGCGAGAGGGCGGACCGCGGTGGCAACTATGGCGCCTCGACAGACAATTGTTGGAGGAGGCCGCGATAGTGCAATCCTGGCTGCCCCAGGGCTGGGCGTCGGTGGAGGACGCCGCCGCCTGGGCGCAGAGGGCAATGACGCATATCTGCGACGCGTCAATGCCCCGTTCCAGAGGTCGTCCACAACGGCGACAAGTGTACTGGTGGTCGGAGGAGATCGCACAACTGCGTGACATCTGCGTTGTGGCGAGACGCCAGTACACGCACTATCGCAGGCGCAGGGCACACCGGTCGCAGGAGGAAGAGGACCGGTTGTGCCGCGCCTATGTCGAGGCGAAGGAAGCGCTGCGGGAGAAGATCGGTCGTATGAAGGGCGAATCATACGACCGAATGCTTTCGGAAATCGACCGGGACCCGTACGGTACTCCTTACCGTATGGTGCGGGGTAAACTCCGGTCGTGGGCTCCCCCCGTGACGCAGACGCTCCAACCGGACGTTCTCCGAGGAGTGCTGACGTCACTATTTCCGCAGCGGGCCAACTTTACACCTCCATCACTGGCCCGCCCCGCAGCGCCGAGGGAAGAGGAGGAAGACGAGAGTGTCGCACCACCGGTGGAGGAGGAGGAGCTCGAAGAGGCGATCTGCCGATCTCGCGGCAAGAGCACCGCCCCGGGCCTGGATGGCGTTCCTGGTCGGGCGCTTACTCTGGCCCTTACCATCTTGGGGCCCAGAGTGAGAGGACTCTTCACTGCCTGTCTGGCTCAAGCCATAATTCCACAGCGGTGGAAGACAGGCAGGTTGGTCCTCATCCGTAAGGAGGGACGTCCGGCGGATTCTGCCTACGCCTATAGGCCTATCGTGCTCCTGAGCGAGATCGCCAAGCTCTTCGAGCGAGTCGTAG